>JAQFVV010006348.1:2225192-2683525 GCA_028023455.1 Epiperipatus broadwayi
TCATTAATTTTAGCTGTTTTATTACAGAAATCAATTACACAAGTGTTCAAATGTAGGAAGTCTGCCCCTAAAATAACATTATGAATCAAACCATTCAAAATTAAAAATACATGATAGAGAGTTGTTTGGACGATTTTAATCTCAACCCAAATTTGTTTTTGGATTAACTTAGCTTTTCTACTGTTAGCCATGGTAACCTGCATAGATTTCAGTGGTAAAATTTTGATATTAGGATTTATTGCTAAAATCTTTTGGTAAAATGTCTCTGATATCACAGAAATTTGGCTACCAGAATCTAATAATGCCTTAATCGGAAGAGCACACTCTCAAACAAAACTTCTATCATAGGGCAACTTTGTAAAACAAAATTTGGTGTTTTATCTTCCCATGAACACATCATGTTAGTGATTTCTCATGTAAAAGATTGATTCAAGTTCCTCATTGGGTATTTGGTTTCTTGAGGTGAGGAACATTTCCTCAAGTACCCTTTTAGTTTGTTTTATGTGAATCTATAGATATATCCTTACTACATCCCGGTTTTGGGAAATTTCTTGGATTATTAGAAGAAGTTATTTTTACTTTATTTAAATTATCACGATTTATTTTGGGAGAGGGGTCATAAGGTATATTCCTTTGAGATGTTTTTCCCTTCCAATAATTGGTATTTTTATTATTTTTCCTTCTATTATAAAATATTGTATTGATTGAAGCTTCTTCCTTTTTTTTTATCAGGTAATCTAATTGATAAATTGGTTTGATTCATATCAATACTATTTAAAAGTTCTACTATTTGTTCTATTTTTGTTATATTGGTATACAATAATGATTATTCTATTTTAAGTGGTAAATTTCTTTTTATTATTCTAATCATTTCGCCTTCGCTTAAATGATAAGTATTAAGTGTTCTTAATTTTGTTATTTGACGGTGAAAGAATTTGATCAAGGTTTCTCCAGGTGTCTGTTTATACTTATCTTGGAATATTTGGTACAATAAAGCCTCTTGTTTATCTCTATTCCAAAAATTTTTAATTAATAACTCTTGATATTCCATATAAGTAGATGGAGTTTGTGATAAAGACTCCCACCACATCAATGCATCTCCTTGTAAGTGACTATATGCAACGATCACTTTTTTCTCCTTCTGATAAACTATGGTTAATGGAAAATAAAGATTAAGGCTTTTAATATGTTCTATCGAAGATTCATTATGAGATCCTTTGAATATTTTTAACCTAACAAATTGGTTAATTGTACTACTTGGTATTGAATGGTTGTATACCTTTTGTTTTTCTAAAACATTCAACTGAGAAGTTGATGTTTGATTTTTATGATTAATCCTATAAGTATTTAAGTTTAACCCTTCTAATTCAAAATTACTAGGATAATTTTCAACTTCAGGCATTATATGATACTGAAAATTTGATCTATCACCAGAGTCAATTACTTGTTGTGGATCTTTTTGAATGACCTCCAAATGATTTTCACCATGATTTTGTTCTTGATTATAACTATAAGTATTTACGTTATTTTCAACCTGATGCATTTCTATAGTTGGTGTTCTTTTACATATCTGTGTTTCAATAACCAAAAATCTACTATTAGTTGATTCTCTTATTTTATTTACTCTATTCCAAGTTTCAGTAGTATCTTTCCTTAATTTTTCCAATATATTTTTGTCTATATTTGTATTAATTTCTGTTGAATTCATTTTATTTTCTAAAGTTTTAAGTTGATGATCAATAGTCTCCAATACATTATTCTGAGATTCTACCTCATTATTATGTTTAGTAGGTAGTTGATCTATTCTTGCTTGTGTTTGTTGTCTATCTACTTGGATTTCATTCCGTATTTTATTTTGTTCTTCTTTTACTTGATCCCTAAAAATTCCTTGATTTTTATACATTTCATCACATTTAACATTAAATTTATCTATTATGTCACCTTGGAACTCATTAAACCGTTGTTGACATTTTGAATTATTTTCATCAATTTCATTCTTTAAATCATTTAATGCTTGTTTAATTTCTATGTTATCTTTTTTAACATTATCCACATTTAAATTTAATTGTTGGATTTTTGTAGATAGTTTATTTTCAATTCCTGTTATTTCAACCTTCAAATCATTTTTAAACTATCTAATTTTTTACTATTATTATCCAATTTTTGATTCAAATCACTTTTTAAACTATTAATATTATCATCCAATTTTTGATTCAAATCACTTTTTAAATCATCTAATTTATTCATAAACATTTGTAACATTTGCTGAATTGTTCCAACATTAGATGATTGACTAATCTTAATTGTAGATGATTGATTTAAACCTTCATCAATTATATTTTGTATTTGAGATAACACTTGATCTAAACTCGGTGTTTGTTGAGGGTATTCAATTATGGTTGTAGAATCCCCAGGTGCTTGTACTAATGATGATTGTTCTATAATATTACTATCATCACTTAGTTCACTTTGCAAATCATCTTGCATTTGACTAGAGCATTTAATATCTTTGTTTGAAAACATTTTCCCACTTCGCAGCATAACAAATTTTAACTTAATTCAAATATTACTTAAGTGTATATATATTTTTATAACCAAAATATTATATCGTAAAGTTCTCTACCACCCCATGCTATTTATATATACTTATGATGTTCTAATAATATATGTGTATATTTTTAAACGTCTATGTCTATATAAAACTTTATCCCACTCAACTCTTGTTTAAAACATAATTTAATAATTAGTTATTTAAATATTGATCTCTCTAAATCATATTATATATATTACCATTTTTTTTTATTTATATTAATCTTGCAATTATAAATATCATATATAATGAATCGAAATTATAGATTCAATGCCTAAAACATTGCACACCAGATAAAACGCAGTCTACAGGGTATGAGATTTAATTAATCGAAGCCCCTAACGTTTGGGTTGCCAGATATAACGCAGTCTAAAGGGTATGAGATTTAATTAATCGAAGCCCCTAACATTTGGGTCACCAGATATAACGGGACAGCCTATTTGATAGCCTTAGTTGAGGCACCAAATATAAACGGAACGACATTTAATCATCCCAGTTGATGTATTAATTGTAATATAATCAATTATATTTAATGTTTAGAAATCATTAACTTAATGCTTCATAGTTAGCTACGCTAAATATAACAGAATGGATTATATTTAAAATCTAAGTTGGTCGTGTTAAATATAAAGAGATGATTAAATTCCTTAGAAAGAGGATACGCATTTCACTACAATCGGACTTTGGGTCTTCAAGTAGAATGCTAGAAATGAATCGATGAAATACTAAATCCATGATTATATATATCTTTATTATGCTAGCTCAATAATCTTTAAATAAGTTTAAATACAATTTAGACCAGGTCATCCATCTTTCATCCCTCTTTCAGTCACCATTATGCCATGATATTTAAACTCACGGAGAATTTGCAATTAGCTCTTTTCAGGAATAATTTCAAAACAAGTTATTTCATATGCCTTTATATAAGCATTAATTATAACTATTATTCATATGATATTTATAATACTAGCATATATATATAATATAATTCAATAATGATTAGACAAAGAGATCACGTTAACAAATCAATATTTAATAAACAATAAAAAATATAATAGAATAGATAATAAAATATTAATAAATAAATACGATGAATTTTATCATTTTAAAAGAATATTAATAAATGATATTTTTTTATTTAATACCCTATGATAAAACTCAATACTATAATAAACTTTCAAAAATTACAGAAAATAGCTTAAATTAACAGATATATAAAAACAATATCTGGGTTCAAAAATTAATAATTTATGTAACTTATTAATTTATTTATCATTCTTATTTATATGCTTCACAATTACCCATATATAAGTATTATTTGCCATTGTATAACTTATATATTATATGTATTTTTAATAAATAAAAATACATTAAACGTTTACAATATTACGTAGTAAACACAATATAATCCTGTTTAAGATATCTGTCAAATAATAACTATTTTTTTATATCCCTCATCTAATTTGATGAATTATGTTAAGCTTTCAATTAATTATATTTAATAATAAATATAATTTTCCTTTTAAGATATATATGATGCGATGCCAAATTTGAAATAAAGATAATAATAATAATAATAAACATATTAAAATAATATAAACATTATTATAATATATATAAATAAATAATAAAGGAAACTTATTTATAAGAGAGTTGAGCGTCGATATTGCGTCGTGTAGTTCATCATCCCAATGAAGATCTCTTACAAAGCATATCACCAATCCATTGGTACAATGATGATTCCATTTATCCTTAAATGATAAACTGTTAATAACATCCAATGACCGGATTAATGTGAAATAAAATAAATATTCTTCGAATGTAGATGTTCTTAATCTTCATTTCTCTATTATCACTAGACGTTCTATATATTCAATATTTCAAAATATTTTAAAATAGCATGCAAGGTTGGTTTCGAAACCTTTACGAGATAAAGCTGTTTTACTCAAAACACATTGTTTTATTCTATATATATATATATATAATTATCTTAAATTTATATATAGCCGAAGAATCACGGAAGTATTAAAACAACGTAGTTTCCAAAAAAATTAAACAGACGTTGTTTTTTTTTTATATTGCTTTTCCTTTAAGATTGAGTAGAAAATTAAATATATTTTCCTTGCAGACTTTTAATCCACAAATTATTTTAATTTGGAAAAGTTAATATTTAAATTCCAATCATTAAATAGTAGTATTGATAAAAGAAAAATGCTATTTTTAAAGAGAAAATATTTTCTTTTTCTTTCGTTTTTTTATATCAAGAGAACGAACGAATCTGCTCGTGTGTTATATACAAGTTCATGCTTAACTCAACTATCAATTGTTCCACTGACATTAAGATTTAATAATAAAATAAAAAAATATATAAGTATTTATTCTTAACTTCAAATCTGGCATTTTACTCAAAAGCTTAAGGTATGTATTATTTAAAACTTAAATGTATATATAAATAGTACATATATGTTACATAATAAAATAGTCAAATAAAAATTTATATTTATAAATAATTTCACAAGAGATAAAACACGTTAGACCAATAATAATAACTGTTACACAGTGGTACAAAGACGTAAAATTCGAACTGGGGATATTAAGGCTGAATCCCCAAATGAGATAAAAGAGCTAAAATTATACATAATTATATAAACCTTTTTATATATTAAAAACTAAGCAAAATAAAGATTCGGAACACTGAATTGGATTTTTAATGTGTTTTAATATCAAACTAGCATAAATACAATGTATATCTATATATAGCGATTTCACTTTAGATAGGTTTACATTTATTACATTAATTGTTGTTAACAGGAGTTATACAATAAGTTGCTTTAGGTCATGTGCACGAATTCACCTTATGAGAATAAACTCTCTTTACACAAGAAATGAAAGATCGAGGAATTATTTAAATTAGTAGGAACCATATGGTCAAAGTTATAAACAAAATTTATTTATAGCAAAAATAAAAACATTTTATTTATTTCTATATTTTACATATATTTTATTTGGACTATTAATAGAGAATGAAAATTATACATGTATATAAGAATGGTTCATTAATTTTAAAAGGGTAGGCAGTGATAAACCAAGCGCACTACAAGAATCTATACAATACTTCTTCTAACGATTCACACTTCCCATACCCTTACTTCTTAATGGGATAAACAAGCAAAACAATTTAGTGAATGGATATTGTAACTACTAACATAGAAAGGTTAATCATATATGTAGGAATGCCCCAGCTGGTCAAATATTTTCATCATTGAACATATTTTCATGAAGAAGATGTACGTTCACACATATGGCGAAATGGTATGAAGGTTGAGGTAGGTTTGGTGATATGGGAGCTGGCTTACGATCTCTTCCATAGAGCATCCAAAAACCTTAGCCTCACATTCCACAAGGTCAATAATACCTGATTATGAATGATTTCAAAATGAAGGGAAATACTTCAGATTCTCGAAGATTCCCGAAAGACCAAGCATTTGAAATATTGTAGAATTTTTAAGCTATGCCGGCAGTCCAATATCCATATGAGAATAAAAATAGTGTTTAATATAATAACATTAACAGTTTAATTCCTCTGCATAATGATATAGACAATAGTGAATCAGGTTATAAATATCAAATGAGACATTTAATTAATTATTTATTTGATTAGTCAGTTATGCTTTCCCATATACGCTTCAAACAAAATTAAAACTTCTAATTGATTAGCCCATTTGGCTATGACATTAATAAACACTTCATTCTTATTGCAATCTTTCATGAACAAAAATAAAAAATGGAAAAAAATAATTAAACATGAGAGTATTAGAAAGATCAACCCCACGAGTCCATTTTAAAATACTATATTCAATCTTACAGAGAGTGAATGATAAATAAATCCTTATCATTACAATTTACTTTGCTTTTGTTTCTTTTCTTTTTTTAAAAAAAGAAAACAATTATATCTCAAACTCGCGAGGTTGAGCTGGACTGGCATATTACTAAAGAAAACCTTGAAAAAATATTAAACGGAATACACAGACTTATAAAGCCAGAATAAAGTGAAATCGGAGTTAGTATTATAAGAAAAATAGTACATATATAGAGAGTACTTACAAATAAAGTTTAAATAAAAAAACAGTTAGTATTTAGAGGTAATACTGACAACTTTACATAGCTAGTGGACTGTTACCTTGGTATACTTGGGGTGAATGGTAATATGCTTACTTCTCCAAACTTCAGTCTCGTGGGAATCAGCCTGGTGGTCAGCAGTCTTGATCACTATGAATCTATCATTAGTGGCAGCATTTTTCCATAGCAGGAGATTCATGGCATCAATAGAAACAGTCTTGAGAGGCTAAGGGAAAGACGATTTGGGCCCTACTCACTTGTCATTTTAAAACTAAGCACAAAAAAATAAAATCAAAGTGTAAGACTCAGACTTAGACTTTCTGACTCAGACTTAGGCTGACTCTTATCTCCTCTATTCTCTTTTTACCACACAAGCTATTACAGTAAAATGTTTTGGCTCATTTGCCCAGAGGCAGATGAGACAATTATTAAATTCCTGAGCAAATTAGTCCATTTTAATTAAAAGTAAGATATAAGCAGATATGGTTCAAATCTCTTTCATTAGCAAAATTGTAATTAAAATATTTAAATTATAAATAGTAAACTATGATGAGATGATATTTTGATTAATTAATCAAGCGTTAAAATATTTAATTAGTGAAAAAACTTCACAATGGGCTGATTTTAAGCTACCATCTTGGTTATATCTTCTCTTTCTTTTATATTTTTACAAATGTGAAATTAAATGCAAATAATTTTTACAAATGACAAACTTTATATGATAAAAAAAATCTTTTAAAAAAAAAAAAAACACAAGCTTAAAATAATCAAAAGTATAAAAATATCAACATTAAAAATATAAAATATTTGTCATAATAGTTTGTAATATATATAAGTACATATATATGACAGCACTGTTAGTAATTTAAATATTGCTGAGTTTGAACCCTTGTACATGTTAGTTTATTTTAGGTAGGAAAACATGAAGCTCACTCTGATTACAGAGTGATTGCTTCAGACTTCCCCACTTAAAATGATAAAAAAAAATTATACTTCAGGTCTGTTGGTGGCCAGAAAAGCAACCAGTAACAATGTAATGCTATTCTAAATAAAACTCTATAACTTATTTGCTCTAACATAATCTACCCTTTCATTGATTGGACTTAATTATTATATTCATTTATAATTTGTTTGCTTTTTTTTATTTTTTATTTAATTGGAGTGTCTGCAACAATTAGACTGACCAAATTTTCTAATTATTTTATTTTCCTGGGTCTGGGGGTATGTATGGTTTAAGATGCCTTGCATTGAAAATTCTTTTTACCCCATCATCCCCTGCCAACAGGAACGCATTGTCCCTATACTTTTGTTGAATCCGGTATGGTCCATGATATAAGGGGAAAAACTTCTTGAATTCTCTTTTTGTCATGTTGCTGGGTTTCAGTGCTCTCAACAAAACACTATCCCCCATATGAAATTGGTCATTGGATGTGTCCCCTTTTTATACAAGACTGAGTCATCTGGGTCAATTGTGTCTATGCATCTCTATGATCTTGGCTCTGTTGGGAGAAGTGTCCTAAAAATTTCCGGACATGATTCTCCAAAATGGAGTCTTTTTTGAATGAAACCAGTGGACTCATTAACAGTATGGTTAATGTAAAATATGATTTTGTCAGTTTTATTCATCCAACCCTGATGATCCCTAGGAGTATATGTTGCGGAAGAGTCAATTGATTTCTCTCATAACTCTTTCATTTGGGTTAGACTGGGAGTTTCTGATGGATGTTAAATGGTGCTTTAATTTTTGTTTAGTCATCCAAACTCTACATTCCTTTGATGTAAATGCAGAGCCATGGCCAGAAAGAATTGTGTCAGGTTTTCCAACTTCCAAAACTGCTTGCATTGAAGGACATGGATGGTGTTTTTAGAATCGGCAGACCTGACTGTGTATGCCTGCACATACTTGCAGAACACATCATACATGACTAGAAGAAAACAGAACCTCCAGAATGCAGGAAGGAGGCCATAATGGTCAATTGCAAGTAATTCATTTGGTTTGGATGCTGAGATGGGTTGAAGGATATCTGCGTATGATTTATTATGAAATTTTTTTTGCGCACATTTAGTACATTTTCTTAATATGAGGAGGATAAGGCTATACATGCCTGGTCAGTAAAACTGCCTTTTTAGGGCTTCTTCAGTTTTCCTTCCTCCAAAATGTCCCAATGTTTGGTGCACATGATTTATAAGCCAGATTCTTAATTTATGGAGAGTCATGATTTTCCATGGATCATCTTTTCCCAGGATGTATGTTTGCAGAACAACATCTCTTAATCAGTATTGCATGTGTTTTCTCTTAAGGGGGTTTACAGGGTTAGAACTACCATTCTGTAATTTGTGAATAATCTCTCCTGCCAATATCGGAGGTTTTTCAATTCAAATTCTATTGATGTGCCCTTGGAGATTGCCATTATTCTAACTGTGTTGTCTAACAATTGGCAGTTTTGTGCTTGTATTGGTACAGGGTGATGGCTCAGGATATCAGTCATTATATTCTCCAGGCCAGGACAATACCTCCACTGTACCTAAATTTTTGCAATGTTAAGCTCCACCTGATGAGTTGATCATTTGTGAGGAAACTCTTATTTAAGAACTCCAAGCATTAGTGGTCACTGACAATAATTACCTTAAAGCCCAGTAAGATTTGCCAGAATTTTTGCCAGGCCCAAATAATGGCAAGGGTCTTTTGCTCAGTGTAGTATAATTCACCTCTGCTCCTTTCAAAGTCTGGCTGCTAAAATACAGCACACAATGTTCTTTATCCTTGCCAATCTGGAATAACACAGCACCCAGACCCCTTCTGCTACTGTCTGTCTGTACATAGAATGGCCTTCTGAAGTCCAGGTGATGTAGCATATTGGCATGCAGGAAATTTTGCTTTATGATGCTGAGGTCTTGATCATGAATTATTGTACACTTCCACTTTTGATCCTTGTTTCACAGGCAAACCATGGATTAAACCTGTGATAAAAATTACATAATCCTAAATAAGTTCTGAGCTGTTTACTGTTCTGAGGAGTTGAAAAATTCTCAATAGCATATACCTTTTCTGGGTGGACTTTTACCCCGTGCTTGTTTATCACATGACCTAAAAACGTTATCTCTTAAATTGCAAACTTACTCTTTTCCAGGTTGATTGTGATATTTTCCCTCTGGAACTCTCTGAAGAACTGTTTCAAGTATTTCAAATGTTCCTCAATATCCTTCAAGGCAATGATGATATCATTGATGTAGCATACCATGTGTTGCTGCATGTCATCGGATATTACTTGTTTTAGACATTGCATCAATCCCGCCCCACTATTTTAGTCCAAATCATGGGTGTGACCATTGTAACTTAAAGCAGTATACTTCCGGTCCTGTGGGTCCAAAAACATCTGCCAGTAGCTGCCTGTAAGGTCCAAGGTGGAAAACACAGTTTTTTTAGCTAGCTGAATGAATATTTCCTTATGTGTGGGGGAGTGTCTCTCTTAGGGATTGTTATACTATTAAGATGGTGGGCATCAAGACATAGCCGAAGGTTCCCATTCTTTTTCTTGACCCCTACAAGGGGGTTATTGTATGGAGATGAGCTATGCTCGATGAAGTCCCAATCTATCAATAGTTTAATTTGCATTTCTACTTCTTCCTTATACTGGAAGGGGATTGGATATGTCAGGGATTGGATATGTCTTGAATTGAGCATAGGACTCCTGTTTGACCCTATCCAGTGAGTATATCCTTTGATCTTAACCAGAGTGTTTGAAAATACTTGGGAGTACTACTCCAAGATTTTTTTTCATCTGGAGTCTGTGTCCAAGTTCTTGAAGATCTGCTTCTCGTATTTTGGTTGTGATTAAGGCAGATCACCTGGCTGAATGAGGCAACTTTCCTTCACATGTTGATTGTTGATTTCAAAATGGATACTTTCATTGTGTATCTGACAGGTCTTTTTGGAATAATCAATAATGCAGTGGTGTTGTTGCAAAAAGTCAGATCCTAGTACTATGTCATAGATTAGTCCTGACATTATCAGGAATGTGTGACCTATGTAAGTTTTTCCAAAACCAATATCTAACCACACCTGATAATTCTCACTACAGTTTTATTTCCATTTGCTAGGGTTAATGTAATAGGGTGAGTTGGAAGGTGCATGATGATGTTGTCTTTCTTGAGAGTATTTACACATATCCACGATACTATAGACAGTCCTGACATTATCAGGAATGTGTGGCCTATGTAAGTTTTTCCAAAACCAATCTCTAACCACACCTAATAATTCTCACAGTTTTTTTTCATTTGCTAGGGTTATCATAATAGGGCAAGTCAGGAGTTGCATGATGATGTTGTCTTCCTTGAGTGTATTTACCCATATCCGCAATACTATAGACATCTGACTTCCGGAATCTAATAAAGCCTTCACACTTTGGGATCCAACCTGTACTCTTATTGTAGTTGATATGTTCATTGTTTTTCCCTCTTCATGGTCATCCTTCTCATGAATAATCATATTCCTTGGGCTGATGCTGCCTGACATTAATTTTTCTCCTCTTTGGTTGTCATATTGATGATCGAACTCTGGATCCTTGTCTTCTCTTACCATTTTATTTCTCATAGTGTCAGGTTCTTTGACCTGTGCTGTGGTCCTTGGATTCAATATCCCATTGTTAAGGGATGTTAAAAATTTGGTCATTTCTGTTATATCAGAAATTTGACTGGAGAGCATCATCCTCTACAACCAAGCAGGCATGTTTTGTCTGATGATATGCATGATTTGAGAATTGGAATAAGAAAATGTGGTGAGAGTTTTAAACATGGCCACCTGACACAAAAAAAAAATTTGAGAGAGATTCTGGATGGTGAGCCTGGTATTTCTTGGTCATCAATGTATGTAGGAGAATTGGAATAAGAAAATGTGGTGAGAGTTTTAAACATGACCACCTGACACAAAAAAAAGTCTTCTCCCCAAAAATTCTGCAACAGAATGGCCTTATATTCTTCAAATGTCACAGGCTGCTTTTGCAGCGACCGCCACCAATTTTTGGATGTGGCTTTTAAATAGTGGCTGGCAATAGCCACACGCTCAGCTTTATTGGCTTGGCTAAGATAAAACAATACTTGAAGACTCTCGAGATGTTCCTGTCGATTTGTATGAGGATCGCCACTGAAAATCTGCAGATGCATAAACTGTACCATCTGTGATGATCTCTGGTAACTAATGTTGTTGTTGGGGTCCTTAGTCACCAGATTACTTTGTTCTTCTCTTGCCTCTGCTGTTGAGGATGATCTGAGATTTAGATGATTTTCATCCTTCATGTTCTCATTCTGTTGATCCCTTTATTTATTTTTTTATTCAAAATGTTGGTTAAAATAAAATGTGGATAAAATTTTTTGCTGATTTGGACATAATAAATTTGCTTTTGATTATTAAACGTTCTCTATTTATAATATTGGAAATGAACATCTCTCCCCTTCAACTGCCTCCATTCCTACCCAACCACAAACTCCCATTTCTTTACCTATATTATCCCCTTTATGCTACTCCTATTCATGTTAATCTATTACTACTAATTGCTGACCACTGCTTCATTTTATTTCACTACACTCAGTTTGCTCCTTAAATTTTCAGTTGGTTGCTCTGCTGCACCTGAAACAGACTAGAACAAAATATGATTATTACTTGACAAGCATATGTATGTTACATGTATAAAACCCAGAGATACAGTCCATGAATATACTAAAATTGACTCCCTCTATATCCCAATGATCCAGGTTTGAATACAAATTTGGTTGAATGACATGACTTTTAACACTTCCTGTTGGCACATTTATAATGCGCCAGCCAACAGTACATTAAACACACATATAATATTTAATAATATTCGCAAAATGGTGTTCTATAAATAACTCCAATATTCTTAACTTTAAATTTGTCATACATATACAGTACACTACATTTATGCATATATATATATATATATATGTGTGTGTGTGTGTGTTTACACATAATATCAATAAATCTATATCTGAGAGAAAAAATATTTTCTTCCCTTTTTTTTCTTTTAGAAAGAAATGCGAAATTGATTTATATATATAACTCATACATATAATGATTTATACATAATTTATACATATATATTGTAACGTTTTTCGTTTTGCTAGGCCTCTTACACGCTAATATAAACTGCGCGTGAGTTGATCAAGCTATGTCAAAAAAGAAGAAAGTTATATTTCTGTTCTAAAAACATAGCTATATTTCCTGATCAACTCGGCCTAGAATTATTGCTAAGTACAATTGTGAGCTGACTCAGTTTTTAATTTCTACATGAGGGCGCCAGAGTCGTTAGACTTACTGAGTCGGCGTCAAACATATTGTAACTCGCAAACTAAACAGAAAAAAAAGTGCTTTTAAACTAATCGGTATTGCATCATACCGTAACGAGAATTATTTTTTTAAGATTATTATTCCTGGACTTATTCAAACATATTGGCAAAGGTAAATTACATTTTTAAATCTTATTAAACTACTAATAGATTTAATAATAAAAAATAATAACTACTATTAATAACGCACAATGAAAAGGTTGATAAAAGTAAAATCTCTTTTATTCTAACAAACTAAAAATATTTATAAGTTAAATTACGAATTAACTAAACTGGAAAGTACACACACACTAATCCAGATAATGAATCGATTAACAAAAACAGTTAGATTAAGTAATTAAAGCAATAATAATGTTCCAAGATCTTGTATAAAATTCTTTATAAGAAAGTCCCTTGAATGTGAAAGTAAAGTCTATATCAGGATGGTAGTCTAAGCTTAGATAAATAATTGTTTGCAAACTTTTAAGTCACTATCAGGAAAATTTATTCTTAACTTACCGGTAAGTTCATGTAGGTTTATGGGATCCCAGATCATGAGAATTTCCATTGGTCTCTCCTGCCGGCGTCTTCCATTATTGTTCCGTTCTAAAGCTGGAGAAAAGGCATGGTTGTAGTGACCCTTTTATTGCAAAAAGTGATCTTCACAAGTCCTGTTTCCATGCTTGCACAACAGCTTGGTACAGCAAGGGGCATACCTGTGTAGAAGTATATTTCTTGCCACAGGTTATGCTCGTGGAAACCTCCAACTTTCAGAGACGTAACTAGACGTTAAAGAGAAGACCCAGAATGAAGTTGTCATCTCCTTTTTATATCGCGCTCCATTTTTAGAACTTCTGCGCACTCTTTTGTCTTTTTATCAGCGTATAAGATAATAATCTTATACACTCTCTCTTAAATTTAAGTTACAAAGTTCTCTTTTTTTTTAGCATTATTCTTCCATCTTTAATTAGCTAAAATATTTTTCTTTTAGCTTATACTTTTGGAATTCTTTTAATTTATCTGCATTAGTAATCTGTATGTCATTTATTCTTTCCAATTAGATAAAAAAAATAAGAATGACAATTTTAACCTTCATTGCACGTTTTAACGAAAATTATACTAATCAAAAAAAAATCTAACTTTACTTTTTTAGCTTTTACCAAATGCCAATATATTTGTAACGTATATAAATAAACGTTACAATATATATATTTTAATCTATACAAGCATAAATTTTCTCAGGGCCATGGCATTGATCAGAGCCCCATGAATGGGCATACATAATCCAAAAAAAAAAATCCACTGTACCGGACATTACACCGCATTACAGAGACATGAGAGTCAAACTGGATTATTAAGGCTGGATCCCCAAATAAGATAAGAGAGCTAGAATTATACATAATTATATAAACCTTTTTATATATTAAAAACTAACCAAAATAAAGATTTGAACTCTGGATTGGAATTTTAATGTGTTTTAACATCAAACTAGCATGAATACAATGTATGTCTATATATAGCAATTTATCTATATATAGTGATTTCACTTTAGATAGGTTTACATTTATTATGTTAACACTGAATAATTCTTAATTGTTGTTAACAGGAGTTATACAATATGTTGCTTTAGGTCATGTGTGTAAATTCACCTTGCCAGAATAAACTCTCCTTACACAAGAAATGAAAGATCGACGAATGATTTAAATTAGTAGGAGCCATACGGTCAAAGTTATAAACCACATTTATTTATAGCAAAAATAAAAACATTTATTTTATTTCTAAATTTTACATATATTTTCTTTGGACTATTATTAGAGAATAAAAATTATACATGTATACGAGAATGGTTCATTAATTTTAAAAGGGTAGGCAGCTTTAAACCAAGCACACTATAAGAATCTATACAATACTTATTCTAACATGATTCACACTTCCCATACCCTTATTTCTTAATGGGATAAAACAAGCAAAACAAATTAATGAATGGATATTGTAACTACTAATATACAAAGGTTAATCATATATGTAAGAAGGCCCCAGCTGGTGAAATATTTTCATCATTAAATGTATTTTCATTTTGGCAAAATGGTATGAAGGTTGAGGTAGGTTTGGTGATATGGGAGCTGGCATACGATCTCTTCCATAGAGCATCCAAAAAACCTTAGCCTTGTGTTCCACAAGGAGTATAATCCCTGATTATGAATGATTTCAAAATGGAGAGAAATACTTCGGATTCTCGAATGACCAAGCATTTGAAATATTGAAGAATTGTTAAGCTATGCCGGCAGTCCAATATCCCTATGAGAATAAAAATAGTGTTTAATATAATAACTTTAACAGTTTAATTCCCCTGCATAATGATATGGACAATAGTGAATCAGGATATAAATATCAAATGAGACATTTAATTAATTATTTTATTTGATTAGTCAGTTATGCTTTCCCATATACACTTCAAACAAAATTAAAACTTCTAATTGATTAGCCCATTTGGTGATAACATTAATTAACTCTTCATTCTTTATTTCAATCTTTCATGAACAAAAATAAAAATGAAAAAAATAATTAAACATGAGAGTTTTAGAAAGATCAACCCCACGAGTCTATTTTAAAATACTATATTCAATCTTACAGGGAGCGAATGATAAATAAATTCTTATCATTATAATTTACTTTGCTTTTGTTTCTTTTCTTTTTTTTTTTTTAAAAAAACAATTATATCTCAAACTTGTGAGGTTGAGCTGGACTGGCATATTACTAAAGAAAACTTTGAAAAAATATTAAACGGAATGCACAGACTTATAAAGCCAGAATAAAGTGAAATCGGAGTTAGTATTATAAGAAAATATAGTACGTATATAGAGAGGTCTTACAAGTAAAAATTAAATAAATAAAAAAGTTAGTATTTAGAGGTAAGTACTGACAACTTTACATAGCTAATGGACTGTTACCTTGGTATACTTGGGGTGAATGATAATATTGTTCCTTCTCCCAACTCCAGACTCACAAGGATCAGCCTGGTGGTTAACAGTCTTGGTCACTATGAATCCTTCATTAGTGGCAGCATTTTTTCTTGGCAGGAGTTTCATGGCATCAATAGAGGCAGTCTTGACAGGCACAGGGAAAGATGATTTGGGCCCTACTCAACTGTCATCTTAAAACTAAGCACAAAAAAATAAAAGCAAAGTGTAAGACTCAGACTTAGACTGACTCTTATCTTCTCTATTCTCTTTTTACCATCCAAGCTATTACAGAAAAAATGTTTTGGCTCATTTTCACAGATGCAGATGAGACAATTATTAAATTCCTGAGCAAATTAGTCCATTTTAATTAAAAGTAAGATATAAGCAGATAAGGTGAGATGATATTTTGATTAATTAATCAAGCATTAAAATATTTAATTAGTGAAGAAAACTTCACATTGGGATGATTTGAAGATACCATCTTGGATGATTTGAAGCTACCATCTTGGTTATATCTTCTTTCTTTTATATTTTTACAAATGTGAAATTAAATGCAAATAATTTTTAAAAATGACAAATTTTATATGATAAAAAAAAATTACCTTTTAAATAAAAAAAACACAAGCTTAAAAATAATCAAAAATAGGAAAATATAAAATATTTGTCATAATAGTTTGTAATATATATATATATATATATATATATATATATTTGTCATAATAGTGTGTAATATATATATATAAGTACATATATATGACAAAACTGTTAGTAATTTAAATATTGCTGGGTTTGAACCCTTGTACATGTTAGTTTATTTTAGGTAGGAAAACATGAAGCTCACTCTGATTACAGAGTTATTGCTTCAATATATTAAGTATAGTAAATAAGGCAACTTTTAACTTTTAAGGATTTCATATTTAAGCTTGGCACTCCATTACATAATTTTGTTATAGCATAATTGTTACCAAGATTTCTCAACGATTTATTTAAATAAATGAAAGAAAAACGTGGATCTAAAGAATATCATTTTCATGCATGACAATTATTCAACATTAATTAATTTGTTCATCAATATTTTAAGTATAGACAATATCCTACATGGATAATAATATATTTCTATATACAAACATTAATTCCGCAAACATATGTGCATTTAGAACATTTAAAATGAGGTTTCGTATCTTCTTTTATTGCTACAGATTTGAAAGCATTCTGAGTAACGTTTAGCCATATTGACAAATTAGACATATATCTATACATTAAATTTATCCTAGATATCATTGTAATATAATATAAGTAAAACTCCAATAAGATTGTTGTTTCGGTAATTACAAATATTTATTTTTTGTATATGAACGTATGTGTTATAAGGCTTTTATTATATAAATATATGCATAGCTGTATGTTTTGTAAAACTCTTTACATATTATTATAATTTATGATCAATTAACTAATTAAAACTTTATCGCAAAATCCATTAACCTTTTTTTTAAATATGCATTTAAGATCCCGAATAAAAAGTAACCAAGACAATAGATGTTACTAATGTTTCATTTAATAATTCTCCAATATAATGATTACATTTTTTAATAATTAAAATTTTTGAAAAGCATGTGTTTTGATGTTTTCCTTCTCTCTTTTTTGTCACTTTTAACCGTTAACGCTAAATGCTTTTTAATTCTAATATTTTTAAGACTGTAATGTTTAATAGTAGCTACAATATATATATATCAAAATATGTAATGGACGGTTGAATAGTTGGAGTGTGGAGTAGATTGAAGCCTGTCCATTAAACGATGAGGATTAGCTATCTTAATATATATCTGAGCACTTATAGCATATATGTGTAGAGATGGTAATCTGGACCAACAGATGATTGCTGTTTTAGCATGAATTACCTGTATTGGTGATTATTTATCTTTTCAACATATATGTGTTCAAGTGTATCAGTGTTATGGGATAGTGTGGAGAGTGGTCAGTTGTGTGAAAGTCTGTGCTCATATACCCTATATATCATGTGCAAATTACAAAATATATAAGTAAAATAATAAAAAAAATAGCTTATTCAAATTGAAAGCTCTGTATAAATGCAATAGTAATAAATTATCTTTTATGAAAGTAGCCAATGGGCCACTAATATAATTTTTTTAACTAGATATAAAACCAAATTAGTATGTACCAACTTATAGGTGAATTAATTAAAAAAACTTTCAACACATCATCAATCGATAAAATTAGAAAAAAAAAAAATTTGAAACCTACTTAAATACATATTGAAACGAATTAAAGATAGGATATAATTTAATTTGCATTCATAAAGTTAAAAAAATGAAGTGTTAATAGAAACCATGGCGAACTTAGTATTTGTGGATTGCAGGGCATTTATTGTGTGAGAGTAGAAACGTGTGTGGGCATATCATATATAGAGATATCTCGGAAGACTTACTAAAAACAAAACAGTCGTAACGATAACAATAATTATACTTTATCCATCTATATAAATAACTTTCAAAGTTTACATTTATATCTCAATCGCACATTTGATGTAGCATTCGAAAAAATAAAGACGTATCAACTTTTTTTTGTTAAAGAAAAAGTTTAAAATTCTTAGTTTCTCTTTAAAAAAATTTAACTGGAAAGAAAAGGAGAATTAGATCTATGAAAATGACATTTTTTAAAGAAGTAACTAACGTATTCCTCGCTGTATTCTATCATATCGAACCATTCAAAATGGAAAAATGGATTGAAATTATTGTTACAAAAAGAGAAATCACTTGGAGGACTTTCTGAAAATGTTTTTTTATGGACTACATGATAAACATTTTTACCAATGTCATGATAACAAAAGTGGACAAAATAAAACTTAAAAAAGGTACATTGTAAAATATTGGAGTCATTATGTGTTTCTAACTAAATGTTAAGTATTCTCAGAAAGAAATGAAAGATTAGTAATAATAAATATAAGAATATAATAATCACCAGATTCCATTCAATCAAATGAGAGATTTTATAATAATTTTACAAACTCTGAATACTTTATTAAAATATTTTTTTATTTTTTGATGTTGTTGAGGATATTTTGTTGTTGTTCTTTTATAAGAATATTTTCTTTAAAATTTTTTTTTTTGAGAACTGGAGGGGAAGGGGGGATAGATATATACTTATGCATTATAAAACAACTTATATTATTTATTGATTCAAAATCGATAATCAAGAATAAAACGATTCACTCACTTTATAGAGAGAATTTTTTTTATGTTACCTGGCCTACAACAATAGTTTACCACACGTCATAATATGACAATATAAAAAATAAATCTAAATATGTCAAATATTGAGTTAAACTTTTGAGTATTTAGAATTACTACATTCTATCCTTAATACTTTGTATATTTCGTTTTAAAATAGAATGATTCACAAAGATATATTGATGCAAACATTGTAAACAACATTTGGGCACACTTCTGTACAAACTTGTATTTCTCAAGCACTAATTTCCAAAATTTAACATTTTTTACCTCCCGTTTTTTATTAAAAATAATCTCCAGATTCATATCATTATTGAGCTTGGTAAATTTGTCAAATAGCTTTGCATAATCATATCTGAATGCAGTTAATTGTATAATAATTGTAACAAGAGGGAGTTGCAAAAGTCACGTGACCAAAAGATCGAATTATGGCCATAACCGCATGTTGAAAAATTAAAAAGATAACAAGCAAATTTTGTAGAATTATGATTAGTCAAAAAAAAAAAAATCAAACTCATCTGGGAATCAAAATATAAAGGATATTAGAAAATGACCAAGAACAAAAAAAAATCCTGCTACCATCATCACATGACCAAAATGTCAAATTATTATGACAATCAAATATAAAAAAGTGATCACAAAATGTTAGCATAATTACATGATGAAAAAAATAGCAAAACTCAAAATTTCAGACATAGATAAGTTTTAATAATTCGTAAATCTTGAAATCTGCTAAATAATTTCAAATGATCACATAATATTCTGAAAAAATTTAAATATCCTGTTTAGTTTTCATTATGGTCGGAGCTATGTATGTGTTCAAAATGAATATATGCTTATATAATAGTAGAAATACAATTTATGTTTAATAATATACATCTGGGTCTTTTTTTACACGGATTTATTTAACGTGATTTTGAAGTTACGCGATTCACGTTTCTCCAGAAATCGAACTCCGATAATGCGTTATTACTTTAAATAATAAATTTTGCGTATATTGAAAGTAATAGCACATTATTGGAATTCGACTTTCATCTTAGTATTTTCAATATTTTCAGTGCTTTATAATAGTAAGATTTTATGCAATAATGAAATTAAAATCATGATTTCCACATTTTATGTATACACACATTAAATTTTACAAGATTATAATGTAAATTTTTTCAAACATTGTGCATGTTAATTTTGCATTTTAAATCACATTCTGTTTTTGCTTTTTAAAAAAAAATGTAATCAATTATTAATCATTTAGTGTCTGCAAGTTTATTTTTAAAAGGTGAGTAATAGCAGTGGGCACAATTAAAATTGAAAATTAAAGACAAAAATAAGAATTTAATTTTTAGTTGTTAGATTAATTACTAATTATGTTGTCACCAGAAAACCATTAACACAACGTGAGAGCAATGTTAGCGCTAGTTGTATTTCCTCTTGTGAAGAATCTGATTTTTTACCAGTTTGTAAACAAACCTGTTTATCGGCAAATAGTGCTAATAATTAAAACGTGTATTAAAAAATGTAAATTACTGTAAATTATGCATAAAAATATATTGTTTTGAATAAAATGAAATATTATAGTTAAAAAAAGTTTGTTTTGTATCAATTTTTTTCAAATTTGAAATTTTTTATTAGTCATATTTTATTTCCTTATTTTTTTTTTTCACAAATTTTAAAGTAATTTTACATTGGTGCTTTGCTTTTATATGATTTTTGAAAAATCACAGTCCGTATCGCCTCTTTTTCAATGTAAGTTACGTCTATTTTTGTGCAATTTCGTTTGCGCGTGTTTTCTGATGAACCTATTTATCATGTAAAATGAGACCCAGGTGTATATATATTAGTTTTATAAAAAATAGTCAATGCTAAATAAAGAGATTTTATGTTAGATACAATTTAATTAATTAGTGCTAAGTACCTAATCATATATAAAACTAATTAATGTATTTTATCTAACATAATATCACTCTGTTTAGTGATGATTATTTTTTATATAATTAATTTATATTTTATTAAATATACATGTACTTCTTCTATTATTAACTTTACTCTTTATATTACACACATTATATACATATATAAACAAAAATGCAAGTTAAAAAACTTGCTAACGCTTGTATTTATGTCCACAGATGGCGTTCTACCAAAAACGCCCATCAAGTGTATGTTTTGTTTACATAAACGTCAGAGTAGTTAGTATTCACTATCTCTAACTATAATTCCACTTTCAGATCATGATTTCAAGCTATTTGCTATTGTCAGTGAAAGACAGGAATAAAGAAACTAGATCTAAATACAAACTCTGAGCGTTTATGAAACAATTTTTATTCAGCTTGCAAGCGTGAATTTTTTAGACACGTAATGTCTTCAAACTCAGCATAGCAAACCAGATAGCTATGTGGGTCTGATCTCAGTTCAGCATCACCACATAGTAGAAGCCTCTGCAATCTATATCATTGCAAGAAAGACCTCAAAGGTACATTTATGATAAACAAAAATGCAAGTTAAAAAACTTGCTAATGCTTGTATTTATGTCCACAGATGGCGTTCTACCAAAAACGCCCATCAAGCGTATGTTTTGTTTACATAAACGTCAGAGTAGTTAGTATTCACTATCTCTAACTATAATTCCACTTTCAGATCATGATTTCAAGCTATTTGCTATCGTCAGTGAAAGACAGGAATAAAGAAACTAGATCTAAATACAAACTCTGAGCGTTTATGAAACAATTTCTATTTAGCTTGCAAGCTGAATTTTTTAGACACGTAATGTCTTCAAACTCAGCATAGCAAACCAGATAGCTATATGGGTCTGATCTCAGTTCAGCATCACCACATAGTAGAAGCCTCTGCAATCTATATCATTGCAAGAAAGACCTCAAAGGTACATTTATGATAAACAAAAATGCAAGTTAAAAAACTTGCTAACGCTTGTATTTATGTCCACAGATGACGTTCTACCAAAAACGCCCATCAAGCGTATGTTTTGTTTACATAAACGTCAGAGTAGTTAGTATTCACTATCTCTAACTATAATTCCACTTTCAGATCATGATTTCAAGCTATTTGCTATCGTCAGTGAAAGACAGGAAAAAGAAACTAGATCTAAATACAGACTCTGAGCGTTTATGAAACAATTTCTATTCAGCTTGCAAGCGTGAATTTTTTAGACCTTTGAGGTCTTTCTTGCAATGATATAGATTGCAGAGGCTTCTACTATGTGGTGATGCTGAACTGAGATCAGACCCATATAGCTATCTGGTTTGCTATGCTGAGTTTGAAGACATTACGTGTCTAAAAAATTCACGCTTGCAAGCTGAATAGAAATTGTTTCATAAACGCTCAGAGTTTGTATTTAGATCTAGTTTCTTTATTCCTGTCTTTCACTGACATAGCAAATAGCTTGAAATCATGATCTGAAAGTGGAATTATAGTTAGAGATAGTGAATACTAACTACTCTGACGTTTATGTAAACAAAACATACGCTTGATGGGCGTTTTTGGTAGAACGCCATCTGTGGACATATATATATATATCATTATTATTATTATTATTATTTGTGGGATATTCCGTGTAGTGAAAATGCTAAATGCTGATGTTTCAATACAATATCAAGTACCTTACTCAGAGCGTCCTTTTTTTTCAAATCATTATGTTTATATCATAATCAACATTTCAAAATTTTAAGAAACAAAACTTTAGTTTTTAGTTTTTTAAGAAACAAAACAAAATTTTAGTTTTCTTTGTTAATATTAAAATATTAATATGATGTCATATTATTATTATTATTATTATTATTATTATTATTATTATTATTATTATTATTATTATTATTATTATTATTATTATTATTATTATTATTATTATTATTATTATTATTATTATTATTATTATTATTATTATTATTATTATTATTATTATTATTATTATTATTATTATTATTATTATTATTATTATTATTATTATTATTATTATTTGTGGGATATTCCCTGTAGTGAAAAAGCTAAATGCTGACGTTTCAGTACAATATTTCTTTTTTAGGTACTTAATTAGTATAGCTGTGGGACCTATTACTACCTACATGACTTACTACTACTTGTGAAAGTTCACAAATCCCATTGTGTATTTTAAATGACTTTTTCAGTTATTGTCTAGATTTATTTCAGCAACAGATACTTTTCCATTGCATATTTACAATTCATAATCATTTACAATTTCATTGGTATATTTTTAATACATTTCTATTGTAAAAGCAGTCCCTCCCCCCAAAAAAAAGCCAGTGAAAGGTAAATCCCGACATGCAATTTAAAAAGGAAATTTATTTTACTGCAAGTCACGATATTATACAGTAAGTATCGTATTGCATAAATAATTATTTTAAATTTATAATTATTTACTGTTTATATAGTGTGCCAGATGGAACTGCAGATGAACTTACTTAGACTGTAAATGTTTTGGCTGGTTTCAAACTTCTTCATAATACATTTATAATCTTATTTAATTATAAATGTTATGTGAACGAACAGACACGTTTGAGCAAAATGGGAAATATTATTGATAGCTTTAACTATCAACAATACCCACGGTCAGATCATGGCCCTCCTTGGCTGCTAGATTCAAACCCCCACTATACAAACACTTTATTTGTTTCAGAATAAACCTTGGGTGCCAGCTAGTCTAAGACTAACATATTTGGTCAGTAGGCTCATAATCCAGCACTCGAAACAATCCCAAAAACTAGCCCAGTCTAATTTTAATCAATAATAAAATATAGTTTAATTAGTGGTGATAGAATTGATAAAAGATTGGTAAAGGATTGGTAAAAAGAATTGATAAAAAGAATTGACTGACAAATAAAGTTTTAGTTTAAAGACAATTTATTTTAACTAACATTAATTATACTAAATTTAAATATCTTTATAATTTTAACTAACATAATATTGGTATTTTTGTCACGCACATTTTAAATTAACACAATATAATATATCTTATGAGAAAGCATAAATAATATTTGACATTTATAAAATCATAAAGCATTCACAAACACACACATCAATAGTTCATTTTATGCATGCTTATAGAGTTCAAATTACTTGTCTCTGGAGGCTTTGCAAATAATGTGGTGGCTACTATATATAAATGAGAATAAGAAAATGTTTTACCTAGGATTTTTTGGAATGTGAATATTGCTTGCTATTAGCTGCTTCTGACGAAGTATATCTAACCAGTTAGATTTGAAGTTTCTTGAGGATATTTGAGGCTAATCTGCTGGTATTATTCTTGGAGACAGTTTAACATTGTTGGAGGGTTTCTGAGCTGTTAAGTAGACATTATTTCATGGGCAGGTTTCACTGTTTCACTGGACTAGGGCTAAAGTAAGAGTGTATGTTCCCAAAAGCTGCTCACCACTGCATTTCTGTTTCTGGATACATAATATAAACTGCACTGTTATCTCTAGACTAGACTAGACTAAAAACTAGACTGAAACTCTGAACGTCCGATAAAAATCTGGCTATTTATATATGCAAAGTGTTTTTGTTTTAATGTCCGCCGGCAATATGTGTTGTCGAAATTCCTTTAGTAGCTAATCCTTTTTAATCTTGTTGTTGGGTATTTTAATTAGCAGTCATCACAAATGTGTTGTTTTATAATTTTGATTAGTAGCCACCACTGTGTTTTTTAATGATAACTTCCTTTTATTTTTTCTAATATTTAATACACATACATTTATTTTTATTTACCATAGCACATATATACGCATTTATTCTAATAAACTCGAATGAAAAGAGATTTATATTTTAACTTATAATAAATAAATCTCTTTAACGTCTCCTATTAAACTTTTAGTTTTTTCTACAGGAAAACTCCCCCTCCCCTTTTTCAATTAATTAATTGAAAGTTTTATTTTCAAGAACTCTTAAACTTTTAATTATTTATTTTAATGAATAATAATAATAATAAAAAAACTCTTTACTTCTTTTATAAACTTTTATGTTTTCTTTTATGAAAAACTTTTAGTTTAATAATTTTTTTTAGATAAAATTATTGTGTGCCAATTTCAATATTGGTACATTGCACCCCCCTTCGTTTCAGAGTAAAATGTGTCATTTTTGACCATTTTATCTCTGACAACTTTAATTCTTAATTCTAAATATTATTATTTTTCTAAGTTTGCTTTTTTTTAATATCTTTCACTTTTCATGCTAAGGGCAATCTTCAATTATGCTTTACTTCTTTCTATGCTGAATACATTTCTTACAATGTTCTGAGTCCTGGATAGTGACCGCCAGGACAAACTAATTTTGTGGCACAGGGATCTTTTGGAAAGAGGCAGATGCAAATTCGCTGACTTATACCGACTTACACTATGAAAACGAAGCTTCATTTGTTGGGTTTCTACCGGACTTGGAAAAAGAAAGGGTCACAGTGAATGGCAGGAATTATCAACTGTCCATTTTCGACTTATGCTTTGGAAAATGAGGTATGAGATATGGGGATTCTCCCCTGAAGAAGTGACTTGTGGCTCATGCTGGATTTTCCCAGTGTGCATTTTAAAAGAGGAATAATCTCTGCCACTCTGTTACGGGTACTAAAATTTATCCAGTCGACAGCTTTAAACTTATCCTTAACTAAACTTATTTCTATACTACCCTCATTCCTTTTAGTTTCAAACTCTTACACACTCTTAATACAACTTAGTGTAATGGGCACATATGCAGTTACATTATTTTTTTATTAAACATTAAATCAAAATATAAAGTTCACAAATAAAAATTTGTTTTTTTTAAAAAAAATGAAATTTAAAAGTCATCTAAACTTTATAATACTGTATATAGAAAATTGCACAGATGAGAAATTAAAAAAATATTAAACGAAACTTTATTTTAAAAAAAAGAAAAAGTTTTAAAACTAAATTTTCAACAAAAACTTAAAAAGATTTAGAGATAAAATATATCTTTAAGTTTGGAAAACACATTAATTAATCATAAAATGGAAATGATTGTTTTAATTAGTTAAATGTAAACTAGCCCTTGGGCATTTAAAATGTATAAGCAAAGGTCAGATAGGAGAGAAAAACAATGGGATCAGAATGGCCAATAAAAGAAATCATCATGGAATCGGACCTCAGCGAAAAGAACATCACCAGCATCGTGATGTAATGTCCACTGGATCTGAAAGTCTACTATAAAGAGTGAATGAAGAAAGAGCTGGGAGAGATGTGTGATACATGTTAGTGCAGAGTTGAAGAAGAAGGGATTGAAAAGATGCACTCTTCAATCCCTTTAGTTCTGCTAAAAAAAAGAAAGAGAAATGACCAATCATTTTCTACATTGAGGACCAGCTAAGGTAAGACCTTCAGATGAATAAATAAAATGGATAACTGGATACAAATCTCTTCAGGACAACATGGGAATTCGCATTCAAAGATGGAAAGCAACTGCAAGAAATTAGAAACTACTGACTTGTTAAAACCGTAAGAACTTTATGAAATCTAATGAACATTAATTAATTTCTAAACAAAAAGAACTCTAAATGCTAAACTTTTCAATATTTTAAAAAGAAGAATTTCCTGTCTGACTAAATTAGTTATAATTTTATTTGATGTATTTCTTTTGTAAAATCATTTCCATTTATTTATTTTATTTTTTTGTTCTGATTTTTTAATTATGATTTCTGTTTTTCGTTAAACTAAATTATATAAATGTTAAATTTAAGTTGGGCATGAATGGCTATATAGATTTGTGAAGTTTTATTAGTGGAGGGTAATCTTAGGTTATTCATGTCGTAGTTGAATTAGGTCAATCGATTGGATATATTGGTGTAATTAGTAGATGTAGTATGAGGTTCACTGTGGGCAGAATTGCTAGTATACTCTGCATACTCCTGTTTTGCCTATGGAAGGAATAATAAGATGGAGAACACTGTTTCTTCCTATGGAGTTTTTTTTGCTCTTCTCATCAGATAGATGTAGCATTCCTATCTGGACGAGAGTCAATTTCTTCTCTCAACCTATATTTGTGCTGTCGTATTCGTATTACATTGAATACATCGATATATCAGATGGATTGATATTGGTTTAACTGCAAACTTTGGCCTAAGGTTAAATAAGGGATAAAATATTTTCTTTTCAAATGCAATCTAGGTAGTCTATTCATACTCGACACTCTAAATGCATTAAATTTAAGTTGGGTATAGACGCTTGCATGGATTCATTATCGGTTAATTATGTTTTTGGTTTTCATATTTGATAAAAATATATAGACATTCGGTAAATAATGATACCTTATGGTGAGTATCTAAAATGTATTTATTCGGATGTCTTTTATGTTATTGGTGTCAATGCAGCATCTTATGATAAATGCCATTGGGTTTCTTATAAATTTTCCTCTGCAATTCCATCAATGATTTTATATTGTGATCGTTTATGTTTATTTTGAAATGTTTTTGACCGTGTAATCTATGTAACCGATCTATACTCAACATTATAAAATAAACTTTTATAAATCCATCTGTGCGAACTTATACAAATTAAAATGTAAATTAAAATCTAAAATCAAAGTTAAAAATGTAATTTAAATTTTAAAATGTAAACTGATACTAAAATAATTTTAAATCTTATATATGTTTAAATAAATGTTTGTGTGTATAATTACTGGCAGTGGCTTATTTTATTCTTTTTTTATAAAATATTCTTAGATAAGAATTTATTATAAAATATAAATCTCTGCTGTTCCACTGAGCTAGTGACAATGGGCTTAACGGTTGGAATCAACCAATATAAAAAAAAATATTTTTTTTTCAGTCTTACGTATCTGCCTACTATATAAATTTTTTAGGTTCAAATGCCTAGTGGTGCCTTGTAGTGCAGATACGTTCAAGACAAATCTTACCCTGAATGTTATAATTGGCACCCAACATATCTGCCTACTATATAAATTTTCTAGGTTCAAATGCCTAGTGGCGCCTTGTAGTGCAGATACATTAAGACAAATCTCACCCCGATCATTATAATTGGACTCCCAATGTGAGACAATCTTTAATAAACCACGAGGACCCTGAGTAACTTTTTTTTCAAAATGAAATATTTTTAGCACTGCCAGAAAGAAATAGCACATATATTAAACACGAGAAAGTATTAATAATTTTAAAACTGTAATTTTATTTTTAAAAAAAAGTCAAAAGGGTGCAATTAATATGTTTTGTTGTTTTAATGTGTATAGGTGTGCACAGCCATGTAAGTTTATGATTGTAAATGTGGTACTTTACAATGAATACTTTTTGGGAATTTACTTCATAGTAACCCTATTTAAGCATTTCAATCAGTCAAAAATAAGTTGGTAGTATTTATAATTGTGCTGCAAATATACACATATAAACCCATTATTTCTTAAAACATATTTACCTCAATGCAACCTTCTTAAATAAATAATATATATAATTTGCTTGTCATGCTGTTTGTTAGAAATGAAATATAATAAATAGAATTCTTGGGGGGAGGAGGTGTAAATATAGTGATTCATAGAAAACGATAGTCTACAGTTTCTTTTTTATATAGACTTTTGTAAAATTACTAAACCAAATATTTTTGTAAATGTCTTCATTAATCATGTACTGTAATTACTAACCCTAAGTAAAAAATTTTTTTTGTTTATTTTTTTAAGCAAGTTTACTTATATGTAATGGGCACGGTGGCTACTATATATAAATGAGAATAAAAAAATGGTTTACCTAGGATTTTTGGAACGTGGATATTGCTTGCTATTAGCTGCTTCTGATGAAGTATATCTAACTGGTTAGATCTGAAGTTTCTTGAGGATATTTGAGGCTAATCCGCTGGTATTATTCTTGGAGACAGTTGAACATTGACGAAGGATTTCTGAGCTGTTAAGTAGACATTATTTCACAGGCAGGATTCGCTGTTTAACTGGACTCGGGCTAAAGTAAGAGCATGTGTTCCCAAAAGCTGCTCAGCACTGCATTTCTGTTTCTGGATACATAATATAAAATGTACTGTTATCTCTAGACTAGACTAGACTAAAAACTAGACTGAAACTCTGAACGTCCGATAGAAATCTGGCTATTTATATATGCGAAGTGTTTTTGTTTTAATGTCCGCCGGCAATATGTGTTGTCGAAATTCCTTTAGTAGCTAATCCTTTTTAATCTTGTTGTTGGGTATTTTAATTAGCAGTCATCACAAACATGTTGTTTTATAATTTTGTTTAGTAGCCACCACTGTGTTTTTTAATGATAACTTCTATTTATTTTTTTAATATTTAATATGCATACATTTATTTTTATTTACCATCGCACATATATACACATTTATTCTAATAAACTCTAATGAAAAGAGATTTATATTTTAACTTATAATAAATAAAACTCTTTAACGTCTCCTATTAAACTTTTAGTTTTTTCCTACAGGAAAACTCCCCCTCCCCCCTTTTAATTAATTAATTGAAAGTTTTATTTTCAAGAATTCTTAAACTTTTAATTATTTATTTTAATGATTAATAATAAGAAAAAAAACTCTTCACTTCTTTTATAAACTTTTATGTTTTCTTTTATGAAAGACTTTTAGTTTAATAATTTTTTTAGATAAAATTATTGTGTGCCAATTTCAATATTGGTACAATAGTTAATCATTTTTTCCACAAATTATTTACAATTCAAAATCATTTATAGTTTGAAAAGCCCCAATATTTCTTTGTTTTTTGAATATTTTTTTTCATTATTAGTATACCTGTGGTGACAAATTTAGTTCAAAAAGCCCCAATATTTTTTTGTTTTTTTTTTTTTTTTCACTTTATTAGTGTACCTGCAGTGGCAAATTTAGTTGAAAAAGCCCAAATATTTCTTAGTTTAAATTTTTTTTTTTCATTATTAGTATGTATGCCAGTGGGGAATTTGAATTTAATTTATTTTCCATTATTAGTATGTATGACTGTGGTGACTTTGAATTTTTTCATTGTTAGTATTAGTATGCTTGGGGCAACATGTATTATACCTACTACTGCCTGTTTGCATCACTATTAATCTCCCAATCACTTTGTGTATCTTGATAAACAGCCATTTTGGTAATATCACATGATTACAAAGTTAACAGCGGATTGATAGGAATGCAAACAGGCAGTAGTAGGTCTAATATGTGTCACCACTGAGATACTAATAAAATACCTTTTTTTATTATTCACCTTGTAAAGATCTTCTAATCCTCTTACAAGCATCTTCTAAGCAGCTCATTGAATTTAATCAGAAGAAATAATATTTAATTCTTAAAATATTTGAAATGTTCTCTTAAAATTTATGCAACTCAAAATTTATCTTTTAAATGTAAAATCTTAATATTAAAATAAATTTAGTAATATGATTCTTGAAATTATATAAGGTATCTCAGGATAATAAGTTTTTGTAAATCCTTTTGACTCTCTAGATTTATTCAACACTTCCCATAAGATAATGTCTTATCATAATTATAACAATAACAAAAATATTATTAACTGAGTAAAATACCACATGATCTCTTAAATTTAGAATAAAAAAAAGAATAAGCTAGGATTACTCCCAGATATTAAGAATGGGTATGGGATTTGATAGCCATCCTAACCATCTTAGAATATATCTACTTTAATAATTTCTAAATATGATTTAGGTTCTTGTACAAATTGGATCTTATCAAAATATTAACAACTATGATCTTCCAACATGAAAATGATTTAAAATAAATCTGTACAGTGATTTGAAATAAGCAAATTAAATTAGTTAAAGTGATCCAAATTGACAAAGCCAATCGCAATACTTTATTAGGCAACTATATCTTTCTTAGATGTACTATTAATGCTTAAATAATTCAATAAATAGTGTCCCTTCTAAATTCAAATGTCATGTACTCTTATAACAAATACATTAAAATAACTGCATAATCTTTTATAAGCACTTAATATTTGTAATTAATGTTTAAAATGATTTATGTTTGATAATGGAGATGATTTCTGATTAACAAGTGGAATGATGTGAATAAATGACTATGAAAAATTACTTACATAACAATAACAAAGTTTTATTTACAGTAAAATAATACAATTTATAAGTAGTCCATCTTTAAGTCCATATAGATCAAAATTTTCACTAAGTTGTTTCTGCAAAATTTATATCAGAAGGATCAAAATTAAAAATTGGTTTACTGCTTTATTAAGATATACTCCATTGGATTAGCAAAAATAATCCATCAAAAGTTTTCATTTATTATCTCATACATACTATGATAATAGCAATCATATCGTAGTATATCTTATATGAATATTTTTTATATTCAATAATATTATTAATAATAATAATAGTTACCAATCCATCAGTGAAGGAGTTAAAAGGTAGATGTGTATTATCTATGCCCAAAATAAATTTTGAACTTTAAAACCAACTGTTTATCATATTTAATCCTGACAACTAATAAAGATTGAATATACGACTATCACATTTACAAACTGATGAATATTGTTCTTAGAGGTAAGGTAGAATTGCTTGATATCTTGGTAATACCATTAAAAATGCCAGATAAAGACATGGACAAATCTTACACATGCATTATTAAACTTACTAATACTACAAGCAAAATAAATCTTCAATAATAAAGGCAAAATAAAGTATGATGACATCGCTTATAGAATGCTCATAGAATACACCTACTTTTAAGGGCTAGTAAAGGATCTATGATTTTATCACTAATCCATGAAAATAATAAGAATATGCATCAGTGACAAAATACTAAATAGAAATTACCTTAGAATAAAAAGAGACTTAGCTACAACTTTTAAAGTATATGCTATAAGCATACAAAGGCTAGCAAAACCACAAATAATAAGAGTGAGTTCAATGTTTCTATCCCTCTAGGAAAATAAGCTAGCAAGATTAATGGTGGAGATGAACTACCATCAACAAAATATACTGATGCATAAAATCACTCTTAAATATAGAGAAAATAATTATATTATCTATAATAAATGTGATTAACCGCTAATCATTGTGAAATATGACAAACCCAACAATTAATTAATATGAAATATGATTCTATTAATATTATGCAACAATAATAAATAAATCACACAAATATACAAGATCTTATTCAGCAACATAAGATAACTTCATAAATAAATTATTCATGTTTTTAAAGAGAGACACATACTATTAAAAATATAGTCATATGATAAAATACTATTCGGAGAACTTTTACCTTTAATAATTTAAAATATATAACATGACCAATAATATATGCACATCATTAAACAGTATAACATCATAATATAAAAAAAATTCAACCTTTTTTAATCATAAATAAATTATATTAATAATGTTCTTCTGTTTCATTCTTGACCAATTCTCCATTATTTCAATATGAAGAAGACTGTTGGCAGTAGCATTTTGAGAACAGCAAACACATCCATTATATAAGATAATTTCATTTAAATACTATAATCTATAATATAATGAGTTTTTTCAAATATCCCTGATAAATTTAATCCATTCTATTGTCAAGTATATGATAAGTTAATGGCCATTCATTCAATGTATTCATAGATTTAAAGTCTAATAAATATTCAAAGTACTGCAGTAAATATATCACAAATCCTTAATTTAGGTTTATTAAATTAAATTAATCCATTGCACAAAGTAGTATAAATTAATATTAACAATATCATATAGGATAATAAAGCAATTCAATTATTATTCTTCATTAACATTGTCAAACATTTGCAGAATCAAATGTTTGACTTAACTATTATCTTCAAGGCCTCAGAAGTTTCCATAACAATATACAAAGGGAAGAAATCATTTATAAGTTTTAAACATTTGTAGAGGATTCATAACGTTATTAAAATATAAAAAAGTTATTTTAATTTTTTAAATTGGAATATTATTAGAAAAAAATGGTATCTTCATTTATAAAGTAAACATTTTTAAATTCACATATTATATCAATCAAACAGTTCATGGTAAGTTAAATTTTATTAGTCCACCTGAAAAAAAATTATTTCTTTTCTCTTTCAAAGAAAGGCAACTGAAAATCATTATAACACTAAAAAAACTTTGCCCTGATTTTTTAAAAAAAACCAATAGTAAATAGCATCTTTTAATTAAAGAAATGTTGCATCACAAATTAATTATTATCAAATTAAAATTCTTCTAGTCAATTCTTTTCTTTTGCAGAATTAATTATTATTGAACATCTAACAATATTCACAATGATAATTTCCTTGAATTACAGTTTTCATTCTATGTAAATTAATTCCAAATAGTATTGACTTGCAAATATTATGGAGAAGTTATTATGTAATTTTTAGTATTTTTGATAATGCTCTCACCAATATGAGAATTAAATAATCTTTGGCAATTTTAATTATAATAAAGATGTTCAATTTATTTTTAAAATTGACAATTGTTCTCCAGCCAAAGCAATAACAATAATTTTTGATGTTTTTTGTCATAGAAAATTTTTAAAATAGTATTCTAAATACTATAATAACAAATTGTATTACCATTCCATCGTCAGTTTCAGAGACATCCGTTCCTTTTGGTGTTTCTGTTCAGATAATTGTGTCTACATATAAGTTTGGCCTAAAAAATTGACTAATACAAAACAAAAATTTTAAAGAAAAGTAAATTTTTTAAAAAATTTAGTAGAGTTGAAAATTCAACTGTTACAAAATTAAAATGATTGAGAACCATAAAAAAATGAAGAGAATGGTGTAGATTCTTGACTGGTGTAGATTGTAGACTAGTCTAGGTTGTAGACTGATGTAGACTGTTGTGGACTGATCATAGGTGAGTGTTCATCTTACTTATACCCATGGTCATATGACCATTTTACCAGACTGTTTAATTACCTTTGAATCCTTGACCTATCTATACCAAGGAAGGTTGTCAATCCAAAATTATTTAATTAAAATTTTAACCTATAATAAAATAATTTTTTTCTAGATGCTTGAATTAATTAAAAACACTTCCTATTTAAATAAAAAGAATTAATTAAAAACTACAAAATAACCAGGATAAAATATTACATGATATAAAATTTATACCTATCTTTAACCAATCAGATTATTTATTACAATTTTAAATCTAAATAAATCTTAAAATAGGTTTTAAAATTAAAATTATTTCAACTAAATAATATTAAATAAATATAATATTTATTTACTTATTCAACTATTAAAAATCCTAATTTAATTATTAACTTTATTAAACACTTTTATAATTAAATTAGTTTTAAAATATTTAACTAGAATATTCTGTGTTACATTTGAAGTTAATTAAATATTATAGCTTTAGTTTTAAACCAGAAAACTAAAATATAGAATTTGAACATGGGTTTTTAATTTACAAGCATTTTAAAACAGTTATAGAGTTAAACTATAATTAAAGGAGTATTTAAACTTTAAATTACATTTTTTCATCATTGACATTATTAGATTTCAAAATTTAAAGATGTTTAATTTAACACCTTAACATTTATTTAAATTAACTCATTAGTTTTTAAGGTGTGTCAAAATTGTTTTATAGCTAGATAATAAATAAATACTGATGTAGCAGCTCATTATGCTCTGTGAGTACTGCGGGAGCTCTTTGAGCATTCTTTGGGTGATGTATTGTTTTCTTTCTTTACTGACGTAAAACGTATAAGCATGACATCAACCAAAATGTGGCCATTTCATAGCACAATGACGTGGCTTTCCAACAATGTCTACCTCAAAAAAATCGGTTGAAATTTGGATTTTTGGCAGCGGTTTTAATCGATTGAAGTATTGAATTTTTTTTGTTTTTTAATAATTTTTGTAATTATCACGAAGTGATAAAAGACAGAAATAGTTTACCAGCTGCAAGTCAACATTTTTCACGTGTTATTCACAAACAAGGCCTACAATAGAGCTTCAACATAATTACTCGTAAGTATAAAATTTTAATTTTTTTAAAAAATTTTTGAAAAAATTATCTTTTTTATTAATTTTACTTTGTAATTAGAGTGTGTTAGTTTGTAGTTATATATTTATTTATGCTTATATAGAATTCATATCTACCATAATTTTCTAAAGTTCTATCATAATTTCTAAAGGTCTAATGAACTTATTTTATAAAATAATGATTTTCAAAAAGTTTAATAATTTATTATTTATTATTTATAATTATGTTTATATAATATGTTTGTGTTTACAAGTAATGAGTTATAAAATTAATAATCAAATGTATAAAAAGATTGCATATGCAGGCATATAATCAAATTCTGATTCTTGTTTATGTTTTTGTTTATTCTTGTTCATTCTTTGGAGTCACTCTGGTTTTGTTATATGTTTCATAATATAATTTTCAAGTCTATAGCTAACAAATGGACTATATGCAAATAAATTATATCTATGTGATACAATAAATATAACAAGATAGCATTACTTCTGTGCATAAAGAATATAAACTTCACATGTGTGCATAAAGATATAAACATCACTGGTGTCCATAAAGAATATAATCATCACTGATGTACACAAAAAATATAAAATGAAGAGATGAAACAAACTGTATCATGTATAATAAAAACAACTGTATGAATATATACAAAACATCCATTAAGTTGAATAATAAGTGGTTAATGGATAAAGAATGGATAGTTAATTAATTAATACATGTGGTTATATATCCATTCAATATATATAACAGGGTAATTTTGTAGTAGGATTGAAAAAAAAAATCACGTAATAGATAGTGTCAGATATTTATTTGTTTATCTGTCTTCTTTCATGTATTGATATAGATGTCGCTGTATGTCCTTTAAATCATGGTATTCTGGAGATATATTGAAAAGGGCAAAAAAACATAATTTGCCAAAAAAGCTTTTCTATGATAATTTTATAATTTGTAATCTTTGTTGTTAGTATATATATATTTTTAAACATATTTTTGATTAATTATAGTTAAATAAAGTCTGTCTTTAATTCTTAAACAAAAAAATAATAACCAGTGATATCCATGTTCTTTAAACTAAAATTATTAAAGAAGATAAAAAAAAAATGATCTGAAAGTATATATAGTATTTTGAATACTATATAATTTTACCAATATTTTATGAATAGATATTAAAATAATATATATTTGCTTTATTTGTTTTTAGCTTTGTGTGCTTGTGTGTGTTAGCGCATTTTATATATTTTTTGATTCATAATTAGCCACAAAGTATAAACTATTTGCTTATTTCAATATTTTTAGAAAATGATAACCATAATATTGACATGATAAATAAATGCATAGCAATTAAAAATCAAAACTTGAAAAAAATATTTACTTTCAGCAATTCAGCTTTCTATCAACATAAAAATATTTGTAACAAAGTTTGTAGTGCTTCTGAATTTAATAACTATAAAGATAAAGATTAGATATAGATTTTAAGCATAATAAAATAAGAGAACCTACTATGAACTTATATATAATCATTATATACTTTATTTGAAGTTATTTATGATCTGGTAATAACTAACAACAAACATGCTAATTTTTTACTTTTTTAAAAAAGGATCTTTAATAAATATGCTAATTTATCCAAGGTTAAACTACTTTTTGCCTGTTTCTAATTTCACCCAATCTTTCATTAAAAAAATCAATGCCTTATGTGCCAAATTTATTTGGGGCAAGAAAATTGCAGCAATTAGTCTAAACAAGCTTCAAAGGCCATCCAATCTTAATGGTCTCTCCTTACATTCCATCACAATGTTGCTATTTTAGGAATCATTCAATACAATGCACAGAATACCACACAATTACCCTAAAGTAGACTTCCTTTCTAAGATAATACCTACCAATAGCCACTGCCTAATGGGCTAACCTGGATAACTTCCCTGGTCAGCTGGCTTGAGAAACATATTCCAATCTTGGGCAATACTTTCAATGGGAAAGTAACATATTCATATGTCTATAACCTTGTACATAATTCTTCCCATCTGGAGTCGATCCTCGTCTGTGACAAATAAAGTAATAATAATGAAATTTAAACTATGGGCCTTAGAGTCCAAATATTGGACTTTGTTTTGAAAATCAACCTGGAAGCTTTGCCATCCAATTTTTTTTTGTCTTTTCAAAGAGGGATTACAAAAATTAATCCCTTATGTCAACTTTGTCTGAGGGAAGAAGAAACCACTTCTCATGTTTGTTCCATTGTCAGGTGCTCAATATACATAGAATTGAAACATTATCCAATACAAAACAATTAAAACCTTCTCTTCTCTCATTATTGGATAGTATTAAAAGTAGATCTTTTCCCTCTGTCATGATGTCAATATTCCTGTTGTATATTTTATGGTCTATCAGATGTAAGATCATGTTTAATCCAATGACAAAGAACAATGTGAACTTATTCCACAATATGCTCAAACGGTGTAAGCTTAGATATAGAACATTGGCATCACTGGATATTCATGCGACAACATGGAGGTTAATTGCCTTTCCTATTGGACTGGGTTTGATGTGAATTTTTCTTGAGAACATGTTTGTTCAATATAGGACACTAGACAATGCATATTGGCTGTCAAGGACGATTATTTTTTGGGTTTAAAATTGTAAATATAGATTGTATATCAACCACTATGTTATTTCACTGTAAAAATTAACATTGAATAAACTTTCTTTGTTTATAAAAAAAAATGGAAATCTAAAAATACTTTGTTTTTATATTCTCATTTTTATTGCATAGTAATTACTATAAGTATGTGTCATAAGATCGAAATTGTTAATTTAATCCCTTGGATTAATTCTCAAGAAACCTGACTTTCTTTTAAATTGTGCCTCAATTAATTCATATTATTATTGCTCATTAATAACAAAAAACAGTGAAAGTTCCTAATGTTTTGGAAGCAACTTTGTATATCTATTCAAGCATTGGTGGCCTAGTCGTTAGCATAGCTGCCTTCCAAGCAGCTGGCCCGGGTTCGCTTCCAGGTCAACGCATTTGACATATGAAAAAAAAAAAAAACTTTGTATATCTACATTTATTTCAGTTTATGGTTGTTGATTCGTTTTAACCACTTTTAGACCAACAAAATGGTATTGATTTTTGAATTGATTACCCAGGAAAATCTAAAGATTAATAAAATACTTTTTAAAATTTTAAATCAGTTTGTAAATGACAAATCAATTCTCAAACAATGCATAAAAAATAATACGGTATTCTTGAAAATATATATATATATATTTTCTCTTTAAAGAATCCAGAAAAAGAGCTATCGACTTTATTTTCAAGTTATAAATTGTGGTGGAAATGGTTATTCACGTTTAAGTAACTTTTGACCCTGGCGATTTAATAAAGTCCGTAAAATGTAATAAAAATATCAAGTGTTAGCTCAAGAGGCCAGTTTAATAATCAATAGAATCGAATAATGCTTTGTTTTTTTCAATGATTTCAGATTATTATCTTATTATTAAATTTAATAACAAAATATTTCATATTTAGGTTTAAATTTTATTATTTTATATATCTAACGCCCACCATTTTCTGACGATAATCAAAAATTGTTTATTTTTTTATTAAATATTTTAAATATTTGGAAAATACGTATATTACATTGTGAAAATGGTTAAATAATTATTTTTTATTTATTTGTTGTTGTTTTAAATCTTATAACCTCGGCATTAGATTCAAGTAAAAGTACAAATACTAGAAAAACATATATAGAGGCGGTTATACAAGTAGTTAGTTATCTTTTACAACATCCCAAGAGACCTGAAGGCAATTTTTTGTTAGTTAAAAATGCTTTAGGGATGTAAACAACACACAATCTTATTTCCAAGTTCTAAATGCTTTAATTCTATAATAAGCGAAAGATTTTATCATTCGCATACAGATTGCATTTTTTCGTGACTATATATGTGTAGGTATATTGCAATGGGGAAAATGTCTAGTTGATGATAATGATAATTAGTAAGATGAAGAGAATTTAAAATTTCTGTGTTCAAGCTACGTGCGTACGTGGGTTATTAATAAAATATAATAAACAATTTAAAGCCTTCAATAATTAATCATTTATATTTTTAGGCCGATGAGGCACAGTTGCCCATTGGTAATAATTTTTCTCTAGACGAGCATATACATTAAATATATTTTATTTATTGATTATCTTGTGTGGGCGATTCTATTACATTGGGGGGGGGGGCGATATCATCTTGATTCAAAACAAACCGGGATTGAACCCAGTTTCAGATTTTTTTAAATATCTGTATTATTTTGCGAAGTTATAAGTAATGGAATATAGCCATTTTGTTTTATTTTTGAACAAAAAAAAATCAATAAAGAAATCTCTAAATAACAATAGACAATGATAGTGTAGGAATACGTTGATAGAGGTAAATATTACATAAGCAAGTAAATAAATGACAACCAGGCAGTCAAAATAAAAATAAATATAGGACAATGATAAAAAAAGGTTATACAATAGAAAGAGGGGTGAACACTCTGACTTCAAAATAAGTAAAAGAAAACGCAATAAAATTAAAGTTTATATATAGATATATTTTAATTCTTACAAAAACTTATAATTTATTTATATGTATAATTATGGGAGTTAATAAAAAAATGCAGACTCGGGGAAATAAAACAGAGACTTCTAGTAGTGAATTTATGAACATGATAATAAACATGTTTTCATTAAAATTATTTTAAGATATCTATATTTCAATTAATTTATTTATTTTCAATTATATTAAACAGTTGACAAAGGATAAAATTAATTTTGTTCTCATATTTAATATTTGTTTTTTTATAATAAACTTATTTTAAATATTTTTTTGTTTTTAATCGAAGTAACATAAATAAATAAACGTTTTGTTATTTTCCTCACAGTTATAAATATTACTTTTTTTTAATAAAAAGTATATTTCACAAGATAGTTAAAATTAATTTTCATATTTAGAATATATGAATCCATTATAGTATTTTTTTCAGTCTTTACATTACATAATTATTATAAAATTATCACTTTAGTTTTTGTAATTACTCTCTTTATCACTTTTTAATTTTACAATAAATGAAAGCACATAATAATATGCTTTAAAAATGATATAATCTGGTGCCTTTCATATTTAAATGTTTCTTTTGCAATGTTTATTCTTCTAATAATTTCAAACATTTTTTTATTATTCTATTATTCAGAAAAAGTTATTTCCACTTTGCTATTTTAAAGTTTATTATAGTTTGGTTAATTAATAATTATCGTCTTAAAAATAGCCACTAAAGGGTGAAGTAAGTATATCTTAGGTCATCATCATCATCATCAACCATTATCAATCCACTGCAGGATGAAGATCTCTCCAAGTTTAATCCATCTTCTCCGATCTTTAGCTTCTCTTCTCCACAACACCCCTGCACATTTTCTTATTTCATCCATCCATCTCACATGTGGTCTCTTTCTGGTTTTTTTACAATCTCTTGGAATCCAGTTTAAAATTTCAATTGTCCATCTATTATCATCTCTTCTAGCAATATGTCCAGCCCAACTCCATTTCAATCTTTTAATTTTTTCAATAAGGTCAGTAACACCTGTTTGTTGTCTTACCCATACATTGCGTTTTCGATCTCTTTTTGTTACTCCCAACATACATCTCTCCATACTCCTTTGAGTATCTGGGCATAATTGCTGAGATATTATTGACTTCGTTTAAGGAGAAGCCACAATACATCACATCACATCGTTAGAGCATTTAATGTTAAAATTTTAATATATGTATTCATTATCGCATGTTTAAAAAATTAGCATTTTACTTATATAGTATAATAAAGTTATATAGGACAATAAATTTAGGAATTAACAAATTAATCATATTGAAGGAAAAAATCTGTCAAGTTTTACTTATGTAATGCTACTAAAAGTTTTTCTATTACCAAAGGACACTGGGTTTTAATAATAACTGACAGTAACAATGATGTTACTGCAGATAAAAAGAACTCAATCTTCAATTCCCCAATTTTATTATTGTACTGTTAATAATATTATTAAACATGATTTACTATCTCAAACTCAAAACCAAAGAAATAACAATAGTTAACAAATTTGGACTGAGAACAACTGAATTACATAATGGTAAAATTTAATTCCACAATTCGTGGACATCTCTTTGATTCTTTTAAGAGGGATTTAATCTGAAATTTGATAATACTAGTCATAATCAATATAAAATGTTCATTATACCAATTTTAGAATGATTTTCTATATCAAGCATTAAATATGCATGACCGGTGGAATACAATTTACCAAATAGTAGAACTCCTTAACCCAAAATACATGGTTATTGAATTCCATGATGATGAACAAAAGGAAAAGTTTAAAAAGCAGTTAAAATGTTAGAAAATTATTTTCTAATCAAAGTAAATCAACACAGTGGGAATTACATCATTACATCTTTTATCACTAGATTTCTTAAAAATACCTATCTTAATTATAATATCGATGACTTCCATTGACTAATGAAACCATTTGGAGTGGTGACAGGATTTCAAGCAACTTAACCAACTTATTTAAAAATTACACTTGTTCCAATATATGACAATTATTGTCCAATATATGACAAATTATTTTGAATTCAAAATCAAGCTACACCAAAACATAGACCCTAACAATATTCCTACATAAGTTATGGATTAGAAGACCATGTTACTGTCAATGATTCATAGGCTCAAACTGTAATGCTTTCATTGTAAAGGAAGATTCCATTCAATAAATGCCTGCCCTAGATTACACTGTCCCCCATGTGACATGATTGCTATTATCTCACACCAATTTACCAAATTAATAGGTCACATTCAAGGTAAGCACAAAACAACTAATAAACAGTTATCAAATATGGAATCTGAAACATGTACAAGCACCAGAATAAAACAAATTGAAGATAATGGTGAGTTTTCCACTATAAATAAAATAAAATTCACCAAGCACCTAACAAAGAAAGCATATAGCTGATCATAGACGAGTTATCAAATAATAAATCAGAATCAACCACCAGCATCAGAATGAACTTTGAAAATAATGATAATTTTTCCACTACAATTAAAAATAAAAGCCATCAAACAACTAACAAAGAGAGCATAAATCCAGTCACAGATTAAAACAAAATTAACAATCAAACTCATAAAGCTGCACAATTTTTAATGCTCAGTAAGACATCATTTCACATTATGAGCTTATTAATATCATTTTTCTATTCTCCAACAACTCCAATAAATAAATAACATAATTTCAAATGCAAGTCTGGCCATCCACAATATGATGAAAGTAATGAAAAACACTCTCTACCAATATCCAATCTTAAAAAGAAAATTAAGACTGCCATAGATAATATCCATGAAATAAACCTAAACTCTTTTCAGAAAAAGATCAAGGTACAATGAAAGATATTTTTGGACTATATTATCATTCAGACCACAGTTAACGTGAATTCAAATACCTACATAATATAAAAGTCTAATACTGATTTATTAATGATCTTTGAGTGAATATAGATTTTATTGACTCACCAAGCAAACCTAAAACAAAATGTAAAAATTGATAACTTTTATATCAGGAGATCAAATCATCAACAAAATATTCCAGTTAATTTAAATGGTTTAACATTGTTCAATATCACTTATGAGCTCTATTTCAAACAAAAATATGTAGTGGCAATAAATTAATTCATCAATCTATCTCCATAACAGGCAATTCACTATCAGTAGGAACTGGTTTAATTATCTCTAAATTTTGCTTATTAAAATCATTCAAAATATTATATAATAACCCACATATGTTAATAATCACTTCATATTACACAATATGTTCTAAATATTGTATTTACTTATATATATTCAGATCCATACATTATAAATAGATTAATATTGACCCTAACCCCTTTTTTTTGCAACTTCACTATACATGTTCACAGTTAGGAGATTTTAACATGAGTTATTGAATTTTTGTCTCTAGGTGAATACACAGATTATTCTTTTCACTAATGAGTGGAGAAAACTTTTTATCTAACAATTTATACACATTTAATAATAGAATGACACCCACTAATAGACTTGCTTTTCTATTTCTTAGTGTTATACCATATACTTAATCTTTCACTTAAAAACTCACCTTTTTGTCACTCAGCAAACTAAAACTAGATTTCATATAAATCTGGATTGCATTCATTCACTATCAACCATATTAACAAAACTAACCCCCCACTTGGCAATATTGTTAACAATAGTCTACACAAAAGGATTATTTCTTCAACATATCCAATAATAACAATGTAAGAATAAAAATAAGAGACCAGTATGAATATATATGACAGACACACAATATTTAGCAATTAAAGAAAAAAGAATTTATCTAAACAAACCTCACACTTGATCAAGAAACTACAACTTATAGGCCTTAGGATATATCCCACCCATTTTCAGAGTACCTACTGAATTGAATAGTAAACATACAAAATATATATAATACTGTATGCTATATTCCCTATTTATCTGTTACTAAACCAAACTGCAATGCATGGAGGCATTCAATCCTTCTTCAAACTTCCTTGGGTAATTTGAGTACACTCCCATCTTCCTACTGGACGAACTTGGTGCAAAACTAGTTTCTCTTTCAAAGTCATTTCATTCATGTATTCATGGAATACCATGTTTTATTTTTAATTATATAAATTATTTTGCAAAAAAAAATATTAAAAACAAGGATAATTACATATCTAACAAGTGTGCCATATACATGGAATTAACAGAATATATATCACATCTGTCATTAACCCCCCCCCCCAAAAAAAAAAACATTTCAAATCTTAGATCCTTATCAATGATTGCTCTAGGAATTGAAATTTTAGAATCAACATTAAAAGATAAACTAAAACCATACCTGCAACCCACATTATTCAAATACCAGTTTCAAAAAAGGTATTTCAACAGACAAAGTAACCTTTAAATTTAAAACAATCATAAACATACTAAGAGAAAAGAAAATAATATAATTGATTTGTAATTCAACTAGATATTAAAACTACATTGTATGTTGTCGAAATATACCTTCTTATCAACACTTGTGGAGTCAATGGCACCTAAACTGATCCTATATACACTAACAAAACACCTTATAAATCATCAAATATATACACAATTAAATGTAAAATTGACTCTCCTCTTTATTCCACTTTCTTCAATACAGAAAGGATCACCAAATTACCAGGAATATATATCTAACATCCAAAACCGGCATCTCAGTGATTGTCCATGCATGATAGATCAGTCTTAGTTTCAACACCTAAGCAACTTCCTAAATTACAAAAAGTTCTGATTAATTTCACTGCAAAAAATAAAATAGAATTTAATATGGTCATATCAAGTGCTTGGTCAGTCAATATAGGGTAAACATTGGAACAATACTTCACAGAAAACCCAAATCACTTTTTTGGATTGCATTGTGAAACCTAACGCAACAAAAACTTTATGACAAATTCAAATCTTAATTAACAAACTCTCTAAATCTTAAGTATCTCTCTTTTCCAAAACTTCTCTTTTTGTCTTCTTCATTCACATTTCTCACCAATAATAATCTATACAAAATCTTTTACTAGAAAAATATATTCTCAATTAAGAAGGCTATTTTGGGAAAATTGTACAACAACTATCATACTCAATTGGATAGAACAACCACTAATTGTCAATGGCCTTGGATTGCATATGATTAACACAGTCAAAATCCCCAAAACAGTAAATCTTTTAACTTGATGCATCAAATTATTTCCACACATAATAGAAGCAAATCATAATCATCTCTTAAATGTTGGGAAAAAATCTCATTCTACTGCTTTCCACAATTTCTAACATTGACAGAATATCCTCAGAATTCCAAATACAAATATTGGCAGATATTTCGTCCCATTCAAATCTCTCCTCGAGGTTATGAAATTGTTTAATGCAAACAACAAACAATAGCATAAAACTTTAAATTTAGATTTCTTTAATCTAAATGCCTGAATTTTCTCATAAACTTAGAATCTTTATCTACATTTTATTTTTATATACACAGAAAATAATACATGAATGTAGGTGATCAATGCAATTTTGTCATAGAGATATTAAAAACCAGTACTATCTTCTTTGAATGTATAGCATTCAAGAATTACAAAACAACTTTTTAGCAAGTCCAACTACAGTAAACGCATTTAAACATGCAATCATTCATGCTATCATCTTTAATACTATATGCTCTCCCATGCATTAGATGTACATTTTTGTATGACTGCAATTCCAGAAGATACCCAAACAACTTCTAAAATAAATTGGAAACTATCAAGAAAAGAGATAAAAAACTCATCCTACACAATTTTGAAGCAACCTGGTCCTTAATGCACATGTGAAAGCAAAAGATGGTGGTATCTGCAACAAGGGAAAATTTTCAAGACTAAACACTTTATATCCAAATGAACTATTTTTTCTTTAATTAATGTTAAAACTGTTAATGTAAACATACTTAAATAATAATAATGTGAAACCCCAATTCTTAATTTGTATCCTTTCATAGACTCTTTCCCTATTATATTTATGTGGTTTAAATCTCATGTAAGATATTCTTATTCAGTAATAAATGCCTCTGAAATATATTGTTATTGACCCAAACTTGATAAAATTTTATTTTATTAGAGTGGTCAATTTTTGAACTTTATTTATTTGATTCTAAAAGCATATATGGTATTTTACAAAGTTTTAATAGTGTGTATTTTATTAAGTCTAATTTCAAAACTTGTGAAATATTATGTTCATTAAATGTGTTAATTCTACAATTCAAAATAACACATATATGCTTTTAGAATCAAATAAATAAATTCATTTAATTTTATAATGTTATAGTATAAATATAAATTTATTTAAACGCAGTAAACAAGACATTTATTTTATATATAGCGTGATGTATTTATAAACTGTAATACCAAAAAGCCAATAAGCTAACGCACATGTGCTTTGTAGATGTCACTTAAGATTTGCCCATACATATACGTTTGGGTCGAAAAGCTGGATGGATTCATTCTATCTTTTCCCAAAGACTTTATCTTGTGTTTGAAAAAGTGGGAGTATTTATTTATATAGTGACATCTACAAAGCGCATGTGCATTAGCTTATTGGCTTATTGGTATTAAACTCAGTAAGTAATATTTACTAAGGCTGTAAACCTTAAGAATATGCGCGTGAAAATGCGAAGGTAGGGACCTCTACAGGTCTTGGAAGAAAAGAGGGGAAAATAAAATAAAATAGAGAAGTTAAAAAACTTATTTTAAAACTCGCTAAAAAAACGGTTCTACTTCCGAAGACAAGTCTATCTTCATGATATATGTACATAATTTATAATCATTCACTTTTTTATATTTTTTCTTCAAATAAGATAACTAAACTCTGCTATTTAAAATCATTTATCAACTTTTTTGAGAAAATAAATAAACTGAAATTTATTTTTGTCTGAATTTGTTAAGATTTATGATTTTAACTCAAAAAATAATGCTAGATATTAAAATAAAATAATATTCAAATTATCACCGAAACTTATTTATTATAATAAATACGTACATAACAATCAAGTGAAATATATCTAAATCTACTAACAAAAATATTTTGCTTTTAAAAAATAAATAAATTTAAAAAGAAAACTATAATAATTTTAAAATATAAAAATTGAAAAGAATAAGAAATCTGTGTGTGTGTGTGTGTGTGTGTGTGTGTTATATTAAGGTTCTAAAAGCAACAGGGATTAACTGTGCCACAGTGCTCTTGACTCAATAATATAAATATTTAAAATATTTTTTTAAAAAAATAATTTTAAAAAGATGAAAATAAAAGAAAGCCATACATAATAGTTTCAAATAATAATAAATACACTGTAATCAAATAGAATTTATAGAAAAGTATTTAAGGATATGCTGTAATCATTTTCAATTAAACTTATGGAAACAAAAAGTTAGATGTCACTTGATTTTTTTAGAACTAAGTAGATCAGTATTAATAGATTGTCTACTTATTATAGAATCTTTAAATTGACGCAACAGGGATTAACTGTGCCACAGTGCTCTTGACTCAATAATATAAATATTTAAAATATTTTTTTAAAAAAATAATTTTAAAAAGATGAAAATAAAAGAAAGCCATACATAATAGTTTCAAATAATAATAAATACACTGTAATCAAATAGAATTTATAGAAAAGTATTTAAGGATATGCTGTAATCATTTTCAATTAAACTTATGGAAACAAAAAGTTAGATGTCACTTGATTTTTTTAGAACTAAGTAGATCAGTATTAATAGATTGTCTACTTATTATAGAATCTTTAAATTGACTTATAAAAAAATATGTTATATTTTTCCTCTTTTTACAATGTCTTAACATTTATGTGTGATGTGAATCGACCCCTAATTTAAAACTTCAAGAATGGACTGTATGCTAAAATAAATAATACGTTGCATTTCTTATAATGAAAACGTACTTTTATATTTAAAAAAAAAATGGGATGGTTAAATTATAATGTAGACACTATCATATGTCTTTAAATATTGCAAAAAGCAATGTATATTAAACATATTAATATAAATATAATTATTTACAAATATAAATTTCCTTAAAACAGATATTCAAAAACATACCATTAAGGAGATCACTATAAAAATTAATTGTTTTGAACTGAAAATTACAAGCCTAAGATTTTTTATGAATGTACCAAATTACAAAAGCATAAACATTTAGCATAAACTCGACCATTAAAAAGCATTTTGACAAAGCCATAATTATATAGACTTTATATGCCATTTTTATGCAAAGAATGCTTTTAAAAGATCCTTATAAAAAATGTATATCCGGACCTTTACAACATATCCCAGAATTCAAGCTTAATACTTTTAAACTCTTAAGATAAATGGCATTCAGTAGAAAAAGACAGGTAAAACAAAATTAATAATTTACATTGAAGTAAACAGATAAATTAAACACCAAATGTTTCAACTAAATATCTAATTTATTAATATTAAATAAAATAAATAAAACCTATAATCCCAATTTAACATAAAACATTTTAAAGAACACAATATATAATTATAATATAAATTGAAACCTACTTTTTTATTTATATGGAGATATATGGTTATATACACATATATCCATACATTTATTATATAAACAGTAACAAGTAATTACAATCAACTGAATCTGAAAATGTTATTTTTTTCCAAACAAAATAAAATAAATAAAACATTATTTACATTCATACATACAATAAAAAAAATTAAATCACTATCATAAATTTGGTAATATTCCACACACACATATGTATACATATTGATTAATTCATAAATTGTATTGATATTAAAAAAAGATAAATATTAAATAAAAAATAATTGTACTAGTCAGAGTGTATGGTTTTCATTTCAATTTTAACAAATAAATATCAGGATTTAAATTCTCTTCAGTACTTATTATAATTAAACCATTAAGCATCACATGATCACATTTCCTATACTAGCACATTAATTGTTGATAAACAGAGCAAAACTCTCCATACAGTATTGCCACCTGTGCTAAACAGAGTAATCAATGGATGCCAGAAGGCTTGTGCATAAAATCCCTATCTAATGCCTACTCATCCAATATCCCCAGACTAGTTTCTGGCTTGTGGCCTTCGTCATATATATTCATACTGGTCTCTTATTTTTATTCTTACATTGTTATGTGGTGATGCTGAACTGAGATCAGACCCATATAGCTATCTGGTTTGCTATGCTGAGTTTGAAGACATTACATGTCTAAAAAATTTACGCTTGCAAGCTGAATAGAAATTGTTTCATAAACGCTCAGAGTTTGTATTTAGATCTAGTTTCTTTATTCCTGTCTTTCACTGACGATAGCAAATAGCTTGAAATCATGATCTGAAAGTGGAATTATAGTTAGAGATAGTGAATGCTACTCTGACGTTTATGTAAACAGAACATACGCTTGATCGGTGTTTTTGGTAGAACGCCATCTGTGGACATAAATACAAGCGTTAGCAAGTTTTTTAACTTGCATTTTTGTTTATCATAAATGTACCTTTGAGGTCTTTCTTGCAATGATATAGATTGCAGAGGCTTCTACTATGTGGTGATGCTGAACTGAGATCAGACCCATATAGCTATCTGGTTTGCTATGCTGAGTTTGAAGACATTACGTGTCTAAAAAATTCACGCTTGCAAGCTGAATAGAAATTGTTTCATAAACGCTCAGAGTTTGTATTTAGATCTAGTTTCTTTATTCCTGTCTTTCACTGACGATAGCAAATAGCTTGAAATCATGATCTGAAAGTGGAATTATAGTTAGAGATAGTGAATGCTACTCTGACGTTTATGTAAACAGAACATACGCTTGATCGGTGTTTTTGGTAGAACGCCATCTGTGGACATAAATACAAGCGTTAGCAAGTTTTTTAACTTGCATTTTTGTTTATCATATATATATATGTCATGCATATGTATGATATTTTTACTCTCAATCTATGTTGTCTATTTACAATTTTTATTTAACTAATTAATGTATTTATGTTTATAGAGCTAACTGATAAATCTTGTGATGAGATTCAATCATCATTATCACAATATAATATTTCTAATAATTCATAATTATAACTCAAATTAATATAACAGAAGCAAATTGACTTCTATGAATATAAATATTGTTTCGAAAATATTAGGCCTTCTATTCTATAACAAAAATGCAATAATTGTTTTTATGAGCAAAAGGCTGATAACTTTCAAGCCCTATCATATTTCTTAAATTTTATGTTTAATAAAATGACAGTAAAATAAAATATCAAACTTATCAGCACTTAATATAAAGATGTTAATTAAACAAAATTAAAAATGTGTTTCCCTTAATAGAATAATTAATATTAAAATCAAAAACATTCAATGTATCAAGAAAAAAATCTTTCAATTTATTTTTCTGATTAGTAAGCAGCAATCATCGATATATTAAACAAATAATTTTAAAGTTACAAAAAAAAGATTAATAATACTGCTTTCTAAATAATAAATTTAGACATAGTACATCTGGGAAATAACATAACCAATCTCTCCCTAATCTTATAAAATGTATTATTACATATAAATTAAGCCAATAAACATCACATGACCACCACTTTTATGCTTGGGTATAGCTGTTGTTAAAACAGGCAAAACTCACTATACGTATTGCCACACACCGCAAGTTGCCACACACAGCAAGCTAGAGTAATCAATGGATGCCAGAAGGTTTGTGCATAAAACCCCCATCTAGTGCTTACTCATCCAATATCCCCAGACTAGTTTCTGGCTTGTCAGTGAGACACCAAAATGTATGGGTATTGAACTGGGTTCAGACCCATATGACTATAGAAGCTGATGGGCTTGGATTGAAGACATTAAGGTGTTTTCAGTTTAAGACTCATAGTTTTGTAGTTAAGTGGAGATAAAAGGCTGCTGGAGGGTTACATTAGATCCTAAGATCTAGGTGCAGTGTTCACAGATCCAAGGCTCCTCACTGATGAAGGCCATAAGCCAGAACTAGTCTGGGGATATTGTATGAGTAGGCACTAGATGGGGATTTTATGCACAAGCCTTCTGGCATCCAGTGATTACTTTAGCTTGCTGTGTGTTGCAATACGTTTAGTGAGTTTTGCCTGTTTAATTACATTACATCCTCTAATATCAGTGGTAAGTCATGAATAACATTAATCTTATCTACAAAAAAATTGTTCTGTAAAATGAAAAAAAATACATTAACAATTTTTAATCTAAACTACCAATTATGTAATCATCCTTTAAAATAAATTCATTTATTTTGTCAAATGTCTCAAAAGAAGAGACACAAACTTTACATAATTATGTACAATTCTTAAAAAAATTTATAAGAAATTTTGAAAATTTTCAATACCCCCTCCCCTCCCAGTAACATCAAAAATTAAAGTAAATTAATCAGACAGGATCAAAGAAAAGTTTAGGAGGCAAGTGATCACTAGGATAACAACTTAAATAAGTAACTCTATCAAAAAAATCTTTCACTTTTCATGATTTTCATAATTCAAATTAGATTTTTTTTTAACCAGAATTAGAATTTAAAACCGAATATTTACGATTATTTAACTCTAAAAGAACTTTATTTTTAAAATTACTATTATTAAGAACTGCAAATTTGAAGTTGGTCAGAAACAAAACATTGACATAATATTTACTAACATTTACAATAAAATCTCTCATCTGACAATCACCCCACGAATAATAAAATGGACTAGTTTTCCTTACATCTCAAAAGTCACAAATAAGCTAAAAAACGTTTGTTTTGATAAATACTACATTCCCTTTCATTCACCTTCTTCTCTTAACAAACTTTTAAATAACTTGAAAGATAAAACCTCCAATGAGGCTTCACATGAAATTGTTCATAAGATCAACTGCTCTGATCCTATTTGATTAAAAGCATACTACAGGGATCCACACCAACTTGCCCAACACAATTATCTGCATAAACACACTAGGAAAGCTTATCTTGATTATGAATTGCTGTAAGGTCATAATTTTGATTTTTCCACAGTTGATATTATTTGTTCATATCATCATGATAGAAAAAGAAAGATAAAAGAGGTTATTTTAATCACCAAAAATATCACTGCCACTAATAAGAAAAATTCCATAAACCCTCTCTCTAATAAATTGCATTTATAATCTCACTTCTCATTAGGATGCAAATTAACCTTAAATATTGATTTGGATTTAATTTAGTATTCAACACTTACATTATTTAGGGATGACAACTCTTTCCCTTTTTATTATATTATGATTATGATATAAGGTATCAAAAGTATTTAGCTTTACATACTTTCTATTTTCAAAACCCAAAACTGTTTAATCATTACGTATTTTAACATTTGCTTATTCATTATATTATTAAAGTTCTACAGGTTTTAATTTTTTCCAGAATTACATTTTCTCCTTAAAAATTGATCATGGATCAAGATAGAAGATCCCAACATCATAACAAAACAATAATGTCTTATCTTTCTAAGGATTTGTCTCCAACTTAGTATCTTTCCTAATTGTTTATTTTTCTTCATGTGTCAAAACATCGGTCGGAAAGCGAATCTGGGTTGTTCTATCAAAACTAATAAATTTATTTTTCAGTGAGATAGGATTACTGTACACTCAAATTTACTCTATTAAAATTAATTATAAAAGGCCTTGACAATGCATTATTTTTCAATTCCTGCCTCTATTGTCACAAAGTGCAATAACTTCACTTCCATATTAGAAAAAAAATTTTCTAAGAAATTCAATCCTTTATCCTATAAACAACAATCTCTGAAACATCAAACTCCCTGACATCACTGCAAAAACTTTAAACTATGGTTCCAGGTTTGTCAGTGGCAACTGACACTTTTCTGAAATGGAAATTATCACTGATTTTGAATCAAAATTTGAAGCTGATCCTGAAACAGATATGATTATTGAAAAGGCTTCAAACATTCTAAAATATTTACCCTGATTTAACAATCATCAATGGTCCCAAAACGTCAATTTTACTAGAAAATTTGTTATCCAGAAAAGACCTAGACTATCTAAAGGAAGTCAAATGTAATAGACTACTTGTTTTAAATTGTCAACAGTTTGATTTTAAAACCAGCCAATAACTCATCACTTTACATTTTTCTGGAATTCATAATTACAATTTGAAGGCCAGAAAGTTCAGTTTGTCTCTTCAAGTTTGAGAAAACAATATGGAAAAGCACTGTCTTGCCATGATTATTTTAAAATATATTCTTTCACTGCTGTTATTCCTTGAATTTTTTCAAACATCAAATTACATAAGGATAATCTTCCACATCAACTTCTCCACAATTTCAGCTGCTTTTACTATTATCATGCTGCTAAACTTATCACTTTATGGCTAATTGATGATCTCAGCTTTGGTACATACAGCTTGAAATTCTAATATGACTTCATTGAAAATTCCATAACATATCAATTAACCACAATTGTAAAAGTTTGAAATAACTATATGGCTCTGTTCCTCACATTTAATCTATTAACATCATGGATATACTATTGTAGAAAATCAATTATAATATCAAAAAAAAAATCATCATCAAAACTTTGAATAGAATCAGAGGTGCAATCATTGCATGTTTTAATCAAAAAAACCTATAAAATGAATTATGACTAGCCTGTGGGGCTGTCTTTCAGTGGAGACATATGTACCCTCTATGTTTCGAAGTTTGAAAATTTAATCATCCTTAAATTTGAATGTCATCCTAATATCTGCTTATACTTTAGATATGTTGATGACATCCTCATATGTGCTTATGAAGAAACCATTAGCCAAATACATATTGAGTTGACACTCTCAACCTCTCTTGTGTGAACCATAGAGTCTGAAGATAACACCCTTCACACTTTAAAATTTATTGACTTGGATATTGGAAGACAGCTTAACACCTTGGACTATAAAATGGTTTTAAAGCCTTTCAGTATTAGAGGGACTATATATCCAAACTTCAGTACTTCTTATATTCATAAATATGCAAACCTAAAAAACTTTCTTCATAGTAACCTTAAGCTCTGTAAAATTGAGGCTAGTCAGAAACAAAACATTCAAATTTTTTATCAATGATCTTATCAACATATGATAAAATCATAAAAATATTCAAGCAATCCTTACTATTACAATAAAAATTTTCATCTTATTATTTCTCCCCTCCTCCAATGATAAAAAATGATCTAGTCTCCCCTATGACTCAAAAGTCACGAATAAACTAAAAAACATTTGTTTTAATGAATACAACATTGGTTTATATTCAGCTCCATCTATTAACAAACATTTAAATAATTCAAAGGATAAAATCCCTAAAGAGGCTTCACATCAAATTATTTATAAGATCACCTGCTCTGACCCTATTTAATTTAAAGGCATATTAGAGGGAAACCTGTGCCAACTTTGCCACTAGACTCACCCAACACAATTATTTGTATAAATGCACTAAAAAAGCACTGAATATTCTTTTCATTTTCTTGATTATGAGTTGCTGTCTCATCATAATTTTAATCTTTCAATTTCTGATATTGTTTGTTCACCATATGATGATAGAAATAGAAAAGTAAAGGAGGCTTTGTCAATCACAAAGAATGTACATGTCATTAATAAATAAGACTCCAGAACCCCTCTCACTACAAATGTTATTTATAGCTTTCTCACTTCTCATTAACATGCAAATTTATTTTTAAATATTCATTTAGATCCAAGTTTCTCTCTTATTATTATGTTATAATTATTATACTATATGGTATTGAAAGTACTTAGCTTTAAATAAACATTTGCTTATTTACTATATTAACCTTTTTGTTGCCCAAATTCTGGTTGGTCAAGTGAGTTAAAACTATAAACTTTTGATTGGTACAATTACAGAATCAGCAGTAAAGATATATTCATCATTTAATATTATATTCATTTTAATTTTGTTTGTAAAAAGCAAATTAATAATTTGTCAGAATATAAAAGTGTACAAAAGTTTTTTCAAAAATAAATTTCTATTTATAATTATACACATATTTTATAACAGAGAACCTAAAAAGAACATCCATAACCTATTAGAAAATGTGTATGTCATTGATTTTCTTTCTCAATTTATGTTTGTGTAAAAGTAGATATTTTTTTCTAAAATCTTAACTATGTTTCTGAAATAATTTTATTTTCAGCATATTTTATCAAAATAATTTATAATATGTAAAAAAAGGCTGCAGAAAGGAGTTTGCTGCTAACAGAAAAAAGACCATTTGATTCATCTCGGAGGCCTTAAAGGAACTGACCAGGGCAAATTCATGATGTCCACTCCATATGTTCTTGTTGTTGCAGCTGTTATTGCTATGTGATTATTCATATAGTATACAAACCTGTATGGGCTGCTCACCAACATGCATTAGCCGACATGGTAAGTTTATTGGCTTTTTACCTCTGAGTTTAAGAGCAACAAACACCATGGTCTTTCTTCTCAGTTTCCTGATAAGACAATAAATGTTTGTGTAAATAATAAATATTTTTCCAATGAATATATGCAATTATTACAGACAAAAATAAATCATGGTCCTTATTCTGAGAAGACTGTAAAGTCATCAATCAAGACAGAAGTTGGGGGTCGAAGGCAGAGTGTGCTAAGAATCCCCTGATTGTGAACTCAGGCTGCCAATTGATGACTTTTTATTTAAATACTTAAACTGCAGATCACTTTTAAGTGAAGGAAGATTGCAAGAATTAGAAAAACTGTGACACTAAATGGGACATTATTGGACTTTGTGAAGTTAGAAGAGAATGTGAAGAGACAATTGATTTAAAAAGTGAACATGTACTGTATTATAAATGCCCAAATATTGGAAATACAAATGGAGTGGGATTCATTATAAATAAAAAGTGGAAGAACACATTGTGGGGATTGAGGGTGTACTGGATAAAGTAGCAATATTAGTTATACGACTTAATAGGAGTTACAACATGCAGATAATTCAGATTTATGCCCCAACAAGTTCTCATAGTGATGAAGTAGGAGAAGATTTTTATATGGATGTATGAAAAGCTTTTTATGAGAATAAACAACATTTTAAAATTGTTATGGGAGACATTAATGCTAGATTGGTAAACAAATAAAAGATGAAAGTGCTTCAGGTAATTTTGGTTATGGTAATAGAAAGAGAGAGGACATAAACTTGTGGAGTTTGCAGAAAAAGAAAAAATATATATATGATGAATTCTTTTTTTCAGAAAAATGTTAAAAGGAAATGGGCATGGAAACATCCAAATGAAGGCTTTGTAGAATTGGATTATATTTTGACTACAGAAAATACATATTTCAAGATTGTAATGTTCTTGATACATTTAACACAGGAAGTGTTTGTCGATTAGTAAGATGTAAGATATGTGTTAATGCAAAACTAGAGAGACAACAATTATTAAGAAAAACAATATTAACAGTTGATATTCCTAATCTTTAGAAACATTCTAATAAATTTAATTTAGAACTTATAAATCGGTTTCAAGTATTAGTATATTTTGAACATGATTCAGATTTGAATGAAATTAATATGAAAATAACTGATAAAATTTTAAAAACTGCAACAAAAATAGCTGGTAGAAAAAAGCAGCAATTGACCAATAAAATATCTATTGAGACTGAAGAATTTATAAAGAAAAGAAGGAATATGAAGATACACAAAAATGATGCATTACAAAGGATTAAATATCTCTAATTTTGTAAAACAGTGTGGAAAAGAGTTGAAAATGATATAAGAAAATATAACTGTGAACTAGCAAGGAAAGCTGTAGAAAAGAATAAAAGACTCAAGAGTGTAAAACAACATTTTGGTATTGGTAAGAAATTTATATCTGCAATAAGAAAAAAGATGGAATTATTACTAAAAAAAGAGATGACATCATGAAATGGGTAGAAGACTTTTATCAAGAATTATATAGTAATAAAGAACAAGTACTGCCTATATCTATTACATCTTCTGAATTGCCCAGAATATTAAATGAAGAATTGAGACATGCAATTAAATGTATGAAGAAAAGAAAGACTCCAGGTAATGATGGAATTATAATTGATATATTAAAAGAAGCAGGTTTTTTAATAGAAATTTTTTTAGCAGTTATATACCAAATGTCTAAATGATAATGATGTACCAGATGATTGGAAGAATGCAGTATTAATATTAATATTTAAAAAAGAAGAAAAATAAGATATTAGAAATTACAGACTAACAGACTTTTATCAGCTTTATACAAAATTTTTGCCAAGATAATTACAACTCATCTACAGAGAACATTGGATTTCCACCAACCAAGAGAACAAGCTGGATTTTAAAGTGGTTTACACAGTAGATTATATGGTATTGAGAGAAGTTATAGAAAGAACAAATAAATATGAGTTGCCATTATGTTTTGGACTTGTAGATTGTGAAAAGGCAATTGATTCTATAAATATTTCTTCAGTGATTAAAACATTGGATTGTCAAGGTATAAATCCAGAATATTGTCATATTTTAAAGAATATTTATAAAAATGCAACAGCAACAATTACATTACATATAGATACTGGGAAAATCAACATTGAGAAATGTGTAAGATAAGGTGACTCCATATCTCAAAAACTTTTTACAGCAGTGTGGCAAGAAGTATTTTGTGAATTAAAACGGGAATCTAAAGGAGTGAAAATAAATAGAGATTATTTAAGTCATTTAGATTTTGAAGATGATGTAGTTGTTTTTGAAAATATTGCTTTAAAGCTGCAGGAAATGTTGCAGGAGTTATCAGATAAAAGTAGAAAAGTAGGACTAAAGATAAATGTTAAAAAGTCTAAAGTAATGCTGAATGGAATTTTCTCAAAATATGAAAATAAAGATTGATTATTATGAGTTAGAAGAAGTTAACAGTTACAAATATCTTGTCCAGATTATTAATACAGATGGAAACATATTGGATGAAATTAATCATAGAATTAAACTTGGTTGGAGTGATTTTGGTAAAAATAACTTGATACTAAAAGGAAATATGCCTATGTGTTTGAAAAGGAAGGTTTTTAATAAATGTATTTTAACAGTTTTTGCATATGCATCTGAGATGTGGACACTTAGTAGAAGTGCAATACAAAGACTTCAGACCACTCAAAGAAGTATCGAGAGATGCATGTTGGGAGTTACAAAAAGAGATCAAAAATGCAATATATGGGTAAGAGAACAAACAGGTGTTACTGCCATCATTGAAAAAATTAAAAGCCTGAAGTGGCTGGACATATTTCTAGAAGAGATGATAATAGATGGACAATTGAAATCTTAAACTGGATTCCAAGTGATTGTAAAACACCCAGAAAGAGACCAGATGTGAGATGGATGAAGGAAATAAAAAAGTGTGCAGGGGTGATGTGGAAAAGAGAAGCTAAATATCAAAGAAGATGGATTGAACTTGAAGAGACCTTCATCCTGCAGTGGATTGATAATGGTTGATGATGATGATGATGTAAAAAAATACTCTAAAACATTCATTTTCGTTTTCAAAATCAAAATAAAGATGTTTGGTATGGTGAAAAATTATTGATAGTCGCTCTGTATTCTTCAAAATGAGAAGCAACCAATCAGCATAGAGGAAAGTCTGCCTTCTCCCATTGCTGTAGTGTCAAATTTAAATATTATTGGTTTTTTACTTGCAAAATAATTCTAGAGAGAGCAGCTTCTTATGGTACTTTTTAAGCTTTAAAATGAGTGTAAATTCATTATGATAACATAAACATAGCTGGTTTTAGAGCAAATTAAAACCGTGTTTGAGTTGACTTGCATCTTTTTTTAAAACAGTTAATAATTTTGAAAATAATATTTTAATATTTATAAAAGTCAATTTGTGTCTATGTTGATTTTGGTTAATCATGAATTTATTAGAAATATATTTAATAAAAATATCTGTAGGCCTGATATTAATAAAAATTTAATTGTTAGTGAGAATAGAATTAATTTCTTTATCATTTACATAATCCATTTATGAATTGGTTTACAACAATAGTCATTTCTTTGATGGTTTTAAAGTTTCTTGAAAAAATTACCTTGATTGAAAATTATTATTACATACTTTAAAATATTTGTTTGATAGTAAATTTGTTCCTTGTAAATTTATAGGATTCCATGCAATTGCCATAAAATTTATATAGGTTAAAGTAAATTAAGTCTTAATGAAATAGTTAAGTTTTATAAAAATAGAATTAAAAATAAGTACCATAAATCAGCTTTACTAAATTCATGAACTGAATGGGTCATACATTATTATTTAACCCTCAGTGATTATCTTTTATGCAAAAAATGAACTAAAAAAAGAGACAAAGAAACTGTGATAATTTTTTTGAATATAGGGTCATCAATCTCATGAATAGATCATGTAATATTAAATGTCATTATTTTTGAAGTGAATTATGGAATTGAAATTTGTGTTTTGTATATATATATATTGAACCAGATTGACATCTGATTCAAGGGATTTACTGCCAAAATTAGAAAACTTGTAATTTCGTTAAGTTTCTAAAGTTAAAAGAAAAAAAAAAGATTTTAATTATTAAAAAGAGTACATGTATTAAAACACCTACTCATTTATATTTAAAATAGATTGATTTTAATGTTTATAAAATTGTTTTTAAAATAGTTTTCTTATACCACTTGTTTTTACTTTTTTTTAAATCAGTTTGATTAAAAACAAGCTGGCTAGATAATTATATTCCTGTTGCTTTTATTTTAATCATTGTAAACTCATTCTAAAAGTGGAGATTTGATTTGTGTTGTTGTTTTTGTTTCAATAATCCCTGGGTAGAATTCTTAGATTAGATTGAACTGGAGATTAATATTTGCCCTGCTTTAGGTGTAGAATTCAACGACAAGGAAAGTGTTTTATGGGAAATGTAAGTGGTATAAATAGCCCCGCTAATTAGGAGTTGTTACTTATTCTTGACTAAACAAGCTGTTTCCCAAGTGAAAATAAGAATTGTTTTTTACATACTTTGATTGCATCCTGTTGAGATGCAGAGTTTTGGTAGCAGTAGAGACATTTAATTTCTTCAAAAAAGTTTGCAGATGTCAAATACTGTACATGTTGTCGTCATCAGAATGGCATGCTAACTTAACAAAGGATGGATCCCTAACTTCCAAATCTGCTCCAGTAATGCCATAAACTTATAGAAGAAGCCGGAACTTCTTTACATCTACCTTGCCATTGTCAAAGAACTTGAAAATGAACTAGAATAATAGTGTGCACTCTACTTGAACAGTACATTACCGTAAGCTAAAATTTTCTTTTATTCTTCCCAGGGTAAATTTCTTTTAATTAAATCTCTGCTCAATCTAATTATAAATCTGTATTCCTAAGCAATATGTAATCTCATATTTAATATTTGTTGTAATTTCTTGTATTTTGCAGTGTGTCATGGAATCTTAGTTTTAAGATTCCAAGTTTGCTTTCAATTTTTGTTTATTGGAGAGTGACGTGTGAGTTTTTATATTTTTATGCCTAAAACCTTTTATAAATGCTTTAGCAGTCATGTATATTTTAAATGCTTACCTGTAATTATTTTAGCAGCTAATAATTAATTTTAAACACTGTGTTTGCACTTTTGCAAACCTCCAAAAATCTTTTGGCTGGCAACTTTATTTTCCTAGTTTTCTGCAAGTGGGGATTTCATTTCTTCATTTCTTGTGCTCCTAAAGTGGAAACTAGAATTGTTTTTCTTTGTAATTTTATAGGTCACCTGCAGGAAGATAATATTTATTCCTTTGTAAATTGCAGGTGAGAGAGACTTTCACTGCTAAAATATTTAAAACTTTAATATTTTCATACTCATGTGCACTCTCCGATAGATTTATTTTGTATTTACGTGTAGCTTAAAATTTATCAGAGCATGTACTCAGAACTTGTGTCATAAATTTATTTCTTAATTATAATTATTTGTAATTCATTTTCTTTAATTGTTGGGGCAGATGTAACTGTTTTTCAAATGATTTACTTGTCTCCTATTGAGACCTGTAATTATGATTTTTAGAGTAGTTTTTGCCAACTATTTGGTTGGGGATTCACCAGTTTGAATTGTTTGTTTCCCTTCATTTTCAATCATATTTTTTGTTTGTTCTTGAGGTGGATCAATCATCTTTATTTTAAATGAAATAATAGGTGCAGCTTCTACTGACATATGACATTCGTGGGCCCATTTTTTTTGGACCTCGAAAAGCTCACCGGTGCTGGTTTTGTTGATTTATTTCAAGAACGTATTGTTTAAGTATCTGAAAGTGAAAACCAATGTTTGGGTGAATCCTCTTCTGAATGAAATTGCTTTCTCCCTTTATAATTCATTATTAGAAAATCAGTAAGTCTGCCAGAGCATTGTGTTTAGTCTTTCTGGTACATGCCTGAGCTAATCCTTTTTGTTAACATAGAAACTTTTCTTATAAATCTTCTCTTAATAAAATTTTTAAATGTGTTTAAACTTAATTTGGCTGATGTTCGTCTTGTGTCTCAATTGTCTAAACAATTTTAACATCTCTTGTTTCTCCCTGAGTTTAGTTGGTGCAAACCATCATCATCATCCATTCTGATCACAGTAAATAAATTTTCCAGATACATAGTGATCTGTTGGCGCCCTCTGTGTCAGAATAGATTGAATGTCCAGTATATAGGATAGTAATTTTTAGTGCAGCCAACATAGGACTTCGAGTTTTCAAGCTCATGCGAGATTTTGTTTAGACAGTTGAGAAAAATTTCAGGTGTAAGAAGCAAGATCTAGTAGGTGGAGGTTCAGATTTTGTTAATTATTGCATGTATTTTGGAGCAGTTTGGTAGAATGGGGTTCATCTTTTTAATGAAATAAGTTAGAAACAGTAAAAAGCCTATTTTCTATAAAGTCTGTCGGAGTTAAATTTTTGAAGAGTTAAAAATAGTTCATCTTTGTCATGAAATAATTTATAGAAAACATTAAATAGCATTTTATTTGCTTTTAGATTTTCATTCTTTTTTTTTTTTAAAAAAGTTAGTATTGCGATTTTAATCTTGTGCCGAAAATGGGAGTAGTGGAAAAATTTGCATCAGAGACACAGATGATGATGAAGATGGACATGATGAGAGAAATGAAGGAAATGTGCCAGGAAATAAAGGAAGAAATTAGGGAGTTCTAAGCAGAAATGATTAGGGAAATTAAAGAAATGAGAAGAGAAATAATGGGAGAAGTAGAAAAAACTCAGGAAGTAGAAAAAGAAGTTGAGATGAAAAAAAAGTTGAAAAATGAGTTGAGTAAAGAGAATCAGGAAGTAGAAAAAGTAGACATCATAGCACAGAATAGTGTTAAAATGAATAAAGTGGAAATAAAATTAGAAACAAACAAAGATTGGGTACAGATAGAAAGTATGATGGAAAATCTAATATATATAGATAAAGAAATAAAAGCAAGTTATAAAGTAAAGACAAAAAATTAGGTAAAAGAGTCTTCACGTGAAACTAAAAAGAAATTCTTTTTAATAATTGTTTGTTTTGAATATGAATTTGAAAAAAAAAAGAGTTAGAAAAAAGATTAAGAAATATGATTTTAAGGTTGAAATAGAAGCCATATATAGAGGGATCTTAGGTCAAACATTCAAAAAGTTTGTAGACAATAAATTCTTTCCGTAAACTAATGCTAATAGTATGAGTAAGAAAAGGGGACACTTGGTAGAAAGGTGTTTTGCTCAGCAAAACAGTTTTCCGGTATATGAGCTAGAAAATAGATCAGAACGAGAAAGAGACAAGAGAAATTGGTATAAGCTAAGAAATATAAGTGAGGGAAAGGAACTTATTTTAGTAAGTTAGTAGAAAAAGTAAAGGAACTGCCAGACAAATGTTAAAGGTTCAGCGTTTAGCAATCGGATGGATTGTTTTTAAAAAAAATAAAAAAGAGATTTTGTTAATGATTTATGAGAATGGATAAATGTAAAATGAAATATTATTTTGTTTTTCTGAGTGCGGGGCAAATGTTCAGCCGAATTTCTAGGGGTAGTTTTAAAATGTTTATTTTAAAAAAAAAAGTTACAGGAATGTTTTTTTTTGATCATGTCTTCAGGCAGTTGAACCAGATTGACATCCGATTCAAGGGTTTTACTGCCAAAATTAAAAAACTTTTAATTTCATTAAGTTTCTAAAGTTAAAAGAAAAAAAAAGATTTTAATTATTAAAAAGAGTATGTGTATTAAAACATCTACTCATTTATATTTAAAATAGATCGATTTTAATGTTTATAAAAAAAATTTTAAAATAGTTTCTTATACCACTTGTTTACTTTTTTTTAAATCAATTTGATTAAAAAACAAGATGGCTAGCTAATTACATTTCTGTTGCTTTTATTTTAACCATTGTAAACTCATTCTAAAAGCAGAGATTTGATTTGTGTTGTTGTTTTTGTTTCAATAATCCCTGGGTAGAATTCTTAGATTAGATTGAGCTGGAGATTAATATTTGCCCTGTCTTAGGCATAGAATTCAACAATAAGGAAAGTGTTTCACAGGAAATGTAAGAGGTATAAATAACCCCACTAATTGAGAGCAGTTACTTATTCTTGACTAAACAAACTGTTTCCCAAGTGAAAATCAGAATTGTTTTTACATACTTTGATTGCAGCCTGTTGAGATCCAGAGTTTTGGTAGCTGTAGAGTCATTTAATTTCTTCAAAAAAATTTGCAGATGTCAAATACTGTACATGTTGTCATCATTAGAATGGCATGCTAACTTAACAAAGAATAGATCCCTAACTTCCAAATCTGCTCCAGTAATGCCATAAACTTCTAGAAGAAGCTGGAACCTCTTTACATCTACCTTTCCATTGTCAAACAACCTGAAAATGAACTAGAATAATAGTGTGCACCCTACTTGAACAGTACATTATCGTAAGCTAAAATTTTCTTTTATTCTTCCCAGGGTAAAAATCTTTTAATTAAATCTCTGCTCAATCTAATTATAAATCTGTGCTCCTAAGCAATATGTACTCTCATATTTAATATTTGTTGTGATTTCTTGTATTTTGCAGTGTGTCTTGGAATCTTAGTTTTAAGATTCCAAGTTTGCTTCCAATTTTTGTTTATTGGAAAGTGACATGCGAGTTTTTATATTTTTATGCATAAAACCTTTTATAAATGCTTTAGCAGTGGTGTATATTTTAAATGTTTCCTGTAATTATTTTAGTAGCTAATAATTAATTTAAAACACTGTGTTTGTGCTTTTGCAAACCTCCAAAAATCTTTTGGCTGGTGACTTTATTTTCCTACTTTTCCGCAAGTAGGGATTTCATTTCTTCATTTCTTGTGTTCCTAAAGCAGAAACTAGAATTGTTTTTCTTTGTAATTTTACAAGTCACCAGCAGGAAGATAATATTTATTACTTTGTAAATTGCAGGTGAGAGAGACTTTCACTGCTAAAATATTTAAAACTTTAATATTTTCATACTCATGTACACTCTCCGATAGATTTATTTTGTATTTACTTATAGCTTAAAATTTATCAGAGCGTGTACTCAGAACTTGTGTCATAAATTTATTTCTTAATTATAATTATTTGTAATTCATTTTCTTTAATTTCTGAGGCAGACATAACTGGTTTTCTAATGATTTACTTCTCTCCTATTGAGACCTTTAATTATGATTTTTAGAGTAGTTTTTGCCAACCGTTTGGTTGGGGATTTGCCTGTTTTAATTGTTTGTTTTCCTTTCATTTTCAATCATACTTTTTGGTTGTTCTTGAGGTGGATCAATCACTTTTATTTTAAATGTAATAATAGGTGCAGCTTCTACCAACATATGACATTTGTGGGCCCATTTTTTTTTGGATCTCGAAAAGCTCGCCGGCGCTGGTTTCATTGATTTATTTCAAGAACGTATTGTTTAAGTATCTGAAAGTGAAAACCAATGTTTGGGTAAATCCTCTGCTGAATGAAACTGCTTTCTCCCTTTATAATTCATTATTAGAAAATCAGTAAGTCTGCCAGAGGATTGTGTTTAGTCTTTCTGGTACACGCCTGAGCTAATCCTTTTTGTTAACTTAGAAACTTTTCTTATAAATCTTCTCTTAATAAAATTTTTAAATGTGTTTAAACTTAATTTGGCTGACATTTGTCTTAGTGCTCTTGTGTCTCAATTGTCTAAACAATTTTAAGATCTCTTGTTTCTCCCTGTGTTTAGTCAGCACAAACGATCATCATCATCCATTCTGATCACAGTAAATAAATTTTCCAGATATGTAGTGATCTGGGGGTGCCCTCTGTGTCAGAATAGATTGAATGTCCTGTATAATATATATATATATATATATATATATATATATATATATATATTGTTGGTATATAATTGAATTTCACTTTATATGATCTATTTGTTTGTATAATAAGCCATGGTTGTGAGAGACTAAAATTTTGTTTTTAACTTGTATTTTAATGTCATACAATTTTCTATTATATATATTGTATCATTTTCAGTCAATTTGGACTTTATACATTATAATTTGTTAATGAATTTGTTAATCAAGGTATGTCTGAATTTATTCATTCTTGATATTAGAAAACTTCACTGAACATAACTATATTTGCCAATTGTCACCTATTTTTTTATTTGGACTTACATTGCTGGAAGAATCAGTTTTTTTATTTATTTAAGAGGGCACATGGCTGTAGACCCACTAGATTTGCAGTAAATAACTACATGTAATTTTTTTTTTCACTTTTTTGGCAATTAATTTTTTTTAATAATTTTCTCAGCATTCATATATTAAATGAAAATATTAAATATATAATTTATGCATTCCTCCATACATAATAAAATCTAACAAACTAAAATTAAGAATATACAATGAAAGGTTTATATTAATGGTAAATATTTTATTAAGGCAAATTAAAATATTTAAATGAAAATTATGAATTGTTAATAAAATGGAAAGAACATACAAATGCTTATCCAGATAATAATGTTAATCAAATAACTTAAACAGTTCATATTACAATTTTCTTCAGGTTTTCTCCAATAAGCCATAAATAAAATAATTCATTGAATAATAAATCAGTGAATATCTCTTTATTGGTATTATAAAATTACAGTTAGTTTAATTTACAAACCTATTGAATTAGACACAAGTTAGGGTATGAATAATATCTTACTGGTAAGTTCCATGGGTTTGTAGTTCATTGATTACTGTATTATGCATGTATTTCTTGGGATGAAGAGCTTAGCGATAGTTAACTTTGATTTCTTCTGTTGACATTTTCACATTCCTGGTCCATAGTAAGGCTAGAATCAAGAGCTTTTTAGAGTAATCTCTTTACAATGAAGGAAAGTATGACTTGGTTTAGCATGAGTAGACCTGGATGGAGGCATTTACATTATCCAGGACACACAAAAACATCCAGAAACAACAAGACAAGACCCTGCTCAAGGTTATTTGCTTCTTTTTATATCCTCAACCAGTTTTTTGAGATTTTTACACATGTACATTAATCTTTTGTTTTCTTATTGAAATATGAGTTGTGTACATTCTTTTTTTTTTTTTAGCTACTAAGTTCTTTTGTATATATAAATTCTTTTGGGGCCATCTTTAATTATCATTCAAAGGATATTATTCTGATGGTAATCATTTGCATTTGGAATGTCTTTCATTTACTCATCTGGATCAACAATCTGTATGCATGTCTATTAGTTCCCCTTTTAACTTTAATGAAATAGATAATATCAAACACACAAATAATTTTCATTGTATGTATCTAAAAAAATGAATTGCGTAAAAAAATTAAATAGTATATATTAAACTATTTATAATTTTTTTAGCTTTTAAATATTATCCAATGGCAACACACTTGTACCATGTATATACACACACACACACACACAAAGACTGATAGCGTAGTTGTTTTGTGACAAACCCATAACTTGGATTTAAGTCTGGTCTAACTAAAACTTGGATAATTTTTTCATAGTGTTCCAAATTATATTTTGTTTTTGATATCCAGCTATAGTAATTTATCAAGTCATTCAGTTATTGGACAGAAATAGGGGACAACTATTCTTAGCTGAAATATAAAACAAAATAAAAAATTACTTTATGTGCATAAATAATTAGACATCCTAATGTTTTATTATTAAAAATCATTACGAATCAATTATCTCTGTAATTTATGTACTCTTTATACAAAGCAAAAAAAATTTCAAAATCTAGCATAAATATCATGAAATGAAAACAAATATAAAATAAAGTTTTGCCAAATGTTAGATAATTACGTTTTTATATTTTTTAGCTGTATGGGGCGTTAAATCCTGGGTCAAGAATATAACACAAAATATCATACAATGTTTGTATATATATATCAATATCTTTTTAATATTTTAAAGCTAGAACACTTTTATATTAGCTTATAGCTGTTTATTACGCAAAAGAATAAAAGAAGCAACAAAATAATTGACTGATGATACTAGCAACTAAATGTCGTGACTATTGCAACACAATACAAGAATAATCTTGGAGTAAACATTGATTTGTAGCTTTGAAAATTGTGAAGCTAATGTTAATACAAATAAAGTAATTCTTTGCTATTTTTAGAATTAGAATATAAATGTCTACAGATTTTTTATTCTTTCAATATTTTTTGTCTTTTTATGTCGTAATGTTGATGATATTCAAGTATCTATAGATGAATCAACTCAATGTAAATTAATTGAGGAAAAAATAAAATCGGCGTTGTTTCTTTTATTACTGCATTATAAATGGAAGCCTCAAAGAAACGGAAGTTTCATTGGCTTCTTCTTATTAAATTTTTATTTTAAAAAAAGTTAAATTTATATATATAAAAAGCAAAGAGAAAAAGATTCGATTCGATGGACTTTTTTTTCTTTTTGTAGTTAAAAGTTTTGATATAAATAAAATGCTAAGAAAAATAAAACTTATAGATTTTTTTTTATTAAAAAAAATCGTATATTAGAAACAAAGATAAGTCAATAAAACAAACAGATACAAAATCTAAAATTATAAAACTATAATTAAATATTTATTTATATATTTGTTATTTGTATACAAAAGCAGTAGCCATTAAAAACAATTAATTAATATATATTAACACAAATAAATACAATTAAGTATTTTATATTATGACAAAACTAATCCCTACTTAATTATATATATTATATCTTTTTAAATTTTGATTTTTTTTTTTATTAATTTCTGATTTTGGTGTAATTTGTTTATATATACAAGCACAGAAAGGAGTTATTAATATTGAATAAATCACACATTTCTATGAATTCAAAAAGTCACAGACTATTATCAGGTTATAATAGTTAACTTATTTCTTTATAGATATAATAAACACCTCCATACTTCCCCATTCTTTTTACATTCACAAAAATAAATAAACAATAAAAGACAAATGACCCCCAAGATGCATTTCGGGCTGAACCAGCACTCATCAGTTGGACCAGGTTACTATCTCTCATATATATCTCTATTATATGCAAAGTCTTTATCTAGAGTAAATTGTTACATTTTCATTTACCATTGTCAAACTTCCTCCACTCACAACTTTGATGCCATCCATTTCAGATAAATACACTAATGATTATTACTAATCATTTTCGAAACTAGAGATTATCTCTACCACAGATATAAACTGTAAACTTCAGTCAAAGATTAATATATCTGATTTTTTAAGTTTACACACACGGAGTTATTCACCTTTCTCTGTCCCACACCTCCACACTTCCCCATTCTTTTCAAATTCATGTAAATAAAGATATAATAAAAGACAAATGACCCCCAAGATGCATTTCGTCCTGAACCAGAAACTCATCAGTTGGCCCAGGTCACTATCTCTCATATATATCTATATTATATGAAAAGTATTTATCTAGAGCAAATTATTACATTTTCATTTACCATTGTCAAATTCCCTCCACTCAATAATCATTATTGTATTTATCTGAAATGGATGGGTCAAAGTTGTGAGTGAAGGGAATTTGACAATGGTAAATGAAAATGTAATAACTTATTTCTTTACTAACAGTTATTCCCTAACAAAAATCCACAAATTTTTGACAAACTACCGATTCCAAAAAAAAAAAAATGAGGAAAAACTACGAAAAAGTGAATAACCCCATGAATGTGTATGTTTAAAATTAAAAAAATCAGATATATTAATCTTTAACTGAGGTTTAAAGTTTATATCTTGGCTAGAGGTAATCTCTAGTTTAGAAAATGATTAGTAATAATCATTATTATATTTATCCGAGCTGGATGGTGTCAAATTGTGAATGGAGTGAGCTTGATAATGGTAAATAAAAATGTCACAAAATGCAATTGATGAACTTAATCTCTTCGATGAAAACTTGGAAGTGTATAAAACATCTTAAATAACTATAATTATTCCTACCAATGATTTTGGTAGACTCATATGTTAAGATTCTAAACTTAAGATTCACAGAAATAAAATAAACCGTTAGAACATCATTATGATATTTTTTTTCAACTTCCTTTTAATTTATATTTAATAAAGTTATCAAGTATTGGCAAACTTGAATTTATTTTTGATCACCATGAAGTAGCTAAATTAGGTTATCTATGAAGAAATACACACACAAAAGCATTAACTTCTGAAAATGTTATGATCAATGGTATATTCACTTCTTGTTAATACCATATAATATTAATAATAATAATAATAATAATAATAATAATAATAATAATAATAATAATAATAATAATAATAATAATAATAATAATAATAATAATAATAATAGAGGGCGCTTGAACCTTGAACAGTCAGATCAGGTAAAAATACTCCACATTCAAACCATTAAAAAACTAATAAAAATCATTAAAAACAAAGTAAAAACATATCTAACATCAAAAATACCAATACTAATTTAATCTATATCAACTAATAGAGGAAGTGAGCAAAATTTCATTGATAATTTTCAAATTCAAAAGTGAAATCAACAAATTAACAAGGCAAAACTTGGAGACTCAAAGTCACATGATCTTATTAATTGTAGCAAAAACACTGATGAACTCCATAAAAGGGGAAAAAACAAGCCAACATTTGCAGACATCATCAAAAGATGAGAATAAAAAAAATGAATTCATTTATTCTAATTGGTCAGCATGCTGAATCAATATAAAACAAACTATACAGCAGCTAACAAATTTTGCACATAAAAAAACAACCTCTATAGCATGAGCAACAATCTTTGCTCTCTATGCATTTTGGTGCATATGATGTATATTCATCTTGGGTGATAACACCAGATATCAACATTTTACAACAAACTACCACAAATAAGAAACAGAGAGACAAAAATTGCAGATCAAGGTATCTTTGTGGCCACCTGGTTGCTATTAAAATTACAAACTAACTTATAAGAACATGCAACCACTAGCAGTTATATAAACATATCCAATTCAATCAAAATCAATAATTAATGGGAAACTAAAGAGACTATATGAAATGTTGATATGCAACTGAACCAGTGAACTAAAACTCTTGACCAATGAACAATCAATAAACAGAATATGAATGAGAGATTGAAGGAGGGACTCTAACCATTACAAGATCTTAAACTAACAACAGTAACAATCAAACAATAATAGCAATGACAAGAATATCATAAATTAACCCTTTCATACCTATGTAATTAGCAATGAAAATCTTAAAGTGAAAATAAATATGTAAAAAGTCATCATGCCACTATAATCAATGCATATGAATGAAATCATCATGCAACCTTTGTTGACAACAAAGTTCATTATTGAAGCATAATAATAATGATGGTGATGTGATGATGTTAATGATGATGATAATAATAATAACAATAATAATATTACTCATTTTTGTTTGCAATTCAATACAATACTGTTCAGATATGTACTTAGACTAATTTTTGACTTTACATCTAATTTTTGCTTTACAACAATAACCCACTTTGTTTTAATTCACTATAAAATCGTTAACATAAGCACAAGTAATTTATTGATACTATATGATAGACTGAATTTGATTTTAATATGATTCTAAACTATTTTCATGTTTTTTTATCCATAATTACTGAAAATAGCTACAGAAAGTGGAAATTAATTTGGATAATAGTTATATATTATATACATGTACTTCTATTTAATTCAAGCAGATTTATATAGTTTTTAATTGTAATTATACTTTTCTTTAAAATTAAACTATTGTTCATATTATATATTCCACCCATTTTTACAATATCTATGAATTAATAAATCATGCAAAATAAATGCTAGATTAATGTAAAATATGAAATAATAAATATCTACAACACTCTTTCAATTACTGTAATATAATGCTTTCAACTGATTTTACTTCTGTGATTAATTCCCACACTGTATTATTTTATATTATTGTCCAAGATTGATGGATTTTACATTAGTATTCTGTTTATTAAGCAAATCTGTTGATCAAGCATTGGTGGCCGAATGGTCAGCCGATGCTTTGACATATGGAAAATATATATATTTCTGTTAATAATTTTCTTAAACTTTTAGAAATCTTTTTAGTTATGTGTTTGATTTTTTTCTGTTTGATTTTTTTAATGTAACAAAATGTATTATTTATTTTTATATGCTTTTAAATATTTTTTCAAAAACGTAAGTTTAAAAAATCAAAATTGCTCAAAATCTATGATATCAATTTTAAAAATAAAACAAAATAGTAATAAATAAAGAATGTTAGGCTAAAAAATGAAACTTCAACACAAAATTACTTTTGGTAAGAGACAAATTCAGACAAAAGTAGCAAACTGTCCATATCATAGTGCAATAGATAGGGATTTTATGCAGGGATTTTATGCAGAACCTTCTTGTATCCATTGCTTACTAAGCTTGCATTAAGAGGCATTACTGTATGAAGAGTTTGCTTCTGTTTTAACAGCAGATGTAAGAATAGGAAATGGTGATCATGTGATTTTTAGAGACAAATCTATTTGATGTCATGTAAATTTTTAAACCACCAAACATCACATGATCACCATCTCTTATACTAGCACATAATTGTTATTAAACAAGACAAAATTCTTTCCATACAGCAGTGCCACCCAGTGCTAACCAGAGTAACCAATGAATGCCAGAAGGCTTGTGCATAAAATCCAAGGCTCCTCACTGATGAAGGCCACAAGCCAGAAACTAGTCTGGGGATATTGGATGAGTAGGCACTAGATAGGGATTTTATGCACAAGCATTCTGACATCCATTGATTAGTTTGGTTATCACAGGGTGGTAATACTGTATGGAGAGAGTTTTGCCTTGTTTAATGTAAATTTTTACTTGAATAATTTCTAACATAAAAAAAGTTTTTATATTTTAAATAAAACATATTGTATATATTTAATATATTTTAAGAAATAATATTCATCAATTAAAAAAAAATAAACAAGTGAATAAAATTGTGTATAAATTTATTTACAATCTAATTAAAAAAACTGCAGTTGGTATACACTATTGTGACATTGGTCTCATTGTCTCATTGATAACTGTTTACATTCTGAAAACTCATAAAATTGTCATTCAAAAACACTCCTATCTACTGATAAAATTATAACCAAAATTTGAAATAATTTTAAATTTTATACTACTTTTTTATAATTCTGTTTCCTTACATTAACAAATTCAATGTTAAATCAGTATCATTCATTAGAAAATAGATGTCTTAATAACTTCTATTACAATATTAAAATATATAACTGGCATATAAATGTATGAGGCTTGGAAGATATTATAAAATAGTGTTTTATTAAGTTAATTTTAGAGATAAAAGCAATTGAAAAAGAATACATTATAGTAAGTGAAATTTATATTGACTTTACACATATGTGATGTGATGCACTGTGACTTCTTATATAAAGTCAGAAATATGCCCAGATAAATCTGTTAGCCACTTTACCTTCCCTTTCCATTTCCCACCCTAAGTTTTCCAATATCCTTCTCCATCCCATTTCCATGACATAATCTTTGTCAACTCCATGGCTTTTATATCTAAATCTCCCTTATTTTTTTTCCAAACCCAGCATAAAAATCAATAACACACTTTCTCTACAATCACTTTCCTTATATTTATTTTTCCACAACTTTATTATTTGTATCCTTTCTACTTTCAGGCATTTACATTCAATTAACAAATGCCTAATATTTTCCTTATACAACTTGCAGACTAAATCACCCACATTTTTCTATTTATGTACATAGTCTCTTGTTGCTAAAGATCCCATTCAAGTCTTAAATAGTAAACAACTTTTCTTGCTATTATCATAAATTAACTCACACCCAATATTCCATTTACTTCTATATATATTTAAACTCTTTTTACTCTCCATATTAGTTCTCCAACTACCTATTCTTTATTAATGCATTTATTCTTCTATCCCATTCCTTACTACTATAACATTCAACAGTTCTCCTGATGCAATCATCCCACCTTTTGTACAAGTATACTGACATAAATTCTTTATACAAATCCTCTGCATACCACATTACCTTTCTCACCCATCTTGTTACCTGCTCTTTATTCATAAACCACCACCACCACTACCACCATGTCAAAGAACAATGTAGATAAGCAATTAATTTTAATTAATAACAAACAACAATAATGCTAATTTTTAGAAATCATTAATAATACATTTTTTTTAATTTTCAAACTTAAAAAATATATAGTAATTATGAAACTAAAAAAAAATATTCTCTTCAATTAGCTGGACTTCTGATTTGATAATAATTTCAACAGTTTATTAAAGATATTACTTCTATAATATTCCAAAATAGCAAATCCATCTTCAAATCCTATAAACTTACCACATTGGCCTTAGCATGTTAACCAAAATTAAATCTGTAATTATTTACTATAGAAGGCACATTCTAATGGTTAAAATAATAAAAGATTATTTAAAAAACAAAAAATCTCATTATTTTTTTTAACATTTCTGTATAAAGTCAAATGATTTTTTTACTAGGTATGTGTGTGCACTACATGAAAAACTAATTAAGTAATCAGTGGCTTAGATATATTTCAAAATTGATGGCTAAGTTTAAACTCTTTATGTCAGATTGTTTGTACAATTATGGGGGAAAATATTAATTAAAATACTACTCTAAAGAAATAATTGAAAATCTATAAAATTGACAAATTATGCTCTACAAATGCAATTTAAGAGTGAAAATATATGAAGTTGTAAGAATCATATGACTTAACCAATGATACTTGGGAATATGAGTTGAAATTTACATTAGCTTGACTAAAAGATTCTTAATCAAATTAAGTGTTTCTTTATAATTATGTTTTAGTACTTTCTCTTATTTTACTGTTGCAGAGAATCTATGTACATATGAGGGTCAACATATTATTCTGTATTTATTAAGTATAATGGATATCCATTTGTTTTTATTTATATAATATTATTGTTTACTAAAGTTGATAGATGGTGATCTTTCTATGATTACTCTGCTAATTATATGACATAGTATACAAAACTAATTTCTTTACATGAAAACAAAAGATTTCACCTTTCTATTATTTTCTGGTTAAAATCATCAGATTAAAAAAAGCACACATTAAATATATTAACATACATTCCAGTGTCATCATAATTTAAAGTAAAAGTCATAGCTTTGGAGTAAAAAAACAACTTTCATGAAGGTGGCAAATATACATTTGAAGTTCTATATATAATCTACAAAATGATCTTTTATTCGACTACAAAATGCATTTACTTCAATTAAGTAGTGACTGTATATTAAAATAAAAATAGAAATACTCAATAAAATTATTATAGAATAAAATATGGATGCTTTTAAAAACTGCTTAGTAAAACATGATTAGTTAATTTTATGTTGAATCATCCAGTAAAGCAAAACAACTATTGAAGTGTGTGTATATATATATATATATATATATATATATATAAAATTTATATATATATATATATATATATATATATAAATTTTACATATCAATCATCATTCATATATATAATGTTTAAGTATAAAATAAGTATAATTATCCTAATGAAGAAGATTAGATATTCTGTTTCTTTTATATTTTTGGTATTTAAAGAGGATTTGAGGACATGCAACAGAATATTCTAATCTCATAAATAAAAGAAACACTTTATTCTGGAAAATAGGGAATATAGATAATCCTTTATTTATTTATTTTCCTTTTTCAGAAAATTATTCACTAATGACTGATAGCCTTCTAATAGACACTGTTATCCCATAGCAAAAAAAAAAAAAAAAAACAATTCATGTCTTATAATATATTGAATATATATTATTATAGTTGAAAGTCACATTATCTCATTATGAAATTTTAGACAATATAAGCGAAGTCCATACCTTGAAAGGAATATTGGCGAATTATCTAATCTTTTTGTACGATATATTCAACAAAATATCAAAAAGTTCAACTTTGAGGAAATCAAAAGCAATTCATTCTAATGGGGAGGGGTGATTGCTATGGCTAATATTTATTTATGAAAAATTCAAAAAATGCTGAATGATAAGGGGAAAAAAATGTAAAGAGACTACTAAAAAGCAAAATGTTTCAGGATTCAATTGAAAGGGTAGGTTTCTTTTACATAAGCTTCATTGGTAAAGAATAAAACCACAACTATCATTAACAGGTTATATATCATAGTTTTGAACCCAAGTTTACAATAATTAGAAAAGGAATCTGGATTTTTATTACATTTTTTCCATAATTTTATCTTAATAAAATGGGGAAAACAGTTAATAGCTTTTCTCATGATTCACCCTATATTACTATTTGAAATCAGTAATTTTCATATGTAAACCATACTTTAGCTTCATGATTTTTTGGTTAAAGGTAGCAAATAATAAAATTATATAAGAAACTTATTGTGAACTTATTGTGTAATATAGAAAATGTTAAACCAAGATTACATAAATGAGGGTTTAGACTCCTGAAATAAAAATCAACAAAATGGTCTTGGTAACACATCAAGTACCACATATATCCCCTCTAGAATACAAACTTCTTTTCATCTAGTGAATCAATAAAATTTCTTCAACTTAGTAATGAGTTTATATCAAAATCAAAAAAGGAGATCCTATAAAAGTTAGAACAATATTAATGGAATTGTACTTAGTGAGATTCATCATTTTTCTAAAAATGCATATATTTCTAAAATTCTTAAATTTATATTATTGAGAGGATTTGTTGAAAACATGAAAAGGTTAGTTTTGTTTCAAATAATCTTGTAAACTACACAAGTTCCATTGATATTGCATAACAAATTGGATAAATATTTTTTTATGTATGCAATGTTTACACACATCTCTATTGGAAACTGGGGCTATCCTTCTTTTTTAGATTTTCCTATACCTTCTTTATTTATAGGAGATTTCAATATTCAAAATAGTCTTTGGGATTATGTAAATAATAACCAAATAGACTGTCAATTTTTAGAAATGGGTAGATTCAAATTTAATGTACTTATTTTATGATAACAAGTAAGGCCAATCATTTTGGTCAGGCATATGGAGAAACAAAAAAATATTGATTCATATTCTGTTTGACAAAAAAAAATGGTTTACTGGTACCTTAAATAATATAAATAAAATGTAATCATTCTTGAAATCCACATTTCTATAAGTGAATGTTATGATGGAATTTTAAGAAAACTAACTAGAGAAGCAAAACTTTACAAAATCTAGTTATAAGATCTGGACATCTCCAAGCCTCAACTGCTAAATTCAGATTTTCTTTTTTTTTTTCAAATTTTTTTGAGGTTTGGAGATATAAATGGAAGTTCTGAAGAAGTTTGCTGGAGCAATCAAAACTGTCAAAGAGAGTGGTAATGAAAGCATTGTGAAACAGTGATAAGTGCATAAATGATTTAATATTATATCATATATATTTGGCAATACAATAAGAAAGTTTAGTTACTTTTAAATCCAAGATTAATAGAAATAAAAAATCAACATTAGAAAAGAATTTCACAATTCTTATTTACAAAGTTCTATTGATATTAATCTGATAAATTCTGTAGATGTTCATGAACTTGATTTGCTCTTGATTGGGTTAGATAAGAAAAGACCCAGGAACAGATGGAATACTTCCAGAGAGTTTAAAAAATTTAGGACCTAAAGTGAAATCATAGTTAATAAAAAATATTTCATAGCATTATGTATATAGAAACTATTTCAAAAATTTGGAATGTAAGCAAAACTTATCATCCAATATCATTATTATATATTCCCTACAAGATTTTTAAAGGAATCATATTAGCAAAAAAGTGTCCAATAGTTAAGAGTTATATAACTGTTGAAAAGACTGGGTTTATATCAAAAATACATGTTTGTGGAAAAGTTTTATTTTAATTGATGCTTCCAAAATAAATTAAAAACAGTTATGATCTTTATTGATTTAACTCTCAGCTTATGATACTGTTTTGAAAAATGGTCTTTTAAAAATTAAGTCTTAAATGCAGAAAAATCATTAATTTGTTTAACAAAATGTTCTCCAATAGAAAAATTTAAGTGACACTAAATGATAATCATAATAGATACAAAAATGTACAGACAGATCTTTGCAAGATTCTGGTCTCTCCCATTTGTTTAATATATTCATCAGCTATCTTATCAAAGCAGAATGCAGGAAATTCCTTTATACAGATGACATTGTTTTGACTTCTCAAAATAAATCATTTTCTAAAATATAAAAATCCCTCAATTAGGAAATGAAAAGACTGAAAAACTTTTTCAATGATTGGTGTTATATTCCTAATCCAATGAAGACATTATTTTAAAGTTATTATCTAAATAAACAATGGAGAATTATCTTATAATCTGAAGACCTTCCCATTTAGTTAAGATTAGAACAGAATTAATTTTATCAATATTTTTCTTGGAAAGCTAGATAAAACTACATTAGGTTGTGATGCAAATATTGTACATACATTTTGTTAACACTAATATATTCTTATGGACAATACTGTACTACTGTTTAGAGAAAAAAAATCTCATATTAAATTTCTGTTAAATTAAATATTATCATGAGAAATATCACTGGTAGTCATGGTTTTGTAGCTTTTCCCATATTCCTCCAATAAATATCAGAAGAGAAATTGCTTCACAGAAAAGGTATAAAAAATATTAGCAATGACTCAAGACATATTTTCATCTTCTAAGATTTGTTCCATTTAAGATCTCTTTTTTTGGGTGTTCAAGCAAGATAATGTAAAATGTGGAATTCTTATACTGCACTTCATAAATGGAATTTATCCACCTATCTAAAAAAAAAGGGGTTCATAAATGGAATTTATCCACCACCTATCTATATGAGAGTGGAAAAATACAAACTGTGAATCACACAGACTGTCAATATATAGATACAGTGGCAGCATTGAAGGATTTAATAAAACCACAGGTAAATGCATTTCTGATTGGAATCTCTGACGTCTATTTTAAAATATTTGCTAATAGTTAAATTGTCATTTAAAAAAGTCATATATAACAAAAGTAATAAATATTCATAAATTTAAATTTTTACTTGCGTATTTTAAATTAGAATTGTACTAACAACATATAGTATATTATATACAATATGTGTAAATAAATAATCATGACTCCTAAATATATGTAATTGTAAAGCGGAAGTAACTACGTAATGTATGTCAATAGTTTAAAACCTAAAACTAAATCAATATTAAAAACTATTTCAAATATTTGATGTAAAGGCAGATCTTCAAAAGTCTTAAAAAGTTATTACTTTAACAATTACTTATATTATCATCATTATGTATTATTATATACAAACGCTTTCAAAGAATAATTTTAACAAAACTTCAGCCAGAACCATTTGGTTTAAAACAAATCAGTTTTGCTGTGAACAAGCTTTATATTTAATGCTTCACATTGATTTTTAAAATAAACTGAAAAATAAGTCTACATACTGATCTAATTGCAGTTTTGATATTTTGTTAGAAAATAAATTAATACTAACTAATGATCATAATAAAAATTACTTTTATAGCTTAATCATCTTCTATAAGATTCAGTTATCTCTCTTACAAAGGAAGCAAATCACCCACCTCCAGGCCATGACTTCAAAGCACTCTAAATGTTTAACAAAGAATCAAGAATAGAATCAATCCACCTATTCTTGATAGCTCTGATGTTTATAAGCATACCTTTGCAAACACTGTTGGTAATTCAGAATAAAATTAATTTATCAACCAGATGGAATATTGCTCTTAAAAGTTATTAAACTCATAATTAAATAATACAAGGCTGGATTTAAGCCAATAAGCATCACATGATCTCATCATTTCTAGCTTGCTGTGTGTGCAATATATATATATATATCGTGGGTTTTGCCTGTTTTAACAAAGCTGGATACAGCATCTCATTTTTAATACTTTGATTTAAAAAAATTACATATTAAATCTTGTTTATTACAATCGAAGTGTTAAAAGTGAGAGGTTGTCTTCGATCTTGCATTATTAATTATGAGTTTAATAACTCTTAGATGCCTTATTCTTTACTCTGAATTACCAACAATCTTGACAAAGATATGCTTATGAACATCATAGCTACCATGAATAGGTGGATCCATTCTATTCTTGGTTGTTTGATCAATATTTGGAGTGCTTTCAAGTCATAGGCTGAAGATGGGTGATTTACATCTTTGGTTTTCATATACACTGAACTATGCTTAATTTAAAAAGTTTATCTCTCTTATGTTCTTTAATGTATTTATTATTAATTAACAAAAAATGTTTATTATTCAGGAATTTATAAAACATTCAGCAGAAGTGACACAGCTATTGGTGATTCAGAGGTCTTGAGCTGCATAGTCTGTGGGACAATCTATCATTATATCAAACTACATCAAACTAGTAGACAATTTATTAATTATGTTCCAAAAATAAAATACATGAATATTTTCTGCATGCCAATTATTGTATTTTTGCTTTATAAAACATGTTTTTCCTAGACAATAAAATATCTTTCAAAGATATAGAGAGTTTGAAAATCTTTTTTTGAAGACTGGGATCTTATTCTCAATTCTACAATTATAGTATACTCAACTTCTTATCTTAACAATAAGAAAATATATCATATACAGGATATAACTATCTGCAACAAAATATTGAATCACAATTCTAATTAATAATGTTTATAAAGAACTATGAACCATAACCTAATTTGTTTCACTCATCTATCAAAAATCAAATCTGAAATAATTTTCAGGACAAGTCTTTTTAATAAGTTGTCTAGTAACACTTGGATTTGTGATTACTCACAGATGCAAAACTCTGCACACAGTAGCACAAGCCAAATAGATGCAGGGATGTTTGTGTATAAAATCCCTATCTACTGCCTACTCATCCAATATCTCCAGACTATTGGTGCTACTGTATGGAGAGTTTTGCCTATGTGAAAAACAGCTTGTGTAAGCATAAAGAATGGAGATTGTGTGATGTTTGATGGTTTAATTTGTGATTACTGCAATACAACTTTCTTTGAATTAACATATTTTTAATGATGAATACTGTATTCTTTTGGAGAATAAGTTCTCGTATTAAACTTGTGAATACTTAATTAAATATTCTCATGAGAAATATTTGTGAAACATTGAAATCTGTTTGTTTGAAATAACTTAGTTATTTTGCATATTTTTTCACCATATATCAGAAAATCTATTCTGACAAAAAATTTGTAACTATTAAATAGATCAGATTTATAATTAATTGAGATATAATTTGACTCCTTATATCATATCACATCCATCACAAATGTTATGCTATATAATAAAAATATTCATAGATCCCACACATTTCTTTGTTCACAGATCAGACAGTAAACTCAGGAGATGTGATTTTTTAGATAATACTGGAATCTCATAAATAAATTCAGGAACACAAAAAACTGTTTTGATGTACTACATTTTTGATTAACATTTTTGTAAGTATTACAGTCTGCCTAAAACAAAAAATAATATATTAATAACTGATTCATCTTGGATTATCAGATACAAATTTAAAAAAATCAAATGGTTTATTGTTAGGAGGTTTGTGAGGAATTTGAAACCCATTACAGACCTGAGTTATATTCCATGGATCTTTATCTTAAAAACAATTACTGCACCAAACTTGTGGGTCACCATCATAGTATAAATATACTAATCAAATATTTGTTATTTTTTTCATTATTAATATTTTAGACATTATTACACATTTATTAATATCTAGTTGTCCTAACAACAGTATTATTGGAACATGTGGTTGAAGAAGTGGTACTATTTTCAGAAAGTTAAAACAGTAACATCATGCAGATTTGTTGGACATAATATTAAACTTTTATGCTTTGAATTTCTTAAAGGAGGTGTTGTTGTTGTTAAGATATTAATTTAGTAGTAAATTTTTTAGTGAATTTTAAGGATGTTGTGCTTATCGTATTTCCAAATATTTTTTCTTGGATTTTTACCCCATACTCAATAAAAAATTCGACTCCATGGAAACATATATTTTTATAATTTGAGATTTATTATGTGTAGCAAATTTTACAAACTATAAATTATTTGCTATTTATTATAAAAGAACTTTTTTGTTTATTATTATTATTTATGTTTAATATGGTGTCTTATTAAATCTCTAATACAATATATAATTTTTTTCTATAGTCCAGGCTTTTTCATACCTGCACTCCAATATGTAATATATAGGGGTTTGAACTCAGACTTTCACTCTGACCCCTCATCTACAGGACGTAATCCATTTATATACATATATGAGGTATGGACAGACCTTACAGCACTATATTTAATATATAATTTTTTTCTACAGTACAGGCTTTTTCATGCATGCACTCCAATATGTAATATATAGGGAGTTTGAACTCAGACTTTCACATGACCCTCAACTATCCATGCTATCTCATACTTCTGGCACACTTGATCACACACATGTTGAAAAGATAAATAATCACCAATATACTATTTCGTGCTAAACCAGCACTCATCAGTTGGTCCAGATTATCATCTCCACACAATCTCTAATATATTAAATTATGTTTTTAATCCATTAAAATATGCATGACTACTTTTTCTTATGGTTGGCATCATTGTATAAAACATTGTTATTGTTGCATTATGTTTTATATTAAACTTAATTTTTACACAATTTTTGCAGCGTCACTTAAAATGCATTTTTTTTATTTCTGAAATTTTAATTGTTTAAGGAAAATTATAATACAATAATTCTTGCAGCTCTTAGTTATCGAATTATAAAACTAGAAACATTACTCAGAATAATTTGCAATGCTTATTTTAAGGGTAGTAGTTTAATTGATATCATTTAATCAATTAAATTTTTCATTTTAATATGTAATAATTCAATTTAATGGTGATAATAAAAAAAGTTATTTGAATTCTTTCTTTACTCTCATTAAATAGGCTGTATAGTTTTACTAGAAAATACTCAAATATGAAGTTGATCTGATGGGCATTCAATATATAAAATATCAATTGTATTGATTTTTTTCTTTTAATAATATATCCTAGTGTTCTGCAACCGGTAAGTATAAATTTAACAAAATCAGTTTTTTATAAGTATTTGTATTACCTTTATCTTTTAAATGCAATTTTTATTGCCTTCTTTTTTAATTTTCTTGTTTTTATGTGCTTTTTAAAGCTTATTATTAACATATGAAATGGGAACTGCAATGAGCAATAATAATCACATGTGACATTGCTTCAAACAGTGTAATAACAAAAACGAATCACAAATTACTACAGTATATTATTTTGAAATGTTATGAATAACTAAAATACCATTCATCCAATTACAGAGCAGATGACAAATTGATTCTCTATAACAATGAAAACAATAATTCTTATTATTTATTTTTTTCAAAATAATCTTTATTTGCACAAAAAGTAAAATATACATTGTAATATAGAGTTCATGTTTACAATCATGTCTGACACATTAAAGATTAATTAGTTATTATATTAGATGATGAGTACAGGATTAAAAGTAAAATTTTATATTATTTTACTTATCAGGGGTGATTTAATTTGGCATATAAATCCCATGGCGTGTAAAGTTTAAGTGTCATGAATAAATAATATACATGGCCATTGCTAAATATTTAACTGACTCCATTTTTGCTCAGAAAGACTAGGCAGGCATGTTCTTAGATCACTTTCTTTAGCTTTATATATCAAATAATACCTTACATCTAATCTTCCATATGATAAAATTTATGAAATTGGCCAGGAATGTATGTTTATGATTTAGACTCAGTGAGTTATTTGTGAAGATATTTAAAGCTACAAACTTTCAAATCTAAATACTTATGACTGGCTTAGATATATAAAAAAAAAAGTTGAGATAAGGGGCTGCCCTTTTCTCGTAAATTCTTTGTTGTATGTTTAGATTTGATTGTCGTTTAGATGGCTATCATGACATTCTAATTGGCTGTCATATACATATTTTAACGAGTGCAGTGAGGTTCAACAGTATCTCAATTTATTTCAATTTTCAACTATCTGCGCTTCGCAATATAAAATATTATTATTTAGTTTATAAATTGGATTTACTGATAATAGAATACTTTTCAGAATTGTTAGAAATCTTCAAAAAATATTTTTGAATGTTGCTGTGACTGAAGAATATTATGTGTTAAGCTGTTTAATGTTAAAATATTTAGATGCATTATAGAAAAGTTATATTGTTAGTTATTGACTTTTTTTTTTCTCTTTACATATACAAATTTGTATTTATGTTATGTATAGATTGTAATATTCCCTTACTACATTTATGATAATTGATTAATATAATGCAAACATTATATTTCCTATACTTTTTTAATAAACTTAATTTAATTGTTTTAATTTATAGTTTTTAATTAAAGTGTGATAATTTTGTTGTGGTACCATTAGGAAATCTAATCTATTTTCTATCAATTTATAGATATACTAATGTGCTACTTCCATATTAATTTTTTCAAACTTTATTTTGAAACAACATACAAGTTCCTTTTAATATCTTAGTAAATAAAAATAAATCTATTCCCTACAATATCTAAAAAAAATAAATTCCTCCATCAAGATGCATTTCATAATGAACAATATATGCATATAAGTATAATTAATGCTCAAGGCTAAATGGGTTTATAAGTAACCATTAGAAACCAGTCTAAACTTAGACAATCCCAATATAGATAACAATCAAGAATTTCAAACTGTCATCTAGGCAATCTCCTTTTTGTAATAGAGGTGGGATTCCACCTCATTAGTAGTCTCATATATTTATAGAGACACAAAAGATTGCAACTTGACTACAGAGATTGAAATTATTGATTGGAAAAAGTTTAAATAAACCTCCTTAAACAAGTAAATATAACCTGTTCTGAATGCAGACTAATAAATAGTCAATTATAACATTACAAATTGCAATTATAATTTTCATATTGTACCCAATGTATTACTTAAACAATAAGTGTAATAATTTTCTAGGCAAAATGGCTTTATAAGTAACCATTAGAAACCAGACAACATTTAGACAATTCCAATATAGATAATAATCAAAACTTTCAAATTTAGTGTCTTTATAAATATGGGACTATTAATGAAGGTGGGATTCATCTCTGTTGCTAAAAGGAGATTGCCTTGACAACAGTTTGAAATTCTTGATTGTTATCTATAGGGATTGTCTAAGTGTTGACTGGTTTCTAACGAATACTTATAAACCCATTTAGCCTAGAACATTATTACACTTATTATTTAAGTAATACTTTGGGTGAAATTTGAAAACTACAATTGCAATTTGTAATGTTATAACTGACTATTTATTAATCTGAATCCAGAACAGGTTATATTTCCCTGTTTAAGGAGTTTATTTAAACTTCTTCCAACCAATAATTTCAATCTTTGTAGTCAAGTTGCAATATTTAGTGCCTTTATAAATATATGAGATCATTAATGGAGGTGGAATTCCACCTTTATTGCTAAAAGAAGGTTGCCTTGTCAACAGTATGAAATTCTTGATTGTTATCTATATTGATATTCTCTAAGTGGTGACTGGTTCTAATGGTTATATATATATATAATCCCAGTGCATAACGCTATACTGAAATAAATATATACAAATATTAAGCATTAAATTACTCCACATGGTTAAGAAACCCAGTACTGCCCTCTGTGAACTAATTTATAAAATACATTAGAGTTCGTATTTTAAAATAGCCAGATCAAAATGATATATATATATATATAATTGTTAATCATTTTGGCTCTCTGTAGGGATCTATAAAAACTTATAAATGGCAATACTTGATCACAAATCAACTCAATATATTCTCAGAAATATATTTCTGTTATCAAACCTAATATTAGAAGCTCATCAGAAGAACATTTGAGATCACATTAATAAATGCACCTTAGTTTACATTTAAATAGATTTGCATGGTTCAATTTGATATTAAAGTTAAAAATGAATTTTAGTAATAATTTAGTTGAAGATTCCATTGCACTGTTTAATATTAATTGACAAGGCAGAGACTATAATCCAATCTTGACTTATTATTCTATTTAAAAGGTAATAAACCTTTTTCACTAATGTCATACATAATATTGAATCAGCAATGTTAAATGCAAGGGTATTGTCATTTCAACCACAAGATAAATATATATATATAATAAAAAAATTCAATTATTTTGCCAATCTTACATGTCTTGAAAGAAAAATGTTTTTTCAAAGACTTTATCTTGTGGCTGGAGTGAGAATATTTTTATATTTAACACCAGTGACTTAAGATTATTCATGGTACTAATGAGAAAAGTTTATTACCTTTTAAATAGAATTACAATCTGACTCTGTACTAGTAAACATTTTTGATCATTAATATTGTTATTGCATTTATGCCCTGATAAAAATTTAGTTAAGCTTTTTATAGGAGACATGTTTCTGTGAATAAACCTGATCTAATCTGCTGCTTAGGAAGCCATTTGAGATTGCATCAATTCAATTTACAATTAAAGAGACTCACCATGGTCATTTGATATTAATGATTGAAAATGGATTTTAGTAATAATTTAACTGAAGCTTTTTTTTTGTATCAGCTTAATGTAAACGTTATATATTAAATTGAATAGATAAATCTATTAAATGGAAACTGAGTTGACATGTTTTATATAATCTCATTAGTATCCTGAGCAATTGATTACATCACGTTTGATTGATAAAAACATATCCTAAAAAAGACTTCCTTGATTATTTCTTTCATTGATGAATATTATATCAGAATTATTTATTAATACATTATATATTTATGTGATATATATATATATATATATATATATATATATATATGATAATAATAATTTTCACAGTTATATGATGAAATACATACAGCTAATGCAGTATAATACAGAATAACACTAATACACAGTATGGCCCAAAGAAGATTTTATTTTCAGTATATATATATATATAAATTGAAGCCCAAAGAAGATTTTATTTTCAGTATATATATATATATAAATTGAAGTCTATATTTCTTCAAAGCAATGCAATATACTTAATCTTATAATTAAATATTAGTGAATACAGTAATCAAAAATGTTTGAAAAAGACCATATTTTTTTATGACCATAGTAAATCATGTATATATGGTTTTAATTTCAATTATAATAATGTAAAAATATAGCAAACTGAAAGAAATAAAAATAAAAGGAAAATAAAGGAAGCTATGCTAATATGTAAATACAGACAAGACTTAATCAATAGGCTATCAGAAAACATTAAGATCACAGAATTATGGGAAGGTTGATCTCCTTTCAAAGAACTAGTTGACAAAGACTACAGAGAATAATCGAAAGGGCTCCTAAGTGATGATTATATTTTGTCCTTTTCAAAAATGTTTGATTACTATAGTCACTAATATTTAACTATAAGAATATATATATATATATATTATTTTCAAAGATATAAATAAATAGTATTTATTTTATAATAGGTAAAATAATACATTTAAAATATATTCAGATTGTTTTTGTTTGTATCTTTTTCTGGTGTTATAATGATTATATCCATTTATAAGTGTCTGATAATTATGATAATGAATAATATAAAGTAATTAAATCTTACGAAAAGCCTATTTTGTGGGTTTAAAGAAATTATTCTATACAAGTCTAATTTTACATAACACTAATATTCTACGATAAAAATTATTCTGAAGCGAATACAAACTTTTTTTACAACTGGTTTGAATTTCACAACTTAGAATCCTGATGATTTTTGTAGAAAACATTAATAATAATAATAATAATAATAATAATAATAATAATAATAATAATAATAATAATAATAATAATAATAATAATAATAATAATAATAATAATAATAATAATAATAATAATAATAATAATAATAATAATAAAAATAATAATAATAATAATAATAATAATAATAATAATAATAATAATAATAATAATAATAATAATAATAATAATAATAATAATAGATATTCTGCCACTAAAGGGCGACTACCTTAGTTCTTCCGTCATTTCGTATGTTTTAGATGCTTTAAAATATTTTTTTTGACAAAATCATTGATTGAATCATATAGAGTGGATTTATATATATTGCGGTAAGCAAATCAATTGCAAAAAAAGTCCGTTTTTCTTCAATTCTTAAATTCTCCTGTTTTTTCTACTCTGAGTGAATTACTAGAAAATGGCCATGATTAATAAAGCCATGAGTTGCATAGGACCATCTTACGCGAATGTAGCAAAATCTTCATTTAAAAAGTAAAATCCTGACAGAGATAGTGAGTTAATCAGGAAAATACTAATTCAAAAAATCAATAATGCCAATAAAAACATGGTTGAATCGAGATTTCATAGAACTACGTTAGACGATTTCTTAAAATTGACATGCTGACTCTAACTTCTGATACTCATGGTAACCTTACTAAAGAGAACTGGTCTGATGAAACCCTTAATATTATTACGAAAAAATTTAATGCTACATTGCCTAATTCATTGTTCGCTATGTTTAAACGATTTTTTACAGACCGATCTATAGTTATTGCTGTTACAGATATGAACTGCTCGCTGTACCGTTTTCCAACAGAACTTCTATTTGAAGCTTTAAGCACTAATGACACGTGGGATACTATTTACAGGATTGCTGATCATCCAAATCCTAGATATATTGTTCTGGAATTTCACAATGCAGAGCAAAAAGACCGATTTAGGAGAAATATTAAAGTTTTAGACAGATACGCTATTTTCGTAATTAATCCAAACCGAGATAGATATATTATGGGCGTGTTAAAGAATGCGTATTTAGGATATAACATTGATGACTTTCGTCGACTCATTGAACCTTTTGGCATAGCAATCAGCCTTCAACCCATGTTACTAAGAAATACACCAGTTCCAGTATACGGTAACAGGTATGAATTTAAAGTGAAACTCCACAAAGGCATTAATCCCAATGAAATTGCCTCATTAATTACAGATCAAGAAGCCACACTCTTTTTGCAAATATGTGGCCTTAAACCACAATGTTTTCATTGCAAACATGGTCATGTTGTCGATACATGCCCTAATTTATTGTTCTCTTATTGTAATCAAATTGCAACCTTGCACATCAATGCTCGATAGCAAACTCCAGAATAAAAGATCCGGCTAGGAAAAGCATTAATGTGGAAAATTTCAATTCCTCGAACAATGCTTCACTAAATACAATTGACCACCAGAGAGTGCATGAAGAATTACCCTTTGTGAATGGCATAGATATAACAAAACATTGTCATAGTGGACAGTCGGAAATCGATGCCACTTCTAACAAGAAGCAATCGATAAGCCTCCGGAATGAACTAGATGCCATTGCCATAAATAAAACCACAATAGAGATTATGGATGAAGCCTCAAAACCGGATAAATTCAAGATGAATAAGGTTGTCGATAATCCCAAAGAAAAAAGAAAACCTGGACGCCCTGTTAGAGTGAAGCGTGGGAGAAAGCCTGCCTCAGAAAAAAATTCCAGTGATAACGAAGAACTTTCTAATTCTGATGAACTGATTAAGAAAGTTAAAATGGTACATAAAGAAATTCAAGAGTCTGAAACGGATGATGTCGTGGTAGACATACCAATTGAAGCAAATGAGGTTAGTATACCATCTAGTTTTTCAGATCTTGATATAGGATCAGGTATACAACATGAAAAATTATCAGAAAACATGTTTTATTCCTGTAGAACTAGAGAAGAAGTTTTAGTACTTGCTAATGATATTCCTTTAATTACTTTTTTTTAATATAGAGTAAACTAATATATAGCGCTGTCTATCTTGTGAGATTGTAGGTGTATAATTACATACATACTTCCTTTGAGTAGTTTGTTTTTTATAGCATAAATGAGTAAAAAGATAGTTACATATATAAATACAGAATAGGATAACAACAATCTAATATATATCACACTATAGAGCTTAACTTGAATATATTCCTGTTAAGTGTAAATCATAAACAATATATATTATATACGTTTTTTTGTTGTTTTTTTTAAAAGTGAAATCTAAACTCACCCAAGCATGCATATAAATATCGGAGCTCTTAACATCAGAGGCTTGAATTCTGATCAGAAAATCCATCAATTAATTAAATGGTGTGATGTAGTCCAGCCACACATACTTGGCCTGTCAAAAACAAAAATATATTGCAACTCAGTTATAGATCCTTCGAATTATCTACATAATCGAGGCTTTTCAATTTTTTCAAAAACATCCCTTACACCATCTGCAGGCAAGGGTATTATAATATCTAAAACTTGTCCATTCAGATCATTTAAAATTCTATATCTTGATGCACATATACTAATTATCTCATTCCATCACAAAGCCTTAGTTTTAAACATTATATTTGCATATATACCTCCAGGGCCAACAATAATAAATAGATTAATATTAACAGTTAATTCAATCCTAGCATCATCTCCCTATCCATGTCTACTATTGGGTGATTTTAATATGTCCTACAGTAAATTTGTATCTAAGTGGTTATATAAGTTTGCTTTCCCTCTTATGAGTGGAGAGGGATTTTTACCAAATGATTCTGTATCATTCTACAATGGTAGACACTCCTCACTAATTGATCTAATATTCTATTTACCGATATTTCACCATTTAATTAGGCCATCTCTAAAAAACTCAACATTATCTGACCATTCAGCATTGTTTGTGGTTCTAGATCTGGATCTCACATATAGAAAAGTACTGTCAGCTGGAAAGACAATAAGAGTATTACTCCCTAGCAGAACTAATGAATTTTTATTTTCACAAATCTATATAGAGCTTTTTAAAATGGATAAAATGGAGTTAGACCCTGCACAAACCTGGTTAGCATTTGTAAATGTTCTCTCCTTTAATATTGATCACTTAACCTGTACATCCACCCCTCCTACTAAACTATTAGCACTTGCAGATGACATGCATAAAAAATTATTCATTACCAGGCCACTGAAAACAACTGCAGTAAAATAGCTGCCATAAAAAACTTATACAACAAAACCTGTGATACTCTGAAGGAATACATACTAATTAAAAAAAGGCTTTTTCTGGATCACACTCATTCATTCTCTAGACAATTTATCTGCTGGGCATTAGGCTATCCCCCCCCCAAAAAAAAAATACCTACAGCTATTAGAATCAATAATGAAATAATTGCTGGTGACAGCATGCTAACTCCATTATATGAGTTTTTTTAAAAATAGTCTGCAAAACAATAATTTGTTTTGTCCTGCCCCTTTATTTCTGGGAAACACAGAGGATGAGGATATCTTTACAATAAATGATTTCACCAAAAATATTTCCAACATCCCAAACACTTGTCATTCGGGTATTCATGGAATTCCAAAATTTGTCTATGAACACCTAAGCTTTTTTACTACTACTTATTTAATGAATCTAGCCAATTTATTATCTAGACAAATTCATCATATACTGGGTTTGTATCCAATAATGCTTGTGCCTTTTCTCAAGAAATCTGAAGATATCACTACAGTTAAAAATATATGTCCTATATCCATGAGTCCACTGGGCATCAAGATTCTTGAATTAGTAATCAAGGATAAACTTGAACACTTTATCTTACCTACAATAGCCAAAATGTAATTTGCAAAGAAGGGAGCCTCTACTGGTTTAGCTGCAATTGTTTTTAAGTCAGTTGTGGAGACTGTTAGAAAAGGGAAAAAATATAGCCCTATTGCCATTCAATTGGATATTAAAAAAGCATTTGACTCAATTCCAATAGACCAATTCATATACCTCTTAAAAATGTTGTCTGTTCCCAAATCATTAGTCTATATACTTACTAATCTATTGATAAATAGAGAAATCCATGTGTCAATGAATGGAAAATACTCGCCAGGGTTTAAACCTCATTGCTCTATCCCTCAGGAATCCCCCACTTAGTGCCTTATTGTTTATAGTGTACATAAATCCACTTCTTAAAATGATTGAAGAAGGGATATCTGGCATTTTTGTCACACAATTTAAAAGTAACATTTCATATGTTGCTTATATGGATGACATTATCATTTTTCTATCATCACAAAAACATGTTCCCAAACTATTACAAATTTTAGACCAATATTCACGGGAATATAAACTAGAATTCAATTTAGACAAGACATTTAGTTGGCAGATATATACAGGCAAACTAATACAATCTATTTTTAAAGGAAGCCCTGCCTCATACCTCGGGTTTCCCTTCCACCTTACTAATACTGGAATGAGAACAAAAATACAGAATTCTCTTAAAGAAAAAATAGAAAAAATTATATGTTCCCTTTCTAAGCCATATATTTCAGTTTACTTTAAAATCGCATTGTTTAATATGCTTATTATGACAAGAATTACTTACTTTAGCCCTATAATCATTTTCACTAAAGCCTTCACTTCGCATGTTTACTCCATGCTCAAAAAACTTTTATGGGGCAGACGCATTGCCTCCATCTCCATTAAAAAATTACAAAATCCATTAATTCATAATCGGCTAGGACTACACTCAATAAACATATTTAAAATACAGAAAATTTTTAATCTGATTACCTCTTTGTCAAATTTATTTAATCAGATTGCTACAACCTTAAAAATTACTCCAACGGATAGACCACCCCCTGGTACTGGTTATTGGGCTGAACTAATAAAACCACTATTGAGCATGGATAAACTTACCTTCTGTCCCCTTACAGATAAGTACAAATATTGGCAAACATATCTATTAATAAAACAACCAACACTTAATAGTCAAAGCAAACCCATTTTGGGTCTAAACAATCGCCAACTTGTTAGAAGATTTAGATTCTGGAAGCTTGAGCCAAAATATTTTGATTTTCTAATAAAGCTTAATTTAGGATCATTACCAACACTTTATTTTTATAAATATAGAAGAAATTGTATTAATATAGATGCTTTTTGCTCCCTTTGTAAAAAAGATTTTGAAAATCAAGAACATATATTCTATGATTGTCAGTGTTATGATAATATACGCATTGCTCCTCCCAACCTATTTAACAATTCTTTATTTAATATTGCATATCTTTTTAAAACTTTCTCAATAGGAATTTTTGCTAGAATTAGAGCTGCTTTATGGTGCACTAGATGCATTTTTATATATAACAATAATCCTAGAAGACATGCTAATACATTTTGGATTAAGCTGGAGATTTTTAGGGAAAGAGACAGAAAGCTTGCCCCCTTTAACATTTTTCATGATACCTGGTCCTTAATGCGTCAACAACTGAGACAGTACTAAGGTGATATTACCTAGTTACTACAAAAGCATTATCATTTATGTATGTATATAATCTTAAAAGCCTTTGAAAGGAGAATTTTTTTTATTAGATACTAAAGAACTATATAACATTATGTAACCTGTATTAATTTGTTACCACCTTTTTGCTCTTTTAATATATGAAATCAAAATTAATTATGTAACCTGTATATACTACCTAATCAGTCATATGTAACCATATCAATTGTAAAAGTATTAAGTAACCTATGATCTTTGTAAAAATGCAACTATGTAATCTGGTCTCTCTTTTAATATTTGTAATCATAACCAATTTTTATATGTGTCCATATGGATGTAATCTTTTGATGTAACCTATAATCTTTGTAATTGCTACAAAAGCCTTTTCATTTATTATGTAGATAATATTAAATGCCTATGGAAAAAAAAGAATTAGATACTGAAAAACTATATTACATATGTAATCTGTATTGATTTATATGACCTTTTTTTTCTTAATATACATAATCACAACTAATTTTTATGTAACCTTGTATATACTTCCAAATCGGTTATATATAACCATATTGATGTATATGTATGTTGTAACCTATGATCTTTGTAAATGTGTAACCATGTAATTTTTTTTCTTTGAATATATGTAATCATAATTATTATTTTTTACCTTGTATATACTCCTTCATGAATAATATGTAACCATATTGATGTAAACTTATGTTGTAACGTATGATCTTGTAAATATGTAACTTTTGGAAATCAATAAAGTTCCTTTGAAACGTAATAATAATAATAATAATAATAATAATAATAATAATAATAATAATAATAATAATAATAATAATAATAATAATAATAATAATAATAATAATAATAATAATAATAATAATAATAATAATAATAATAATAATAATAATAATAATAATAATAATAATAATTCAATTCAATTCTTTATTTATTTAATGTACATATCAACAGCATTTAGCCAATTATAAATTGCACAGTAATTTCATTATCATATACAAATCTAAATAAGCATTAAAAAAACAAATCAAAATAAAAAATAATACCAATAAAATAGAAAAACAATAAAATGCACAAATAAATAAAAAGGCAATATATCAAATGAAATTAAGGATAATATTTTTTTATGAGGACTTTAATGAAATGTTTAAAATCCGATTAAAAACATCATCATTACCAAAATCTTTGTTATAAGTTCTAGATAAACGAAATAAGGGGGAAATTTTTAATACATCAGATTTACAAATTTTCAGTTCAAAAATATTGTGAGCACAATTATTATAATTCTGTTTCTTAATACCTACATTAGAAAGCAAATTAGATACAAAAATATTCTGGGAAATAAATTTATGAAAAATCTTGAGATCTCTTGTTTTTCATCTCAGCAGTAAATCAATATAGTGTTCATTACCTAAACTATTCAATTTTGCAAATTTTTCAAAAACAGACTGAATTCTTATGATATATGTCCTGTTATTAGGACTCCATATAATTGAACCATACTCCAAGATGGGAAGAACTAAGGATATAAAAAGTTTAATCTTTGTAAATTTATTAAATGCTTTTCCATATCTGTAAATAGCTCCTACAATTTTAAGAGATTTATTCACCTTAAAATTAATGTGATTATGAAAATACCCATTATTGGAAAATATTATTCCTAGATCTCTTTGATGATCATTTGTTATAATTTTAGAATCACCAATATAGTAGGAAAACCTTAAGATTTCAGATTTTTTAGAGTAAGAGACAATGGAGCACTTATCCATATTTATATCTATATAATTACATTCACACCAATTCAAGAAATTATCTATATCACTTTGAAGTAAAAAACAGTCATTAATAGAATAAATATGCCTAAAAATTTTGCAATCATCTGCATAACATAGAAGATGTGAAAATTTAATGCATGTTTTTAGGTCATCAATGTATACATTAAATAATAAAGTTGCAAGAACACTGCCTTGAGGCACCCCAGTGAAGCAATAATATGGTAATGACAATTTATTATTAAACCTCACACAAGACATTCTATCCTTAATAAAAGAGTCAAACCAATTAATTAATAATTTGTAAAAAACCTAACCTACAAAGCTTCTGAAGAAGAATTTTATGATTAACTCTAACAAAAGCCTTGGACATATCAAAATAAACAACATCTAACCTATATTGATTCTCAATTGAGTTTGAAATGTGATCAAAAATAGTTAGCAAATTTGTTTCAATGGACCTATTAGGCAAAAATCCATGCTGCTCTGGTGCCAAAATCTTAGAGACATCCAAAATAATTCTATTATATAAACATCTTTCAAATATTCAAGCAACAGTGTGTAGAATTGACATAGGCCTGTAGTCACTTACCAAATCTCTAGATCCTTTCTTAAAAATAGGAACAACTTTAGCAATTTTAAGGGATGTAGGAAAAGTACCATTTGCTAAAGAGCAATTAAAAATATGCAAAAGAGGAGAAGCAATGTATTCCACACATCCTTTATAAATGAAAGCCAAAATATTGTCAAGGCCCACACTAGAATGTAATTTAAGCTGCTTAATAGCAAAAACAACATCAGATTTAATAAGTGAATCAAATGTTATCCTTTCTTCAACTAAATCATTATTTGCAGTTAAATTAGTAAAAGACTGAGATTGTTTAAAAACCTCTGAGAAATAATGAGAAAAATCATCTGCGGCTAGATTAGAATTATTACTCTGTAATTTTTTTTTGTATTACCTAAATTCTTAACCAGAGACCAAAATTGCAAAGGATTATCAGAAATATGACTTTCAGTGTTTTGTATAAATTTTTGAAAATCTCTATGATATATAACCTTTGACAATCTTCTATAATTAATAAAATTGTTATAATAATTTAAGTTCTTAGTTTTCCTATATTTACGATGATGAAATGATTTCCTTTTAATAATTTTTTTAAGAGAAACTGAAAACCAGAGAGGAAGATGGTTAGTTATTTTTTTTTCCTTAGGAATGTATTTGTCAATTAGTTCACTAAATGATTGTTCAAAAAACTTCATACAGAAATCTACATCAGATGAAGAATACAAATTTTCCCAGTTAAAATTAGATAATTGTAAACAAAGTCCCAAATAATTTCCTTTTTTGTAGTTTCTTTTCATAATTTTAGAGGGACAAAGTTTATTAAATTTAATATTAATATAAAATTCTAAGAGAGGATGATGCAAATCAATGGAAAAAGGAAGAGAAGAAGTAGTTAAACATTCAATTGTAGGAAAATTACTAAGAATATAATCCAATGTGTAATCATTAAAATTGGTGTATAGGTTAAATTGTCTTAAATTTAACAAATTGCAAAAACGAATCATTCTCAATGCTTTCAGTGAAAACGAGACTGAATCTATGATAGTAGTACCTGAATATAAATCAGGAATATTAAAATCACCAGTAATAACTATATATGATTCATATTTGATTAAAAAATCTATAAGAATAGAAAGAAACTCATTAAACTCTAAAAAGGATAATGTTGGCTTTATGTAGATAGTACCCAAAAAAACCTTGACACTATTTTTCAAACATATTTCACACCATGTAGCTTCACAAGATGATGATGAAATAGGAATATACTTATGTATAAAATTATATTTAAAAGCAATGAGTGTGCCTCCACCTTTGGGAGGAACATCAGAAGATCTACCTGTTCGAAGTACTTTATATCTATTGTCCATAAAAATATCATCTGAAATGTGTTGAGTAAGCCAAGTTTCTGAAATAAAAACAATATCAAAATTTTCAGAACTGAAGAATTGCTTAATTTTTGCACTCTTAGTTCTCATCCCACGAATGTTTATATAAAAACAATAAACTCCAAACATAATATCAAAAAATATATAAAAACAAACAATAATCAAGAGAAAAAAAATGTTAATGAAGGAAGATATGGGCAAAAGAAATTAATCAGAAAGTATTAATGAACTAGCAAAAGAGCCATAAAAAAATTTTAATGTAGTACCGCAAGGCCATAAATAATTCGAAATAAACTCCAAATGCTTATGTTTGGGAATTGAAACAAAAAAACTACTAATATTAGAATTAAACATATTAATCTTAATACATATGACTTTAACCTGAAATTTGTCTTCCAAAAATCTCTGTACATCAGAAGAATTAGCATCTACTGGCAAATTTGAAACCAAATATTTATAATACTTATCATTATCCTTAATTAATAATGAACCGTTATTATTATTAGGACTTCTATAAAAAATTGGATCTTTAAACCTAAGTTTTTCACTAACTTTAGAAATATCCTGTCCAAAATTATAAGAATAATTATTAAATTTTTTATTAAAAAATTTATTTCAATAATAATAATAATAATAATAATAATAATAATAATAATAATAATAATAATAATAATTTATTTATTTATTTATAATAATAATAATAATAATAATAATAATAATAATAATAATAATAATAATAATAATAATAATAATAATAATAATAATAATAATAATAATAAGGCCAATATCAATGGATCCATTGCCCATAAAGATTTTAGAGAAAGTAATTAAAGATAAAATAAAACCATTTATTTTACCGATGATTTCACCAGCTCAATTTGCTAAAAAACATTCATCCACCACACAAGCTGCTATGTTATTTAAGGTTATTTTGACATCAGTTAGAGAAAAGAAAAGATATGGCCCGATTGTTGTACATCTGGATATTGTTGATATATCTATACTGTTGAGATTATTGAATGACAATGAAATGCCAAAATCACATATATATGTTATAACAAATTTACTCTTTAATCGTGAGCTACATATTACTCTAAATGGCAGAAATTCACCAGCTTTCACACCAACTAAATCACTTTCAAAAGGGTCCCCACTTAGTGCCATCTTATTTATTTTAATATAAATCCCCTTCTTGTCTGATTACAACAGGCATTTGAGGGAATGGAGATCCTGGGAACAGGTCAAAAATTGACCTGCATTGCATACATGGATGATATTACAGTTTTTCTGAAATCAAAAAGGCAGATACCAAAACTACAGATGATTTTAGAAGAATACTCAAAGGAATTTAAACTAAGTTTCAATCCAGAAAAAACAGCAGCATGGACAATATTCATGGGAAGGCCATGTACATCCATTTTCCAGGCAAAGACAGGCTCATTCCTTGGATTTTCATTCCATCTAGGGACTACTGGAATGAAATGTCATTTGCAGAACAAATTGAAAAATGAAATACAGAAAATAGCAGACTCTCTAGCCAATACCTATATGTCAGTATATTCTAAGATTCAAGTGATTAATAGTTTGATGATGACTAAGATAATTTACTTTATGCCAGTGGTTGCTTTCTCAAAAGCTTTTATCTCCAAAATTAAGACCATTTGCAATCAACTACTATGGTCAAGGAAAGTTGTGGCAATATCAATGGCAAAACTATTACAGCCACTGAATAAAAATGGTTTGGGGTTACATGATATTGGTATTTTTGCAAAACAGAGAATGAGGAACAATATAATTGATATTGTTAAACAATTTCCAAAAATTAAGCAGCTCATAGAGGTCATTCCAACTGATAAACCACCACCAAAAAACTTATCATATTTTGAACAATTAATATATCTTTGTAAAACAGAATCAAAAATTCCAGAGCAATTTATTAATAAATACAAATACTGGGAAATTTATGAACTAATACATGAAGATAATAACACAATTGCTTTAGAAACAATACTGGGAATTAATAATAAACAACTGTTTAAAAGGTATAAATGATGGGCCTTAGAACCAAAGTTTTTCAATTTTCTAATAAAACTTAATCTATCTGCATTACCAACCACATATTTTCTTTGCCATAAAAGACTGTATATGTCAATTAATCCTTTTTGTGGGTTATGCCATCGAGCTGAGGAAACCCTATCACATCTGCTATATCACTGTGAGGGACTTAGGCAGATAAGAAATCTCATAACTAGCAGTTACAGGAAGTCTAATGTAACAATGCATCAATTAATTTCTGCATTTAGAGAGGGATTAACACCAAGGGTCAGAGCAGCAACCTTTGTGCTATATGCATACTGGTGTACTAGATGCACTTTCCTAATTGGTAACAATTCCAGGAGACATCCAGCTACATTTTCAAATAAACTTGAAATGATACAGAAAAGGGATAAGACACTGACCAGACCTGACATTTATGCAGCAACCTGGTCATTACTTAAGATTAGATCTATGTTATAGTGAATTGAGGAAATTAAACATTATAAGAAAACTTAGAAGGATATGCATGTCAAATTAGCAACAAGGACAATTTAACAACAATTTTTTCCCTTCTGTTATAAGTGATTGATTTGCTAATGGCGTTCAAATGATAATGGATAATCCAGGATATTATATGTAGACGAACTATGTAAATGCAAAATTTGTAATTCTTTTGAGACAATAAAAGTCTTTTGAAACATAATAATAATAATAATAATAATAATAATAATAATAATAATAATAATAATAATAATAATAATAATAATAATAATAATAATAATAATAATAATAATAATAATAATAATAATAATAATAATAATAATAATAATAATAATATACCACTCGTATGTTATAACCTAGATTCATTATTTTAAAACTTTTGTAATTATTTACTCTTTTATTTTTACCAATGTTAATTCAAATGGTAATTAATTACTCTAATGTTAATTTAATAATATTTATTGAAACAAAATATCAAAATAATGAAATTAACATACTAATGTAATAATTATTAATTATTAACACTTTTACATTACTAATAAAATAAATAGTACTTTATATATATATTAAAAATAAGAAAATACTCCAGCACATATATATTATTTTTATGGAAAATTGCATGCACTTGATGTAAGAAATGGTTTAATTTTACGACTTTTATATCACATTAGCCATTTACCGTTTTACGGTGTTAAATAGATATTTGTCATTATTAATCCCTGATTATGCATTATTTCAATATGCTATTATTTTATATTATTAAATTTTAATTAGTAAATATATATAAGATATTCGGTTGTATTAAGAGTTACATTTTATACTTTTACTTTGTAACTCTTAAAAAATATATTAAAAAGTTATTCACTAACAATCTTACATATATAGATATTATTAATAATGCAAATTTTAAACAAATATTAAAAATACTTATAAAAAGAGTTATCTTGATTTCATTTTAAAATACAATCAATGCATTTAAAAATAAATTAATTTAATTTGTTATAATTTCAGGATAGCTAAGATAAACTTTAGAAGTAATTTTAATTAGTTCAAATGTTTCTTTTTTTTCTTTACATATTCATTCTATTCTTAATTGATTTTTTTTTTATTCGTCGCTGTAATAATAAATATCATGTTAATAAATTATAATATATTCCAAGATTAACCTTACTTTATTATAACAAATTAAAATTAAATTAGAGATATAAAAAGCAATTAAAAAAAAAAGAAGAAACTAATAGAAAAAAAAACCCATTAAAATGAGTCATTACCGAAAGCTCTCCATAATTCCATTTCGATGTACTGCATTCTGGTAATAGTAGGTTTTTCTTTTACCCACAAACTAGTTGTTCAATATAAATAATGCTACCAAATATTATCCATTTTTCGAAAAAAAATATTTTAAGCCAACATATATTTTTACATTGAATATCCAACTTGAAATGAGTAAAACTGCGCTGAAGCCGGCATAAATATTTGAAAGTCAAATAGATTTATATATAAACTTCTGCTCAAGCGTTGACTCTTTTGCAAAACCTTATGCGGGTGAGGGTAGCTTGACGTCCGCAAAACGAGCGACGCCACGTGCTAAAATATCCTCTTAAAGTCTCAGGTGTGCTTACGCACTCGCTAGTAAGATCTAAATATAAATCTTTTCCTTTAAACTGCTTTAAAAATATTTGACGTGCTATTCTGAAAAAATATTACGCGGGATGCCATGGATATCTTGTTATTAGAGAGGCTTGAAGCAAGGCTTGAAGTGCAAACTCGCTAACAACCGCGCGGCAGTTAAACATTTTCATTTAAAAAAGAAAAAAGCAGTTGGACTGTACTATCGAACTTCTCGTAACTATAACAAAAGCAACCGAACACTATTTGCTCTTGGTTTCCATTGGATATCAAGCAGATTTTACTTGTAATTATTATTTAAGTCAAACATAAATAAATGCAATATCATTTTAAGTTAGATATAATTCAAATTGTTTTCTTGATAATTTGTCAACGTTAAAAGACATGCTTTATACCGGATGACACCACTTTTATTGATTGACTTTTATGACGTTAATTAACACCTTTAAAATTAGACATTTATTAATAATAATAATAATATTGAATAAAATCAGAGAACTATTATAATCGAAATTTTCAATAATACATAGGAATATATGTCTATCTACTCTATATGCATACAAACACAGTTACATAACATCAATAAAAAAAATACGCGAGTAACTAGGGGTTTATATATATATGTATTCTTTACTGTTATAAATATTTGCAGACGTCTTAACATTAAATAGCAACACTTAGGTTACACATACAAATTTATAAAGCTAATTCATTTTTTTTAATTAAGTTGCAGATTAAAAGTTTTTTTTAAATCTAATTAATTTTTATATATTACATGAAACATCATATGAAAGCATAACTTCATGAGTTTTGCTTTTTTTTATAAATAAATAAAAATTATTTCAAAAATTAAATAATAATAGAAAACAACAATATTGACCAATATTAAACTAGAGGACTGCCTGATGAATAACTAGCATGCAAACACTGAGGCAATCCTCCTCAGTTTTATAAGTTAGTAATTTATTGTGCAACTCAAATAATTTGGATGCGGTCTTTTAATTAAGACTCAATCTTATATTGCTTCAACATTTATACAAAATAAATACATCATGAGTATGTTTCCATTATTAAAAATATTGATCTAAATATATAAATCAACACATTCACCTATTCATATATAAAAGTAGGTTGAAGTAAAGAAGGTTTCCCTCTTTTCTTCTGAGCGTAAGCTTGTGGCTAAGACCTGTAGAGGTCCCTACCTTCGAATTTTTCAGAAGCTTATTCATAAGGTTACAACCTTAGTAAATATTATTTATCAATAAACAATATATATATTATAACTTTTATTGTTATATTTTTAATATTTATCCCGTGATCACAATAAAGACCTAAGTTAATTATATAACTATTACTTATATGAAATTCATATGATATATCAATGATTGGCAATTTAATTTATATACAAATTGATCATCGCCTTATTGTTGAAAATGATAGTCTTTGTATCCAAACTTTATTATCAAATTAAGATAATCTAGGTATTAGGCAATCATGAAATGATGTTAAAAATACTTTTTATTGGTTTTAATAACTGCTTAGAATTTTAAATCTTTTCCAAATATTTTCTATTTATATATTTAAATCACATAATATTATATCATTTCTAACTATCATATCTTGAGAATTACAAAAGTTATTGTAAAAGTATTCATCATTATCATCAACCATTATCAATACATTGCAGGATGAAGGTCTCTCTAAGTTCAATTCATCTTTTCCTATCTTTAGCTTCTCTTCTCCACATCACCCCTGCACACTTTCTTATTTCATCCATCCATCTCACATGTGGTCTCTTTTGGGGTCTTTTACAATCTCTTGGAATCCAGTTCAAAATTTCAATTGCCCATCTATTATCATCTTTTCTAGAATATGTCAAACCCAATTCCACTTGTCTTTTAATTTTTTCAATGAGGTCAGTAACACCTATTTGTTCTCTTACCCATACATTGTGTTTTCAATCTCTTCTTGTTACTTCCAACATGCATCTCTCCATACTTCTTTGAGTGGTTTAAAGTCTCAGTATTGCTCTTCTATTAAGTGTCCAAGTCTCAGATCCATAAGTAAGAACTAGCAAAACACATGTATTAAAAACCTTCCTTTTCAAACACATAGGCATATTTCCTTTAAGTATCAAGTTATTTCTGCCAAAAGCACTCCAACCAAGTTTAATTTCATGATTAATTTCATCCATTCTGTGTAAAAGTATTACTGAGATCTTTATAATAATAAATGATAGTTTTTATTTTCTGTCAAAGATCTTTGTAAATTTAATTTAAATAGTGCTAACAATAAAATATGTTGTATATTCTAAAACAAAGAGGAGTATGGGTAATTTTGATATATTTTTGGAAAAAAATTGTACAGGCAATTTTAAAAAGCTTTTAGTGAAAGAAAGAAAGACTACAGGAATTAAGATGAATGTGTTGATGAACTTTATCTCATTTTCTAATCTGAATGTTTTATCATATGTAAATAATATGATCATATGGGTTAAATTATTCTTTATTATAGGAAGCTTGAAATCAAGATAATCTTTTGTTATTTATTTTATTTATAAAAATGCTTTAGATTCACCTATATAATTAGAAATTAGGTTGAAAATAAGAGTGGCCGCTCTTGTCTTTTAAAGTCATTAATCTTATGGTAAGATTTGTAGAAGTCCCTACTTTTTCATTAGGGGTATAGTCTTAAGGTTACATCCTTAATATATATTATTTATTTATATTTATAAAAATTCATATTCTAGAAAGTGTATTTGTATAAAAAACTTTAGGTATAGATTTTATTCATAGCTAGTAAGCTATTTATTTATAGTTTAAACTGTTGGATATTTTTTTCTTAAATAAAATGGGCAATATCATTTAAAAGCTATAAATGTATTCTATTGCTTCTATGTTAGGATAGTGTAGTGAAAATATGTTATTACTTTAACTTATAAAGCTTTAGTATGATCTGAAAAGAAAATATATGATTTTTGAATTAATTCTATGTGAGTGAATTATTATAATGTAATTGTTAATTGTCTTTTTGTTAATAAGAAAGTATAGTAAGTTATGAGAGGTTTACTTTTGAAGAAAATAATCTTGTGATGTTTTGATTAAAATCAAATGATTAACATAATATGATGAATTGAGATTTATGTTTAAAATGATAAAGACTCTTAATTACTTTCAATAGATAGAATATAAAAAGTATGTATGATTACTGTAATCAACAGTATGTTGTGCTACAGTTAACTATGCTAATAAACAATTACCACCATGCACACTTTTAATAATAAAGTATAAATTCAATAAAGAATATGAATAAATAATATTGGCTGAACTAATAGGTGAAAATATATAACATTTTTGAATTTTCATTGCTTTAATTAGACATTATATTTGTTAAGGTCTATAAATTTAGTCCATTTATCAATTTTTGTTTCATTATATGCTTATTTGTTCATTTAGAAGTGAAACTATTTTTTCAATTATATATTCTTCTGCATTTGGCATGATAATGCTAATTAATTTTTTTTTTCTCATATGTCATAGCATCAGCCGGGAAGCGAACCCACTAACCTGGGACAACTCTCGACCACCAATGCTTGACAATGCTAATTAATTGTGACAATAAAATATTGTATTTTTATATTGGACTATTTCCATTATCTAATATATTAAAGTTGCATTTTTCTAACTACATTTAGCACACATATTAGATGATGGAAATAGACCAATATAAAAAAAAACCACTAGAACACCATCATCACAAACCTTCAGGAAAACACAATAAAAGATTGTTTACGATTTTCATATAAAATTACAACTTTATGCAATTGCAATGACATGCTTTTGAGTAAAATAAATTAATGTAAAAACATTCTTCAGCTTTTTAAATTTAATTTTATTATAGTTCTATAATTTTATATTTGATTTATATTATATTTTTTCTTCTTAAATGATTACGGTATGAGACTAGGCTGCAACTCAGAATAAATTAGCCATAAATGCATTTATCTGATTATATGCTAAGATGAATTAAAGCATGAGATTATAGAACTAATTACATTCTTTATGCATGCTATCTTTTTCAAAATAGTCCACTTTGTGCCACCCACTTTTTCATTAATAAATTGATTTTATATATATATATATATATATATAAAATCAATACAATAATCTATCCATAGGTTACATATATATATATATGTATATATATTGTACCCTCACTTCTCGATATATGATATAATTTAAAATATGACTAGCTCAATTAAATCATTATGCTCGGCTAAAATATATATATAACTATCTTTAATATATTTTTATAATACTATATCTTATTAGATTTATTATAACTTATCCAAAATTAATATAGTTCAATATCATGTACTAATTAAATAAGTATTTACTAAAATCATGAGACTGTGAAGTGAAGTTACAATTGGTAATTGAATTTACATTGAATCAATGTCTTTCCAAGACACTGTCTCAATGGCATAAGAATACTATTACCTCTTTATTATCTCATTACTAACTCTACAGCACTCTTATGACTTTTATAAATGAACTATCTTTAATAATAATAGATAAATAAATCTCAATCTTTTGTTAAGGAAATATAATTAAACAATCTCAGGTTCTTCTAATTATCTTAAAGTAATAATAATTCGTGCAGATAGGAATGATAAGGGATTTAATATCAAACCTAAATACACCTAACTTATTCTAATAACAATAACTAACAATAATAATCTTTAGTGTATAACTTAATCTTATCTATTTGATTATACTATTAATCATTAAGAAAATAAGTAAATCATATACATGTCTTTCATTTCCATATAGTATCTTAATTTTAAAATAGACCAAAATCTTATAATTTAACAATTTGTGGCAATAAATAATATTATACTCTTATATTGTGCATTATAATTACTTTGTGACCATTGTAATATTATATGTTAATGTCAATCAATTTCTATAAATTATATTAAGAAAATATTGTGTTTCTTTCTCAAATAATAAAATAATAAATTCATATTGTGCAAATATTATGTACATTCAAATTATCTGTTGTCAAATGCTGTGGTGTAAAATAATGAATTCGACACACTTTTAAAAAAAACAACTTAACAAATTTATTTACATCAACTTTAACAAATAACTTATTTACACTATTTACATTACAAATGGAACTAAAGAAAATAAAACAAAAATAAGAAAAATAATAATACAAGATTTTTACACTGTTACTATTTCCATAATCATAAATAGATAATTTATACATTTTTTAAATGTTCTATCAATAACATTTAATTAAGTTTATGACTTTAATTTTAATAAACATCATTTGTCATCAATTAATACAAGAAAAGGTTTTATGTGAAATATCATTCATGTAGCATATATGTAAATAAACAGACTTTAATAATTAAAATGCTACTTCACTTAAGTCTTACTGCTATTTATATTATAATGTACTAGTATGTATTACATTTACTATTAATATTACTCAAAGATCAATTAATGTATAAACTGATATAACTTTGTAATATAATAACAATTATTGATTATAATTATTTATGTCATTCCGATGTAATGTCATACTACATGTCTTACCAAAATATGCAATACGTATATGTTCTTTTAAAATAATATTTTAAATTATTCAACAATTTCAAATTTTATAAAGTATTATGTTAAATAAAATTCTATGATTCTTTTTTTTATTTAAACTATTACTCTTCTTTACTTGTTATTCTTATTCCTTCCTAAAAACTTCTATCTACAAAAGTCATTTTAACCTTATTTAACTTCAGAAAAATAGATGACCAATTTTAAAAAAAAAATAATATTTATCCAAAATCTCTTATACCTCATCATCTATATACGATAAGCCTTCAATCAAAATATAAATTTCTATGTAAAATTAACTTAACTTATCTAATAAAATAAAAATAAAATATAGATTTTATATACCTCTTACTAACTTGAAAAGAAAAATAAATAACTTACACTAATATAATAAATCTAATTCCTAATATTGTAACAGAAACATTAAAATTTATTCACGAAAGAATCATATAATTATTTCTAGGTTCTCATATTATGTTGTACTAAATTTACATCATCAATTTAAAGTATGCATATTAAAATAAAACTGTTATTACTAATATTATGCGTGTATATTCTTTAAATATTTATACATTCATTCAACAATCAAATAACATTTGGTTGATCTAAAGAAAACATAGCAAAATACATCAAATTATTACTATTATATAATTTTTACCATAAATGATACTTTAATGTACAGTCCGTCACACGATGTCCTCCAGGATTACAGTTTTACAAAATAATTTCACATTTACACTCAACAATTATTCTTTAAAATATTACGTGTTGTATAATTATAAAAATAAACTTTATGCAATGAAATGTTATATTAATATTTAGCTTTTTTTTAAAAAAAAATGTAAATGTACCTTTCCTATCTTTAATAAATCAATAATTAATTAAATATTTATGTTAGTTAATAAATAAAAAACATATTACATAAAATCCAACGGTGTCTTCTTTTCACCCATAATTGTTCTTTTTCCTAGGCACAAATTTTCACCAAACATTACTTCCTTTTCCGGTACATCACGTGTTTTTAAAAGTTTTTTATGAAAAAAATGAAAACGTTCTTTTTTAAAAAAAAAAAAAAATAAAAATAAAAGTCAGTTCCACCATAAAAGAAAATAATAATTAAAATAGTTTATATGATCCAGATTCATTTCTTTAAAGGAAAATTATTTTAAAGTTATTATTTTTAGTATTAGTTAATAGTTTATAAAGTTCTTATTTAATTATTTTAAATTGACTTGGATATCCACGTATATTTTATTTGCGCATTCCTTAACGAATATTTAGGTAAGATTAATTTTAGATTCTTCTGTACGACCAGCGTTCAGACTTTACTAATATAATAATTTTATTTATAGGTATTTCTTTACCCATTAAATTTCCAATTTATTTGCCTTTTAAAACTGTCAAAATTTAGTCTTTTAAACCATAAAGACTTAACAAGGCAAGTATTTATGTAATCATTATTATTTACCATCTTTACTAAGTTATATACTTAGATTTATAATTTACAAATACTTTCTTCATAAAGAAGTATTTCTCTTTCTTTTAAAAATCTGTTTTATAAAAATTAATTACAATCAGCTTTTAAATTTATATAAGGTCCAACATATTACTTTTATGCATCTAGTAACTCTCCTAGTTAATCCAGCGTTTGTTAAATTTTTAGTATAAAGTCTCCAATACATTTTATCCTTATACGATGTTTTCATGACTATTTGATAGTAAATTGAGCTTCAATAGAAACGATCAATAGGAAATTATAATTAAAATTAGCACTGCATATTTATCGGTAAACTTTTATAAATTATTTTAAAAAACTACTCTCTTATAATTTTAAAACGATTATGAGAGCGTCTATAATTTTACTTAGCTATCTCTAATAGCACACTTTACTTTAAAAATTACAATCATAATCCCCCTCCGAACAATTGAACCTTGGTTTTATACCAGAAGAAACTCCCCACTTGATTGGTAAATTAAACAATCAACTTGCTAGCTTATTTACATATTTTACCAACAAGACAGAATTAAAAATAAATAATGACTTATTTAATATTTATTATTTATCACATTATTAAATTCTTAAATTAATCTTTATCATTTATTTAAATCCATTAAACATTTTTTAAAATATACTTTCTTACTTTATTTCACTTTTAACTTTTATAAGATTATTTTTATAAACAAACTAAGTCTATTTTTATTCGTTATGTTTTTTAAACAGTATTTTAAAAATCAGATTTAATGTTTCACATTAATTATCTTTATTTTTATCTCGTGATAGCCAATATAATACTTATAATTTTTATAACAGAATTTTAAAATAGTTTTGCAACTTTACTAAAAAAAACTCACAAGCATGTGTGTATGTGTCTAACTAACATCTGTTTTACAACACAGCTACAAACGCTTGTAATAATCTAAAAATAAACTAACAATTTCATTTTTTAAAAATAAATATTTTTAAAATAAATAATATCTTCTAACAACTTTTAAAATAATACTTCGATATTATTAAAATCAAATATTAATCTTCTATTATGTACTACTAATAATTAAAATATTTATATTCACTTATTAAATATTAATCTTTATCAACAATAAATATATGCATTTAATTTTAACTTGTCTTTTTAAAACTTTTAACTTTAAACATTTATTTATTAAATTTATTAATGCAGTATTGATTATGGCCAGTTTTCCCAACCATATACTATTATCATCCCTATTGAAACGTCTCTCTCAAACATCAGCACAATTTTCACATATCAAATATTCATAGATTACTTTAATTACACTTTTTAAAAGATTGTTATAAATAAAATTAACATCATATAGCTAAATATATCTTAAATTTAAAATTTTTTTAATAGATTGATACAACAATTTATGGAGACCCATACAAAAGGGCACAATATATATATATATATATATATATCTATATATATATATGTGGCATTGGTAAGATTATATATATATATATATATATATATATATATTAATCTTACCAATGGTATGGGAATAAAGATCGTGCTAGAAGGCACCATAATGCCTATGGATGTTTGAAAAATCACCACAGTGCATGAGGTCTCTTATAGACAACATACTCTAACTATTGATATTAAAATATCAGATTCTTATTCCAACTTCAATTTTATCTCGCATTCTTTATTTAAATTTAGATTAGTCTTAAAATTTTAAATCTTATCTCAGATTTATTAATGTCTATAACTCAAGATTCAATCATGTACTTGGGACAATAAAATGATAATGGTAATAAATACTTTAAAATTCCTAAAATGTAATAACTAATTAAATTACGCATTAAATATTCTATATTCTTTTCATAAAGTTATCATTAGACATCTTATATCTTAGACAAACAGAAATGCAAATGTGCAATAATAAAGTATCTAAACAAGTTAAATAACATATGTTATCAGTGAAAACATTTTAAAAATATTATAAAGTTTTTCAAAGATAAATATTTTATTTTTATTATATATCTAAATTTGATATCTTCTGACATGAGCTTACAACATATCTGAGCACTTATTGCATATATGTGTAGAGATGATAATCTGGACCAACTGATGATTGCTGGTTTAACATGAAATACATATATTGGTGATTATTCATCTTTTGACATATGTGTTCAAAGGTATCAGTGTTGTGAGATAGAGTGGAGAGTGGTGGATCATGTGAAAGTCTGTGCTCATATACCCTATATATTACATATATTGATATAGGTATATAATAATCTTGTATTTCAGTTAAAACAAGTACTAAAATGAAATAATGCAGCAGGTAGAAAGGGTTAATTTTATGCTACCCACACATTTGAAAATAAACACAAATAATCTTATTATAATGTATGTGAAATAAATAATTTAAAAAAAGGGTAAATAAAATTTGTGACCATAGAAATGCACCCTTTATAAGATAATAAATAATTAAAGCTTTATTAAATTAGATTTTCTGAATAATAAAGTAAACAACGGCAACAAAACAGAAACCTATTTATTTAATAAATAACAAAAATATTTATTTACAAGATAAGATTATATTTAATACAATGTTTTATTTACAAAAATATTAATACACTTTACAAGATAATATTTCTTTCCAAAGCATTACTATAAGAATTATAATAAAAACACCTATTATTATTATTTTATTTTAAATTTTCTCTGTGATAAAAGTTTATTCATCAAAAAATGTACAAATATAGTTAAATAAGTTTACAAAGAATGGTAAAAATGAAATTCAGGAGCAACATGATGAAAGGGAAAGGATACATATGAAAAGGGGAAGAGATCTGGGAAGATGTGCATTCACCATTGAAGACAAACAAATGTTACAATTACGAATTATTTTAAAGTCGAACGTTTAAATATGAGTAGCATTTTAGGAGCACAATATTGAGAAGTCCATATGAGTAGCATTTTAGGAGCACAATATTGAGAAGTCCAATTTGCAATGGATAAGTTGATAATAGGAAAAGACTTCAGATAACAACATTGGAAATAATAAATTTGAATAGGGTGAATCACTTGCAATTAGAATCATTAGGCGAAACTGCAGTTTATTTTGCAATAATATTTGGATAGAATTGTTTATAATAAGAACGCTAAAACCGCTATGAATAGCGTTTTTTTTTCTTTTTGTGAATGAGAAAATCAACGTTGGCAACAATCCCCACAACACCCTCATCCCAGTCCTCCCCCTCAAAAGAACTAGGATTTAGGCCTCTGGGGGCCCTCCCAACAACCAGACTCATTCAATCAGCAAAGTTGATTGTAATGAAAATTTTATTTAAAAGGTACAATTAGGAATTATTTGTAAAGTCTAGGATTAAATGTGAATGTGTTTTAAGAGTGCAATATTGGGAAATCTAATTTGAGGTAGATAAGTTGAGAAATAGGAAAACACTTGGAGATAATGTAAAATACAGACTAAATCAATCTAACTGTTCAGTTCTTCGAAATGGCCTTGAATATCTTCATAAGAAAGCAATCCTGAATACTTTGGAAAAATTATGGAAAAACTATGGAGAACAAGAGAAAAAAAATCCAAGCTTCAAAATGTCTCTGCTGAAAACCATTTCAATCCATCATGAAAATCACGTGAGCAGTAGAAGGCCAGCCTTGTCAATAATAACATTGGAGGTAATAAAATTAAATAAGGTAAATCACTTGCAATCAGAATCATGAGACCAAACTGCAACTTATTTTGCAATAATACATGGATAAAAGCATTCATTATGATAAAGTTAGAGAATTATCATAAATAACATTATTTTTTCTACCTTGTGAATGAGAAAAAACCAAAGTTGGTAATGATCACAACAGCCCCCTCCCTCAAAAGAACTAGGATTTAGGCCCCTGGGGGTTTCTCCAACAACCGGACTCTCTCATTCATTCAACAAAATTAAGTGAAATGAAAATTCTCATTAAAAAGTAAAATATCTGTAGAAATCTTTTGTAATTTCAGTGGCTGCCATATATTTATGTAGTGTTTTTATAAAAGTTAAAATTATTCTTCCTTGTGATTACATTGTTGATATAGGTTGCATATGAAAAGAGAGCTAAAAAAACTCCCCTTTTTAATAGTGATAGTTTTAGCGAAGTTTACTTGCCTAAACTAGGAAAAAGGAAATGAAACAGGGAGCCAGAAACAGAGTTAACTGGAGTCCAAAGTTATCACATTTTATCAAATACAATCTATTTCTATATTATGTACACAGAGCAAAATAAAGTACATATATACCTACCTATACACAGGCCACTAGTATGATATTAAATACTTTATAAAGCAAAATCATATCTGATAATCAGTGTGGAAACACACTTCTAAAGGATTTTATAAAGATAAAATATTATACACAATAATTGCATTAGTACAATACTACTAATACTTATAAAGGGTGAGGAAATAAATATGCTAAGTATTAGCAATACACTTCAATTTAAATTGCAGTAGAAACAATAACATAGTTATAAAGATGCACTGCCTGGAAATGTTCTAACATACTAAAAAATAAACATTAACATTGGGTTACAGGCAAAGTGGATGGCAGAAAATATGAATATGCTCTGGTTAACTAAGTGCAGGTAGTCCAGAAAAAAAGTAAATGACTCTCTCTCTCTCTCTCATGGAGTGGATTAATGCATATAAAAAGCAATAAAATATCCACATAAAATGCCTAAATTGATACCTCTATCCAAGCAGCATACCAATTAATAACCACACAAGGCATGAGTGCAATAATAATAATAATAATAATAATAATAATAATAATAATAATAATAATAATAATAATAATAATAATAATAATAATAATAATAATAATGATGATGATGATAATGATCATGGTGATGATGATGATGATGTTAATAATAATAATAATAATTAAAAATAATAATAATAATAATAGATAATCATCTGAAATCTAAGCATGGCCGCTTGGGGCATTGATAAAAATCAATCAAATATAATGTTTTATTTTTCTAGGTTAAAATTTACCAGGCCATCACAACTTTTTTTTTTATAGAACATCTTTTTTTTTTTTTGATTAAACAATTTTTTTATTTCATTTATAACATGATTTCTTTTTTATTAAACAAATTTTTATATTCATTTTCCTTGTTTTTTTTTAACCTGATATTTTTCTTTATCCAACAAATTTTGGTAATTTAATTTTGTGTTTATTTTTCTGAATTTTAAAACTTTGGACTGTTTCACAATGAAAAAACTTGTTTTAACCCCGCCAAAAAACTATAATGGTATAATTATTTGGGACTTGTTTCAACTTTGTTCTATTTTTTTTTTTGTTTGACTAAATTGTTTTTCTTCTTCTTAGTAAATCAAAAGCAACTTTTGTGTTGTTGGGGGTTCAAAAATTGTTTTGAAACCACCACCCCCCTCGGATCAATAATTGTAACATAAAGGCAATAATTTTACTTTTTTTAAAACAACTTTTTTTCACTTTTTACTTTTATTTATATTTCGTTTGAATTAGCCTTTTTATTTTTTTGGCTTCTATAATAAACAGCTTTTTGGGGGGCTTTCATACTGTTATTATTAACAAAAATAGTCATTTATTGGAATCCCTCTTGTTTTAACCCTGATGAAAAAATATAATGCAATTATTTGGGTATTATTTCAAATTTATTCAACCTTTTTTTTGGGGAGGGGGGTTACCAAAATGTTTTTCTTCTTATTAAATAAAAAGTAATTTTTGTGTTTTTTGGGGGTAAAAATTTTTTTTCAAACCCCCACACTCGGAAAAATAATTGTAACAAAAAGTCAATAATTTTTTTTTCAACAACTTTTTCTCACTTTTTACTTTTATTTATATTTCATTTGAATTGTCTTTTTTTTTGCCTTCTACAATAAACTGCTTTTTGGGAGGGATTACATACTTTGTTATTATTAACAAAAAGTCAACCAAAATAGTCATTTATTTTAACCCCACTGCAAAAAATATAATCCAAATACTTGTCAATTTGTAAATTCTGAAAAGTTGAAAAATTGTATGTTCTTCTCAGACTTTTATTGGTCTCATATATTTTCCATGCTGAAACGTGACTTAGCACATGAGCTTTGTCAAAGCATGTTCGAACATACGCTTGACCAATTTTTTACATATTAACATTTTTTAGGGAAGGGTGGGAGCCATATGAAAATTATTAGTAGTTAACAACATTATTTAAATATAAATGACATTACTCCATTATAGAAGATTTGAAAAGTTGTACCAACTTGAAATTCAAACACTCTCAAGCGATATGGTAATCAGCTATGAATAGAACAAATACACATAAATAGTTTCAAAGCACAAAACTAGCAATAATATTTTTGTGCAATGTCATGTAAAGTGGCCTGCTAAATTGGTTAATACAATATTAAATGTTGTATTAGCTGTAAGGCCTGTCGCAGAAACGGCATTTTTATGTGTTTTGACACATAAATAACGCCATCAGGTGAACGTGCCCAGATTTCAGATGACTAACCTAATAATAATAATAATAATAATAATAATAATAATAATAATAATAATAATAATAATAATAGTAATAGTAACAAGTCAGAAGTCACATGACTTATATATAGCTTGCACTTACTAATATGTAAAGTTAAGAGCGTGCTAATAGCTCTAACCAAGCTTTTTTTTTTTATTTATGATAAATGCTACTACAAGAGAAGGCATTCAAATCATGGTCCCCATCCCCAGACCGGTTTTGACCTATGGGTCTCTTCAGTGAGGAGTTGGGACATTAGATCTAAAAAACCAACTCAAGCAAAGCATTTATCTAAAAGATAATTGTTAGAAAAAGATCTGAAACTTTTAGACATCTACATGTCTTTAAAGTCAGCTCTCCAACTGAAAAAATCATATGGGCCTGAACTTAATTCAGATACTCCATATATTAGTAGGCTTAGCTCTTTAATTTAGCTAAAGCCACAACAGCTAAATTAAAGAGCTAAGCCTACTAATATATGGAGTATCTGAATTAAGTTCAGGCCCATATGATTTTTTCAGTTGGAGAGCTGACTTTAAAGACATGTAGATGTCTAAAAGTTTCAGATCTTTTTCTAACAATTATCTTTTAGATAAATGCTTTGCTTGAGTTGGTTTTTTAGATCTAATGTCCCAACTCCTCACTGAAGAGACCCATAGGTCGAAACCGGTCTGGGGATGGGGACCACGATTTGAATGCCTTCTCTTGTAGTAGCATTTATCATAAATAAAAAAAAAAAGCTTGTTTAGAGCTATTAGCACGCTCTTAACTTTAAATAATAATAATAATAATAATAATAATAATAATAATAATAATAATAATAATAATAATAATAATAATAATAATAATAATAATAATAATAATAATAATAATAATAATAATAATAATAATAATAATAATAATAATAATAATAATAATAATAATAATAATAATAATAATAATAATAATAAATTTGGGCATGGCCACTTGGGGCATTGATGCTATACAAAAATCAATCAAATATAATGTTACTAGGCCACCAGAACTTTTTTTTATAGAACATCTTTTTTTTTTTTTTTGATTAAACAAATTTTTTATTTCATTTATAACATGATTTCTTTTTTATTAAACAAATTTTATATTCATTTGTTTTTTTGTTTTTTTAACCTGATATTTTTCTTCATCCAACAAATTTTGGTAATTTAATTTTGTGTTTATTTTTCTGAATTTTAAAACTTTGGAATGATCCACAATAAAAAACTTGTTTTAACCCCACTGAAAAAAATATAATGGTATAATTATTTGGGTCTTGTTTTGAGTTTGTTCTATCTTTTCTTTTTTTTTTTGGTTGACTAGATTGTTTTTTTCTTATTATTAAATCAAAAGCAACTTTTGTGTTGTTGGGGGTTCAAAAATTGTTTTGAAATCCCCACCCTCGGATCAATAATTTTAACATAAAGTCAATAATTTTATTTTTTTTAAAACAACTTTTTTTTTACTTTTATTTATATTTCGTTTGAATTAGCCTTTTTATTTTTATTTTTTTGGCTTCTACAATAAACAGCTTTTTAGGGGGCTTCCGTACTGTTATTATTAACAAAAAGTAAACAAAAATAGTCATTTATTTGAACCCTACTTGTTTTAACCCTGATGAAAAAATATAATGCAATTATTTGGGTATTATTTTAAATTTGTTCAACCTTTTTTGGGGGGGTTGACCAAATTGTTTTTCTTCTTATTAAATAAAAAGTAACTTTTGTGTTTTTTGGGGGTAAAAAATTGTTTTCAAAGCCCCACCCCACACTGGGAAAAATAATTGTAAAAAAAAGTCAATATTTTTTTTTCAACAATTTTTTCTCACTTTTTACTTTTATTTATATTTCGTTTGAATTATCTTTTTTTTTTTTGCCTTCTACAATAAACTGCTTTTTTGGGGGGGCTTTCATACTTTGTTGTTATTATTAACACAAAGTCAACAAAAATAGTCATTTATTTTAACCCTGCTGCCAAAAAGATAATCCAAATACTTGTCAATTTCTAATGAAATGAAAAAAAGTACACAAACTATGGACTTTTTGAACATTTATTATTTTATTGCTGTAATAAAAAGTCTGGTATTTGGGAGAACATTATGTGCCTGAAAAAAGAACACAGTCTCACACACTATCTGTACTCAGTAATTCTGAAAAGTTGAAAAAATGCACATTCTTCTCAGATCTTTTATTGGTCTCATATATTTTCCACGCTGAAATGTGACAGTGCATGAGCTTTGTCGAATCATGTTCGAACATACCCTTTGCCAATTTTTTTACATATTAACATTTTTTAGGGAAGGGTGGGGACCATTTGACAATTATTAGTAATTAACAACATCATTTAAATATAAATGACATTACTCCATTATAGGAGATTTGAAAAGTTGTACCAACTTGAAATTCAAACACATTCAAGCAATATGGTAATCAGCTATGAAGAGAACAAATATGCATAAATAGTTTCAAAGCACAAAACAGGCCGTAATATGTTTGTGCAATGTCATATAAAGCAGCCTGCCATTACAATATTAAATGTTGTATTAATTGTAAGGGCCACTGCAGAAACAGCATTTTATGTACCTTACATCTATGTAATTAATCTTCACTTTCTATGTTGAGTAAAGAAGATTACAATCTTGAAATACATACTTTCTGTTTTTCAAAATATAATTCAATTCTGCTGGAGTTTCCATATCCTTTTTTATTTAACTTTTTTTTTTCAAAAAAATAAATAAATTATAATATGTTTTTCTTTTTCTGAAAACAACATAAGTCTATTATCTCTTTCATTTCTATAGGCATGACCAAATTTATCTACAGTACTTTTTTACCAATTTTAGCTTTAAAGACTTCTATGACAATTTTAAAATGTTGTTTTCTGTAATCAAAAACCCATTGTACATCTATATAAAATTCAATTTCATCATCACAATGAAAACTTGTTGGGGTATAAACCTGAATGACCTTCATTTGATTTCTGATATTAAGTTGAATAAGTAATCGTGCAACTCTGCCTGATACACCATCAATATCCACAATGTTGCTCTTCCATCCTTTATTTATAGTAAATCCTACTCCAATTATACATCCAATATGTGTGCTTTCCATATTCTCTTTTTAAATTAATTATCTCAAATTACCTGTTCTTCTAATCATGTTCTATTTTATAGCAGAAGGTCTTTCTCCAATTCTCACAATTTTCCTTCACTGAAACAGGTCTGCAGTTGTAAGCATATGGTAAGAATTCCTAGAAAAATAATATATTAGATGATCTTAAGTTTAAAAAAATAATTGCAATAATAATAATGTATAATTATAAAACATATAACAAATCATGAAATTAAGTCATGAAAGTTCTCAGATATATTGTTATAATTAACATTATTTTACAAGAATAAATAGTATAAATATATAAGCAAGGAATTCACTAAATGTTTGCATACTGAAATCAATAGCCATAAATTTGATGCTCTAAAATACAATATTTAGGAAATATACTTCTTAACAAATGTATATAATAAAATCAACTTTCTTAGGAATTCTAAAACTAATGGCAGGTTAATTCAGAAGGTTTCTTCTTGGACAAAGGCTTCTCTCAAATGACCAATAATAATAATCAGACTATGGAAAATAAGAAAACAAAGGATTCAAATGTCAATAATTAAAAACATCCATCACACCTTTGTAATTAAGAAAAAAATAATCGAAGTTTTATGCCTTTGACTACAGACTTCTTCAAATTAAAGTATTGTTGCATACAATATCAACATTCATTTTGTACGTAATTCATTTAAGAATTTTAAATAAAATTTAATAGAAACTTTTTAAAGTTAGAAATGAAATTCTAGTGTAAAAATCAACTATTTATATTTATTATTATTATTTAATGCATTTTGATGTGTTTTAAAGTTTTATATATATATAAAAGACATATTTTGTGGGTTCATCTATGTTAAAATATTTTAAAATACTGACGTTTCGACTTGGTAACACAAGTCATCCACTGAGCAATAAAAAGTAGAAAGGCGGTTGTAGAGGCGCTACAATCACTGATTTGAAAAAAAAACGTTAAAGTTCCACCAATAGCAAAAATGTTAAATTAAGAATGTTTTTCAAAAAAATCTTTCCAAATAGGAGGAAGTTTGCTTGTATTATCTCGCTTATTGATACAATCTGGCTTTTTAAGTAAGCGAAATGATACAAGCAAACTTCCTCCTATCTGGAAAGATTTTTTTAAAAAACATTCTCAATTTAACATTTTTACTATAGGTTGAACTTTAACGTTTTTTTCAAATCAGTGATTGTAGCGCCTCTACAATCGTCTTTCTACCTTTTATCACTCAGTGGATGACTTGTGTTACCAAGTCCAAATGTCAGTCTTTTAAAATATTTTAACACGGATGAACCCGCAAAATATGTCTTTTATATATGGAACCCATGTAAATCTTCATATCAACATATATATATACTGTTGCATTATATTTTGGTACCAATGTTATCATGATATACAAAGAATGAATTGTTCAAAAATTAAATCAGTAGAAATGCTAGTAATTAGAAATGTATAAAATTTTTGTTACATTTACATATAAATGTGCGGGTGCGTGTGTAAATAATATTCACAAAATTAGAAAAATGTGCTAAAAAGATTAACAAAACAATTACTGAAATTTTAGATAATTTAAAGTTTAGATTTAATAAATAGTTTTAAAATAACAGAATGTGAAACCAAATTGAAATTATTGATGTTAAAATATTAATAACATGTTATTAATCAAATAATGTTTATTGACAAATATTTATTGTTCTAATAAGGTTTATTAATTTAGTTATGTTTTTGAATGAATACTTTAATACTTTCTTAAACCATAAAGATAGTATATTTTATATTTAATATTTCAAGGTATAGTGTAATAGATAAGTATAAATGAATACAGGTTAAATCTTTGTTAGTGGAGAGAGATTGAATTTTTTTAACCATCATTTTATATTTATTGAAAATATAAATATTAAGTTATATTTCAACATTTGTAATTTTTTTTAGTTCTTTCTCGATCCATGTTTGAGTAAAACTATCTAGGGCAAAAAGTACATTTTTCAGGATAAAGGTTATTTATATTTGGTTTGCGAAATACTATGTGTTAAAATATATGCTATAATTAAGTTCAGGTCAAGATATCGCACTGTTAATTCATTTAAAGTTACTTACATATTTTTATTAATAGAATAGCAATACAGAGACTTCAGACCATTCAAAGAAGTATGGAGAGATGCATGTTGAGAGTAACAAGAAGAGATTGATAATGCAATATATGAGTAAGAGAACAAACAGGCATCACTGACCTCATTGAAAAAATTAAAAGACTGAAATAGATTTGGGCTGGGCATATTTCTTGAAGAGATGATAATAGATGGACAATTGAAATATTAAACTGGATTTCAAGAGATTGTGAAAGACCCAGAAAGAGACCACATGTGAGATGGATGGGTGAAATAAGAAAGTGTGCAAGGTGATGTGGAGAAGAGAAGCTAACGATCGGAGAAGATAGATTGAACTTGGAGAAACCTTCATCCTGCAGTGTATTGATAATGTTTGTTGTTGATGACGATGACATATTTTTATTAGATTTGGTATTTGCATCCAATAAGTTAAAAGTAGAATGCATAACATACAAATCCCTGATACGCATATTTATATTGATAATAGAAAATGTTTATTAAAGAAAATCACTGAGATAATTATTATTATGAGTCGTAATGAATATCTACTAATAAAAACTCTGAGAATATGTAGTTAATGAATAGATAAATAAAATTATCTAAGTATGAAATCATTTAATAACAAATCAATTATTGCTGAAATGTTATTAAAAAGATTATATGTTATATTTTAAGAATTTAGTACTCAATATTGAAATTCCTGAGAAATTGTACATTTTACATTGATTATTTATTTTGTTTTGGAAATATGGAGTGAGTGCGTTTGTGTGTGTTAGTCTTATAAAAGCATAACCATATGCAATTGTATTTTCAGTATACACAAGCACAACCGGAAGTGCGTTTTCAGTTTCTCACGCTCATATTTTCGTTTTAGCACAGTTAACAACTTACTTACCTCAGTCTTTTTTAAACAAAGTTAGTTTGCGAGGTTACAATATATATTGTAACAGAATAAAATTAATGACAATAGGAAATGATAAGTTTAATATAATCTAAATGAAAATATAGCACAATCATTGGCCTCCATTTGTAACAGAATAAAAATTGGGGCCATGAAAGAATGGTTTTGGTTCAATAATGGCCCATGAATTGCGATGCCACTTGTAACAAAATGAAAATAATAAACTAAACTAAAATAAATATCAAACAACGAATAACAATCTAACACTTAATTCACTAAAACAACAATAATAACCTAGAAAGAATAGAAAATAAGTGAAATCATTGTTTCAAGCTATCCTAAAAATATGATCGTTATTTTCAAGATTAAAAATAAAACAATAAAATTAAACATCACTATCTTGGCCTATGCCTATTATATAAATCATTTACAATAAAATAAAAATAATGACCAAGAATTAGACAAATAAATCTTAATATTCCTTATGAATCAAAACGTTGTTTATAATAACATAAACTTATACTTAAAGTTAAACATTCTTTATATATAAATGAAATAATTCATGAATAAATGAAATAATAATTTTGTTAAGCCTACAAATCTAAAATATCAGTGATATGTAAATAAATAGATAACTTAATAAAAGATTTCCAAATAAAATAAATAAAATAAAAATACTGCTGACTCAACCATGCTATTCCACTAATACCAACATACTCTTATTAATTAAGTTGCTTATAATAAGATTAAATACTCAATAATACTAAAAATACAAAATCAATTAACCTTTCCACTTTCACCAACTTAAAATACTATAAAATATAATCTTCCTATTAGATTGCATTAAATTTTATAACATCCAGTCACATCAACATATAAAATGAATGATAGATTCCTAATTTTTTTTCCATATGTCATAGCATCGACCAGGATGCAAAACCACAACCGTCTGCAACCAACTACTTGCTTGCAAGGCAGCTGCGCTGACCTCTCGGCTAACAACACTTGACTGATAGATTCCTGTATGATGCTTAATCAAACACTATTGACAAGACATATCTAATTACTCTTCAGTTTAATAAAGCTAGGTTGTTAAAACTAGACTATAATTATCAAAACATATGAATGATTATTGACATTATTATAATCAAATATTAATATTAAAATATAATATCTAACCTAAATTTGCGGTCTACATCATCAAACTCTAAATATAACTCAACCAAATAACTATAATTTGTAACAAATTAAAATATATTATAATTATCAGCTCTGTAACTGAATAAGATTATGACCTTTATGACTGTATACTGACTTGATATATAATATTCAATTTAATCAATAATGATTTAAAATATAATACACAAATACCTATTTGCAATTACCTTTACTCATCTTCAATAATTATCATATTTGTATTTTCATCAATCATTGGATCAATAAATATATAATTTCTATGTTAATACAACTGTTACTTGTTACTAACAAAATAATTATAATGAGCTTCCCATTACCTATTAAATGTTTAAGAATGCCAAATCAATTATTTTATTGCTATATAAAAATCTATTACTGGTCAGATAATTAACACTAAATTTAATACAAAGAAAATGAAATGTAATTATAGTCTCATCCATCCTGTGATTGGACTTTCAAACTTTTTTGTAACTGTTTCTAATAAATTATATGGTATAATCAAGTCATAAACAATATCATATACAAATATCATTAACCAATAAATTTGCATTGTAAAATTGAATAATGTCCTTAAAATTTTACTTGTTTTAAATTAATTCAGCATTTATTAACAAATGTGTAAAAATTAAATAAAAAGTTATATATGTGGCAAACAGCATAAACATTTAAAATATATATATATCTGATCCAATTATGCCTTGTGCAATAGGTTCTCAATTGACATTCTTTTAAATTATATAAGTGATTGTAAATTAAACTTCACCTATCAAATGCTAAAATTAAAATGTGTACTATGTAACACAAATTTGTAATACATATGCACTTTTCAAAATATAACAATTCAAGACATAATTAATCTTTATATAAAAAATAGTTAATTGAAAAATATATATATACTAAAGCTAAATTTACTTATTTGTTTATGTTGTTCTAACTGAATTAAACAAAAAAAATACTTGAAATTAATATAGTCAGCAAATAAATAGATAAATATTTTTAAATTATAATTATAGTTATGAAGCTATACAATATACATTTGAATTTAGAAAAACATTACTCTCTTAAATTTTAAGCATGTAAAATAAATTTCTACTTAAATTATATTACCATATATATCCTACACAGTTATATATATATATATATATATATATATATATATAACTGTAATAATATATATATATATATATATATATATATATTATTACTATTTGCATGATATTCCATGTAGTGAAAAAGCTAAATGCTGATGTTTCAGTACAATATCAAATATTTTCCTCAGAGCATCCTCTTTCTCAAATCATAAGAATGCGTGTGAGATTTAAAATCACTTTCTTTCTCCTCATATTTAAATTCTATTGGTTGAGAAGTTTTAAAATTTATTTTCTCTTACAATAGTTTCTTCCAAATGTTGTTAATCTTCTTTAATTCACATCTTTCATTTATGCTCTTGGGCCTTTTAAAAATCTCTATAGCTTCTCTTAGCAATTTCTGATCATATTGTTCAATTCTTGCTAAAATATTTGTTTTTTCAAAATTGATATCATGATTTGTTAATTTTATATGAGAATAAATAGCTGATGGATTGGATTTTTCTCTGACTGCCAGAATGTGTTCTTTCTTTCTAATATTTATTCTTTGATTAGTCTGTCCAATATATGTATGTGAACAGACCCTACATGGAATTTCATATACACCATGACACTCCAAATCAATTTTATCTTTAGGAAGTGGAAATATTTCACTAATTTTTTTATAAGTAGTGTAAACTATGTGAATATTATTATTCTTTAAAATGTTACCAATTTTATCAGTTACTCCTTTATATATGGCAAAATTGTCTTAATTTCTGATGTATCAAAATCTTTTTTCTTTATATATATATATATATAGAACTGCCCACCTTTCTTCTTAACCTATCTTAAATAATATTACTAATAATAATGACTACAGATAATAATCTCATAACTTTACTCTACCTTCCTTCTTACCATTTACTCTTCAAAGGTGATTGGTCCTCATGTAGAGTGTAAAATATCATTGGCAGCAAACTACCAAGAACATAAACACTCGGCCACTGGACAAATACCAACCAAACAAACACTTTATTTATTTTTAAGGTAAAACCTTTTAGGCACCAGCTAATTACATTCGTAATTAACATGTTTATCTGTTTAGAACTAAATTCAGTACCTGAGCCTCCAGATAGCTCAATGGATTTTAACTACCTTTTAATGAGAAAACAATTTATGTCTTTACACAACAAATCCTTACTTTTAAAATTATAATTTCCCTTTCCACTTTATTAAAATATTACTCTGTATAACTGTGTATGTTAAAACATAAGCATAAATATTTTAAAAGACAATTTAAATATTTCCTTTTTTTAAAGAAAAAAAAAACAATCGTTTTGCTTTTTAATTTAAACACGCACACTCTGTTCATTTTAGACAAATGTTTTTTAATACATTATTATTATAAATAAAATATACACAATGCATTAACTTAAAGTTCACACATTTGTACACACAATGTCTTTAAATATAATTAAATATAGACGCCGATATTGTTTGTATTTTCCAAATATTATTTTAAAAAGTTTAACGTTTTATTTAGCACAGTTTACTGTTTATCTTTAAAGGAAATCAAGAATGAAAGCATATTAAAACAAGAGTTACCTAGGATTTATGAATTTGGAAATGACGTACACAGCACAATGTAGATTCTTTAAAATTACTTTTGACCAGTTAGCGCTAACTTCCAACAAATCTTCTTTGGATCCTGTGATCTTATATAAACTTTTGTGGATTTTCCTGCATATATATACTCTTCTGCTTTACTCGCTTTATTCGAACATGGTTCCCTCCAAACTAAGAAAGCTCCAGTTCACCATACAATGTGGTGATTTAACATTGCATTGTATCAGGAGACATAACAATTTATATAATTGTTATATCTATAGCTTCAAGAAATATTTTTTTAAAAAAAATAATATTTTGTTCCAGAAAAATAAATGTTGAAATATTTAAACCGTTTTAAACAATGGAAATTTTTAACTCCAGTGTCTATTGTCTTGTGAAATTACTGTCCGGTAATAGCCTGAAATCTGGGCACAGCCACTTGGGGCATTGTTTACATGTCAAAACACATAAAAATGCCATTTCAGCCACTGCCACCGGCTTTACAGGCTAATACAACATTTACATATTGTATTAACCCATTATCTAGGCCACTTTACATGACACTGCACAAAAATATTATGGCCTGTTTTGTGCTTTGAAACTATTTATGTGTATTCATTCTATTCGTAGCTGATTACCGTATCACTTGAGGGTGTTTAAATTTCAAGGCGGTACCAGTTTTTTAAATCTCCATAATATAGTAATGTCATTTCTATTTAAATAATGTTATTAATTATTAATAATTGTCATATGGTCCCCACCCTTCCCTAATAAAATGTTAATATGTAAAACATTGGCAAAGGGTACATTCGACCATGCTTTGACAAAAGCTCATGCGCTAAGTCTCATTTCTGCATGGAAAATAGATGAGACCAATAACATGGCTGAGAAGTATGTGCAATTTGTACACTTTTCACAAATGTTGAGTACAACAGAAAGGTGAGGGAGACTGTGTCCTTTTTTCAGGCACATTAAGTCCTCCCAAATACCACACTGTTTGATTATTACAGCAATAAAATAATAAATCACTTCAAAAAGTCCAAAGTTTGTGTACTTTTTTTTTATTTCATTAGAAATTGACAACTATTTGGATGATGTTCTTTTTTCAGCAGTGGGGTTAAAAGAAATAACTACTTTTTGTTAATAATATCAAAATAGGAACCACCCCCCCCCACACCAAAACAGTTTATTGTAGAAGCCAAAACAAAAAAGAAAAAGATAATTCAAAAGCAATAATATAAAAGTCAAAAGGGTTGAGAAAAAGTTGTTAAAAATCAACCAAAAATATTGACTTTTTGTTACAATTACTTTTCCGTATGTGGGGATTGGAGTTTGAAAACAATTTTTTACCCCCAAAAAACACAAAACCTACTTTCGATTTAATAAGAAGATAAAAACAATTGTTGTCAACCAAAAAAGAAAGGTAAAAAAAAAATTTGAAACAATTGCCAAATAATTGCATTCTATTTCAAACAAGGTTGGGGTTAAAAGTAATGACTCTTTTGGTGTACTTTTTGTTAATAATAACAATACATAAAGACCCCCAAAAAGTAAGCTGCTTATTGTAGAAAGAGAAAAAAAGAAAAGGCTAATTCAAATGAAATATAAATAAAAGTCAAAAGTGAAAAAAAAGGGTTTTTTTTTTTTAAAAGGTATTGACTTTTTGATACAATTATTGATGTGAGGGTGGGTATTTCAAAACAATTTTTTAACCCCCAACAACACTAAAGTTACTTTCAATTTCATAATAAGAATAAAAACAATTTAGTCAAGCAAAAAAAAAAGGTAGAATAAAGTCAAAACAAGTCCCAAATAATTGTATTCTATTTTTTTGGTGACGGGATTAAAACAAATTTTTGGACGTCATGAAACAGTTCAAAGTTTTAAAATGATCAAAATAAAAGGTACACAAAATTAAATTAGCAAAATTTGTTTGAATAAAGAAAAATGTCAGGTTAATAAAAAACAACAACAACGAAAATGAATATAAAAATTTGTTTAATAATAAAGAAATCATGTTATAAATAAAATGAAAATTTGTTTAATCTATAAAAAAAATAAAAAAATCATGTTGTATTAAAAAAAAAGTTGCGGCCCAGTAACATTATATTTCATTGATTTTGTCTAGCATCAATGCTCCAAGTGGCCATGCCTGGATTTCAGTCGATTACCTACTGTCATTTGCTTCGCTTTGATTGGGCTTCTATTTGTTTCTTTAAAACTTTCACACACACACATTTAATTGTTTTATTGTAAAACAAAATGAAATTTCTTTATTATTTTTTATTACAAATTAATCAAAATAATATTAAATCATTTTTATTTCATAAGATTTTTTTTTCTTTTTTAAATAAAAAAAATCTTATCCTCTTTTAAAGCATTTATTATTTATTTTTTCTTTTTGTTTACATAAATGCTGAGAGAGACAGCACTCAATATCCCTTTCATTATCTCCAACCACAAGACCATGGTTTCAAGCTAATTGGCTCACCTCAGTGATGGGTAGGAGAACAGAAACTAGATCTAAATACTGACTTTATAATCAGCACTTTATGAAACAAGTTTTGATCAGTTTGAAAACATGAATGTTTCAGATACATAAATATCTTCAAATCCTGTCAAACAAACTAGACAGCTATATGGGTCTGATCTCAGTCCAGTTTCACCATATAGTAAAAGCCTCTGCAATATATATCATTGCAAAAACCTTCAAGGGTACATTCATGATAAACAAAGCAAGTTATAAATTTCGTAACTTGCTCTAGCTTGCAATTAATGATCACTAGATGGAGCTTTACCAACAGCTCCTAAACAAGCTTTTTGTTTACATAAATGCTGAGAGAGACAGCACTCAATATCTCTTTTGTTATCTCCAACCACCAGACCATATATATATATATATATTGATATGAAGATTTTCATTGGTTGCATATATAAAAGACATATTTTGCAGGTTCATCCATATTAAAAAATTTAAATATTGATATACCGATATTTTGACATGATCACACAAGTCATCCACTGGGTGATAAAAGGTAGAAAGATGGTTGTAGAGGTACTACAATCACTGATTTGAAAAAGAAAAAACATTAAAGTTTCACCAATAGCAAAAATGTTAAATTAAGATTGATTTTTAAAAAAATCTTTCCAAATAGGAGAAAGTTTGCATGTATCATCTTGCCTATTGACACAATCTGACCTTTTAAGTATCTCAATGGCTTCTCTAATTTTACAATGGTAGAGATTATCACATCTGGATATGATCCTGGTACTAGAAAAATTAATTTTATGACCTGAATCTATAGTATGGAGTGAGAGTGCTGCTGCTGATGAGTGTTGTTTAACTGCATTAGCATGCTCATCTCTTCTAATGCTGATGCGATGATTACTCATACCTATGTAAGAAGCTTTACAATTTTCACATGAGATTTGATAAACACCAAGAGATTCAAGAGGGATTGAATTTTTAGGCTTGTTTATTATATTGTTGATCCTTTGATGAGTAGAAAATGCTGTATCTATATTGTAGCATTTTAATATATGTCCAATACTGACTGTAGTTCCTTTTACATATAGAACACAAATTCTAATGGCTGATTTATATTTTTGTTTCCTATTTTGTCCATTTTGGACTTGAAATAAGGTTTTTTTTTATAAATGTATAATTATAACTATTTGCTAATAAAACACTATTAATATGATTTATTTCTTCTTCCAGATGGGACTTATCTGAAATGTTAATTGCTCTATTTAAAAGAGTTTTGGCTACAGAAACTATATGAGAGTTGGGTGATGATAAGAATGGAAATGAACAAGCAATACATATATATATATATATATATATATATATATATATATATATATATATATATATATATATATATATATATATATATATATATAATAAATTTAATGGTTTATAAACTATTATACACAATCCTTACATCCGCAGAAGTACTTTCGGTTAATTTCTTGAACCTGCTTCAATTGCCATTAAATTCAAAAACAAAGTGGAAGCAAATGTCATCAATTCAAATTCTATGAATCTTGTATTTTAATGTTAGCAGATTGCCTATTTATTAACTGCATTCTATTCCTATTTATAAAAAATGCCTCTTAAATGTTTCTTTTATTATGGTTTCTCTCTTCATGAAGAATTTTCACATTTTCAAAATCAAATTTAAATTTATATTTACATGTTTTTTCATGATCAAAGAAAACTGAAGGAGACATTAAATCACCATTATTTTTTTTACTTTTTACATGCTTATATAACAATTCATGCTCCCTCAATCTCTTCTCAATACTGCACCTAGATTCACCTATATATAATAGCATACAATCACAAAAATTTGATATATGACATTACTTTTCTGCTTGATAAGTATAACATCCTCAGAATTATTGACTAATTTATTAATATTGTTTGGAACGTAAAATGAAACATTAAACACATTCTTATATATATATATCCTTAAAAAATTTCACTTGGGGATTTGAAATAAATGCAATAGATATACATTGTTTACTATTAATCTTCATTTCCTTTAAATCATTATACCTTTTTTTAAATTGACATAAAGTATTGTTTATTTGTTCCATTTTATAACCAAAATAAAGCAATTCTATGGCAAATATCTCAATGTTTTTCAGTTTATCACTTTGGTAATGACATATTTTTTTCATTCCAAAACCAAAAAGATCCAAAACTTGCTATCTTATGCATCATTGGTACTTTTGATTTACAATTTATATATCCTCTTTTTTGAAATGGCTTAATTATTAATTTATAATTTAATATTCTGTTATCTCTTATAATAATCAAATCTAAATATTTAATATTTTTGTCCTGTTCCTTTTCAATATTTATAAATAGGAATAGAATGCAGTTAATAAATAGGCAAGCTGCTAACATTAAAATACGAGATTCATGGAATTTGAATTGATGATGTTTGCTTCTGCTTTGTTTTTGAATTTAATGGCAGTTGAGGCAGGTTCAAGAAATTAGCCAAAAGTACTTCTGCAGATTTAAGGATTGTGTACAATAGCTTATAAATTGTTAAATTTATTATTTCAATTATAATTACAACTTTGTTTTAATTAACGGACATTTTATTTATATTATATATATAACAAAATAATAATAATCATAATATATTAGCAAATGACCGAATAATCGTCCACAAATATGACATTTCCAAAATGGTACTATAGTTCTAAGTTCTATTTTTTTTAACTGTGATCAGGTGATATTTTGCAATTCTGGACAAAAAATAGAAATATCGCATAAAGTTATAATATTTGAAGAACATTTTATTACTTATGATATTTGTTATTTTTAAAGTTATCCAAAATATCCTTTCATGTAGGAGATATTTAGTTTATGTAACATAAGTAAACAAACACTGGTTTATATATATATAATAGTGCAATATAAATATCCTTTCCTTTAACATGTTTTTGATTCATAAAGAATTACAAGTTAACAGATGCTAGTTTCGTTGCATGATAATGTGATGGAAATTGAGCCAATTTACATATCCTGTGTAAATAATTCCTGTCTTATAAAATTGTATCAGCAGTTAAACATAATCACTTTATTTTCTATTGCTAGCATTTAGAGCTCATCATTGAAAAATAGTTACTATCCATTTTTAACAGCTAAGTAATATTCCATGGTTTTAACACTATAAAATTATTTTCATTGTTTCAATAAATTGTCGCTCATCACAAATTCTTGATAAATCTGTCCAGTTAATGGATAAACACTAAGGGTTTCATCCCACCATTCTATCCATTTAATAATCATATACTTTTAAAAATAAATAAAAAAATCATATGATGCCAAAACATATGAGAGAGAAAGACTTTAAACTGTTTAGTCCTATTTATATTTTTTAACTTACATCATATAAACTATAACAACACTCCACATTATCTGTTTGACCAATTTCATTTAGTATCCCATAAATAATAATCTTATAACATATAATAATAATACATAAAAATACATATTTTATAATTTATTAAACATACAAGATACAAGACTGGAATCTCAAAATATTAATAGTATTAACTCACTTTAACATAAACTAAATAATGTCGACTATATTCTTTCATATTATAATGGAAACATGTTTTTACACATATTTTTCAACACAATATTATACAAGTAAGATAACAAACATATTTGAGACATTAAACATTTAGGAATGTTATTTTTAACCTACTATTGTGAATGCAGTAACAAAAATATACATAATAAAGAAAAATAATTTTATCATAACTACAAACTTTATTATTTACACATTCATTTTTAAAATAAATAAAGCTAATTCACATACTTTTATATCAGAATTAATAATAAATGTTTCATTCTCCAATATTATTGTTGTCATATCAAAATACTCTAATGCTCCCCAGGTTAATATATTTACCATTAAAATCAAATCAAAAAAAAATTACAATTGACATTACACCACATATTAAAATTTATTTAAAATTTCAGTAGATATTCTTAAAAGTATTTAATGTTTTAAATAATATTTCAATTTTAGGCTTTGATAATAAAATCTTCATGCATATTTATTTATGATTAATGATACTGAAGACAAATAATTTTCATTAGAAATTAGCAGTCATTCTATTTTAAGTATAGTAATAATTTTACATAAGTCCATAATTAGACAAATAAAAAAAGGATGAAAGTATATAAAAAGTTAAAATTATTGTACAGCAGGAGTAACCTGAAATTAAATAATTCATCGAAATTTATCCTTATACATGTTAAAAACTTACATTCTATAACTTTATGAAATTTTATTATAAAGTAATAATGTGATGTAATTGATAGAAATGTATGGATTTTGTTTATTTACACAGATGTTGAATTTAGGATGTGTTTTTATTCAATTTTATTTTCTTATAATCAATATTAATGTCAGGTATGTATAACATAAGTTATTTATTCACTTTCTATCATAGTATGTGATGATAAATGAAATTATTGTTTTATGATCTCATTTTTTATGCATATACCTGAATGACAGACATATATATTGGGATGGTTATGTGTTTCGTGGCATACAACAACTTAATAGTATGTGTGCACATATATGTATAAAGTTTAAAAAAGTAGAAATAGACACAAACAATTTTTTTGTAGATATTCTCTATATTATACTGGAATAATATATGAGTTAAATAATAATTTTGAATTTAAAAAAATATTAAAAATTGAACATTTAAAAAAATCTATTTAATAATTTATTCTGATTTTGGATATTAAAAAAATATATAAACCAAGCTTGTTTTATGTTATAATAGAAATACTGATAATTATAAAATTTCTTGATCTATTTTTAATTAGTTTAAGGAAGTATTTTTATTTAATGCTTGTGGAATATATTTTGATAAAATTTAGTGTAACATACTCTGATGTTGTTTAATGGATTAAAACATACTTTGTGATAAAAGTTTGCTTTAAATTAAGGTGAATATAAAAAAAGGCTTTAACTTTTATATTTTATTTTAATTGGTGTTTTTTAAATTCCATGACACAGTATTAAAAAGTGGATTTAAAAAATTATTAGAAAAGAATAATGGTTAGTTTTACAGTAATATTATTTGGAAGCTATAACTGAAATCAAGAGATAGTCTTTCGAACTGTTACTGCTAGGTAAATGACAGGGTTTGAATTTCACAAGGAAGTGAGGGCCTGCTATTTTGTGTCTCATAGCCCATACTGTGTGATACATGGTATTCCCAAAATCTTGCAAATTATAAAGACTATGGAACTGACTGAATGCCAACTAATATCAAATTTATACATTTCTCAATAATGTCAATAAGCCAGCCTACTGTTTTAGAATGGACACTTTACCAAGAGATTCCATAAGCTTGCTGAAGGATTACCTTGTTATGATTTTATACACACACACACATATATATATATATACATATATATATTGCTTTATCTTTATACAAAGAAGCACATACAAAAGTACTGTGTCATATATATAAAATACATACAGATGTCAGTTGGTTTTAAAAGTAAATCATTTTTGTCTAAATTATTTAATTAAACTAAAATGATGAAACAAAATTAAAAATAGTGTGTTTTTAGTTTTATTTATTAAAAGGGAAACTCAGAACTTTCTTTATTGGAGATAAAAAACAAAAAAATTTTCTAACATTTTTTTAAAAAAAAACATTTGTAATTAAAAATAATTTGAAAAAAAATGGACAAGAAATTTTTATGCAGAATTTTTTAAAGAAAGAAAACTTTTCTTTAACCTTTTAAAATGTGTCAATAGAAATAATTACAATTATTAAGATAAATATTTTATTTAATAAGTTTATTTATTAACTAATAAAATATCAATAAATTATAAATATCTGTGTGTACACACATTAGAATGAATACCCATATATATTAAAATCAATCATCAACCACATATGTGTTAAAATTAATTAATGTGTATTTTAAAAATGTTAATTTTAAATTATTATATAGCACATCTGTGTGCTTATATATACATGTGCATTTATGTAAACATCTTGTAATTACAATGTGACAGCATACATTTTTTATTATTTTAATCAAAATCAGAATGCTGGATTTATACTTATAGCATACTTAGCAGACTTTAATTTCATTTTATTATTATTAATAAATTTATGTTTCATTGTTTAATTTATTCCAGTGAATTTATTCAATCCTAGAATAGGTTTAAAATATTATATGTTGGTATTATCTCTTGTTCACAGTAACAGTTATAGAGCTCTTGTTCACAGTAAGGTATAGAGATAGAGCTCTTGTTTCCTGAATTGGATTTATACATAACAGTCAGTTATATGGATTAGGGCTTAGGTCTGGTGTTATGGCCATCCAGTTGATATGATTTCATTACACTTCTGCAGTGCTTGATGGTGTGAAGGAGTATGAATTAAAATTCATGCACTAAATTTTATTTTATTATTAATTTAATATTAAGTCTACAGTTAGCCAGTACATTAATGGTACTAAGTGGCCAGAGTGCATTGATGATGATCAACATGTTCTAGTATTTCAGCATTATTTTTTAATTGTTATATTCTTATGGATTATTATTAAGTCTACACATACAATTTATTGTTTATATAATCTGCCCCATGATTGGCAATGTCTAAATAATTGCTCAGGTCACTTTCAAATCTAGTCGCAAAGTTAACTGTTGATTTTATTTTTTTGTCGTTCATGGTAATAAATAATTATTATTCTTTTCTATAATGCTTGATAGTGAACTTAATAGTTGTTTTTTTATCTCTCATGTTCATATACAATATAGTATTTGTATATTTAAATTTGATTCATTAACTGGGATTGATATTTATGATTATCTATCACCTCAGATTGACCTCTGATTTTGTACCATTACATTATATATATATATATATATATATATATATTGTGCCCTTTTATATGGGTACAATATATATATATATATATATATATATATATATATAAAGCTCTGCACCTTTCAACTGCTGATTCAGAAAATAAAAAACCTAGAATTTCTTACTTTCATTTAACTAAAATAATATAATTTTCATTCCGTATCCACTACTGTCAGTTTGTACATAGAATGACTTATCAAAATCAAGTAAAATTATTTTCTCCAGAAATTTGGATTTGACAAGATTCAATTCATCTAACCATTACTACTTTACCTGCAATTAAAAAATGGGAATTGTGTTAAGAGCAAAATTCTTATAAAATTATTATAAAAAATATAGAGACCAAGGAATGAGTAAAGTTATTTTCTATATTCTGGTTCTGGAAAGTTTTGTGTGACAGCAATTTTGTCTCAGTGAGGTTTTATTTCTTTCACCCCTACAAGATGTGCTAAACTATTTCTTCAGTAACAATTTTATTATTTTTCAAATTGATCTTAATATTCTTGTCATCACACTCTTTGACGAATAAACTAAGATGTTGTAAGTCCTCTGTCATACTTCTCACTGCAATGAAGATATTTTCTACATTAACAAGCAGATTTTTAATCTTATTAGTAAAAATCTTATCAATATGACAGATCGAGCTTACCCTGCTATTGATCATCCCAAATGATATTTGCTGGAATACATAAAATTGACTGAAATATTTGATAGCAGTCAGGTCTACTGTGGTAAAATCATATTCCAGAATCATTCCGCCATTCATGAATCACATATCCAAACAGATACAAGCTGAACCATTCTTTTTTTGATAATGACCATTGGATTATTATGTTCTGATGTGAACTATTTTATAGTTCTCCATTCTATTATCTGGTGGATTTATTTGTCTACTTTATTTTTATACTGCTAGGGTATGGAGTAGGTTTTACATTGAAATGAATCTAAATTGTGTATTTTTATACTGTAAATGTATTCTTTACTGATTCCAGGTTATTTTGATAACATGTTTTATGCAGACACAAGAGATTATACAAAGTATTCTTCATTTCTTCATTCAAATTAGTACATCTTTAAGTTTTAATGTGGTATTCAACTCAATCATGGATACTTCCATGCAACTTTGGTCCAGAGACTAATAAAGAATGTAGTATTTAAATTCAATTCTTTTAAACTGGCATATCATTTGTTTACTAACATAATCTTAAACCCAACTGTTTCTATCCATGAAATCAGATCTGAAAATCATCTTATGTATCAAATCTGTCATAATCAAAATTACATACTATATAGTTCAATTGAAACATAACCCATATCATCTCAAGAAATAATTTGGCTTTATGATCATAGACTAATAAAATTTGAAAGGATTGTTTGAGTGATAAGAAAGAGCTGGATTGACTTACCTCATGAAATCTATAAAACAGTTCATTTGAGATAATGGACATCTGGAGGCTCATGTCTATCAAGCCACAATTTTGATTCATTCTATCAAAATAGTAACTTCAGAAGAACTGTTAATATGAGGTTATTTGAATTCTCAGATTCAAAAACATCTGAACCCAAACTCTAGAGAATTCAGCAAACATTAGCCTTCCCAAATTAATCATGTTTCGTCACAGTGAAAAACATTGTCATGAGGCCCTACTTAGTTTAATGGATAGCCTTTATATTTGGCCAACAGAGACTTGACTACAGTATTAGAACTACTATTAAGAGGACAACTTCCGAGTCAAGGTTCAACAATTTGATTATATCTATGATCTTCCACATTTCCACCATGACTTTTACATTGCATATATCTTCTCAATTGGTGATTACTTCAGGATTTTTGAGTTTGACTTGTGTTTTCACTTATAGATCTATCATAATTAATATTGACAAGTGAATAACTTGGACCACCTCTTTTTGATTTGAATGTTCATTCATACAAAATCTTGAAAGATTCCAAGATCCCAAAATATCTGCATCTTCCTCTACCATATATTGATCAGCAGCTACCAATATTTGCTTGATGTGGTAAGATAAGTTTTACTGCAACATATGCATAATTTGAGTTTCAGATAAGAGAAAAGTCATCAGTGTTTTGAACTTGGCAACTTGTTGCCTAAAAAACTCAGTATAACTTCTCTTATGGCAGATATGTTTTTGCTGGTATAATTGGTGGCATATGTAACCTTGTTTGTTCTCATTCCAAAAATTGCCCAATTATGGCCTAGCATTAACTGCCATATGAGGCCTTTCAAACAATGACCACCAACAGTCATTTGCAAAAGCATAAACAGTCATTTGCTGTAGCATAAAGCTGATTACTGTCAATTGCCAACCGTTTTTTCTCATTGAGTGCATTCAAGGTAAATAACTCCTCTAACATATTTAGGTTACCAATGTGTTCTTATTATATTCCCCATTAAAAACGTATATATTAATAAACCATGAAGTATTGACTTCATATGGCAACCATAATTCCTTTGGGTTGGTTTTCTATGATCACTTTCATTAGAATTTATCAGAATGTCATCATCATGGAGTTAATTAAATCTGACTGGGATTTTTCCTAATTTCTGAATTCACAGAGACAATATTATTTTTATGCTTACTTTTACTTTACATGCCTACACTTAACTTGTTGTGCCTCCAATTTAAACTCTTCATTTAGTTTTCCAAAATTATAGCACGATCACATATAATTATCATATTTTTCTGTCTCTTATGTTTGCATTTATCCAGAATATCTACCTCATTTGGTTTTTCATACATCAATATACCCTAATTCCAAATAAAAATTTTCCAACTTGGTGTCAATTTCCTGAAAACGACCGGAATCTGCACTAGCGATAATATTCACCTTTTCATTCATCTCATTTACTTTCTTATCGTTAGTCTGTTGGACTATATTTCTACAATACTTTTCATTAAGCTGGAAAATGTGTTCCCTTTGAAAGTTAACATCACTTTTGACTTCAGCTTTTATATGTGCATACATGGTTTGTAAGAAGTGTTTTGTTTTATTCTTAAAGGTTTGAAATTCACTTCTTAAGGCCCTATTATCACCAGCCAGTTACTTCTGAAAGTTTCAACATTTCTTTTTAGACTCCTCAAATTTCATCAGTATCTTTAGAGTTTTGTCTCTCATTCCATCTCTAGATTCTTCAAAATGGGCCCTGTGAGAAATATTTTCAAATTTTTGATTGTTTCATCTCTAGATTTTTTTAATTCTTCAGCAAATTTATCTTCTAATTCCTTAGATTTGTTACTCATTTCTGCTTTCAGATATTTTGCACTTGCATCTAACTTAGCTTTAAGAGCCCTAAAATTATTTAAACAAGCATCAAACTTGGAATCTATTTGGCATTTAAATGATTCTTCAAGCTATTAGAGTTGGCATCTAATTTAAGATTCAATTCAGCTTTTAATTCAGCAGAACTTGTATTAATCTTGGCAGAATTAGCATCTATCTTTGTATAAAACTCATTTTTCATCTCCTTAAATTCATTTTTCATTTTCTTAATCATATCCATTGGGTTGAATAAACTAATGCTAGGCCCACCCAACATTTTATGAACTCAGATACTTAGATTAGTATATTATGAACTCAGATACTTAACAATATGTATATAAAAACGTTTATTTATATTCTCAAAGTGTATTCACATAATCAATCTGAGGTTTGTTAAACTTTTGACTGTATACAAAAGTCATCATATAAGGCATAGTTAATAATGGAGAACGACCCTCTCTTAAATTTTATTTATTTATCTTAGAGATTACATTCTCAACTTCCATGTCATGTTTTCACACATTATTTTAGAGCATATTTTAAATATTAATGGCACCAACATGCATGGTAGAAAATTATTACTTCATTGAAAATTCTTAAAATTACGCAAATCATTTATTGAGTCATGAAAATATTACATTTATGTTCACAGCAATACTGAGATTTAAAAACTTTGTACCCAGCATTGAAAAGTGCCAAAATTGTATTGGTATATGTTATGATGTTGATAGAAAATTTATTATGCCCCACAGATTTGGGTGACAAAATTGTAGTTATGCATAGGTTGTGAGGGTGAGATGCTTTAATAACCTCTATGAATTGAAAAACCAAAATAGTATATAACTGTAAATGAGAGAGAATGGGTAAGTTAATTCCCTAAATCATGTGTATAAGAATTCTGTTACCCAAGTGCCTTATAAATTATGGAACCAAAATTGTAATGGAATGTGGTAGGAAACTGACACTTTAAATGTTCCCCAAATTACCACATACAAAATTGTAATGATACAGGGTGTGCAAGGATTGTCCTATTCAATATGTCCTCCAAGTTTTACACATTTGTATCACATAAAGAGTAATATTTCAATTAAATAGTAAGAAAACAGAGAATAAGAAGTGTATTGTTATGCGGCAGACTCAACTGGCCATTGTTATTTAAAGAAATCAAACTCTTAACATGAACAAAAAGAATCTATACAATGTTATTACTTTTATCAATACTTATCTTGCCTAATTACATAATATTATGTAATTACTTACCTTGCCTACTCTCAGGGTTTAGCTTTAAAAGTAACTCATGAGATTTGATTACTTGCCAAAATATAAAATAGAAACAAAGGAAATATTTTATTGCATATAATTTATGTTTATAAACAACTCACTATAATTTGTTTAATATTTCTAAATTATTAATATTATATAATCTAACTGCTTATTAATGTTTGTGCAAAAGATCATTAACATTTAAATATTCTCTGAATATAAATAAAGTTATCAATGTCAAGTATTACCATATGATCTACATGTGTCAATAAATGATGAAAGATCAAAACAAAAATAATGTGCAAAGTAATTTTAAGTAAAGCAAATAGTATATGCTATGTTTATAATCTTTATATTTTTTCAAGAATGAAAATAACAACAAAATAACAAAGCATCATATACATTTTTTCATTTCATACATTTTTTTTCTTTGACATTCATATGTGTGACATTTATCTTCATAAAATTAATTACGATATAACAGTAACAATGATAAAAGTAGCATTTTCTAAAGTCTGTTGGTTTAAGACCAGATATTCATTCTTTAGGGTAAGATTATATAACTGCAATCCAGATTTTAAAAAAATATATACTGAGAATTTTCTTTATTAGAAGTTCTTTATTATGTATCATTTATGTTACTACTGCAAATATGAATAATTCACTTAATGGATTAATTAATATATATATTAAGGCTATAACCTTAAGACTATGCACCTAAATATGATAGTAGGAACTGCTGCAAATCTTTAACACAAGATCAACAACTTTAAAAGACAAAAGCAGCCATTCTTATCTTCAACCTACTTTTTAATTACATAGGTAAATCTAAAGCATTTTGATTTACAAGCATGAAGCTATAGAATACTTCACTGATTAAGTCCACAATTTCTATTACAAGCTAACATTCACAAAATCTTTCGATTTACAGTGAGTCAATGTAAAGCTCTTTTGATTAGAAATATTTTAAGACAATTTAAAGTTGTAACTAATAATTTGTTAAGCACATACTCATTACCTAAGCAATATATATTAAGGCTATAATGTTAAGTCTATGTGCCTAAATAGTCTAAGTAATTGAGAGAGATATTTATTATAATATCATGAACATTTATCATAATTTAATGCAATGAATATGTTTTAAAGAAAGGCCTTGAACTTCTCATATGTTTGCTAGCAGAATTATTTTGAAATGTAATAAGAATAGTCAAAAAAAATATGTTCTACATTTTATAATTATATTACAGATTTAATATCTTAAGTTATATCATTGTATGATGGATTTGTTTGCTGTTCACAAGATGTGTTGTCAATACCCTTCCTCATATTCGGGATTAATGAAGAACAATTCAAAAAGAAAACAGGACATTATTTATTTTATTTATTTAATGATAAAAAGTTAAAACTTACTTATATTATGATTTTCATATTATGTTTTCTTATGTGCATATTTTTTTTACAATCAATTGTAAAGATGAAGTTTGCCAGTCTTTACAATATACACATATATTGTTATTATGACATACAAAAACAAAAGTCCAAGAGGCATCCTCCTGTTTTTATCTTAAAAGTTTGGATTTGTGTGAATATTTTTTTTTCTAAATATCTTCTGTTTAAATCATTATGTAGAATGAGCAAGAATTATTATAGCTTAACGAATTATGCTACTATTGTTTATAGTAAAGTTAATAAATTGTTTTATGTAACACGTATATAAGATGTTCATATACATTGAGTTGTAAACATGTATATGTTTAAAGTCCATTTACTTCACTTTATTTTTTCTAAAGATTAAAATTAGTTTACACCCAGTCTATATACTCTTTCTATCATGTGACAAAAACATTGAAGATGACCAGCATGTATCTGTATACTAGCATTTTTTATATGATTAATAGATTAACACTTAAGGATGTACATGTAGAGAATGGATATATATTGTGCCCATTTCAATTTAGCCTGTAGCTAAATTTGTAGTCATATGCATGAAAGAAAATACAGAACAAAAAATCATCATCACATTTTATATAAGAAAGGAAGCTGTAGGCCACCCAAGTTTAAACCCTACAGGATCAAGAATTACAAGCCTCAAGTCAAGAAAAGAAACTGTTCCAGTGAACCACAAAAATTGGTCATATACACATGATACAGATTGGTATGTGTTTGCTGCAAAATGTATAGACATTTAACAAGCTGAGTTTGAACTCTTGGAAGCCTCAAGAAAATAAAAGGGACTGGTAATAAGAATTTTAATTATATATTTTTCTTTTTATGATATCAGAAACTATTAGCAAAAATTTTAATAATAAAGTTTTATCTTTTCTTATCTCTGAACTTTACAAACCAAAATTGAGTAAAACCAAGAATTTCTTCAGTAATAATAGCTATATGCTTGATTAATGATTTTATGTATGCTAAAATTATTATATCCACTTATTGATGAATTTTGTTTTCTAAAGGGTATTATTGTCTATTAATCTAAATTTATGAAATGTTGTTAATATGTAAAAGATTTTTATTATTATTATTATTTGTTTTTAAATAATGTTTTATTCCTAATGGGGATCAACACTCACATACACAGTAATATAATAATACTTGCCACATGTATATAATTGTTTATGAATGTGAAAATAATAGACATATCACATCGAAGAGATTAGATTATGGAGTAGTAACCTCAATAGCTTGAAGGGGAAGATAAGTAATTTAAAACTTGTTTCTGAAAATCATTTACTTCTCAATTTGACTAACACTTTTTCTAATTAATCATTCTACTTTATATGTTAAGTTTAGATGTATAAGGATATAAAAATATGTGTGCGCAAAGAATGTTTATTTTTTTTATGAAATATTTTTCTTGTGGATAGAAAATTTTAGCAATTTGTTATCCAAATTGATGTACATTATACTATGATAAATGTTGGATATTGTCATTAATGGAAAAGGGGGGAGAATTTAATAGTATCTTATGATTTCAATATAATAACTCATAATTATTAGTCAAATAAATTTTCATTTTTATCTTTAAATTATATGTATATTTGAGTAGTGCCATAATAAATGTTAATTTGCTTTATTAAAGAGGTGTATATTTTTATTAAGAGTATTCTTTATTAGTTATGATTATTCATCATCACTGTTTATGTTCTAATTTAGATATACTAAAGTTAACCAAATAATTATGAATTTCTAAAAACTAAATGTTATGTTAGGCTTAGTTCTAAAGCTGTGGATGGAAATACCAGCATCATCATCATCATCACATTTTTTTAATTTATGAGCTAGATAAATGTGTATAAAGGCCATAGAAAATAATGATTTCACAGTATTTGGTTATCATTTGTGAGTTATATAAAATAATAACCACCATTCCATCATCTACATCATTCAAGTATGAGTGAATTGCCACCCTAAATTGATAGTGTAATATGATGTAGTAAAACTTATGAAAGTATTGGAACACATTTATCATATTAAAATCTAAGGGATAATTTTTGTCTGATGAATTTTATATGCATGACTAAAGCCTAAAGATGTTCTATGTTTTCCTGAATATTAGTGCATATGGTGATATGGGTCTAAAATCAAAAATCCTACATTGTGTTAAAAATAATGTACCAAAGGAGTTTCCTCTATATTCACTTATTATTCACTTAATATGAAACTAAGAGATAAAAGTGGGTAAAATTTACTGTTGGGTTTATTTTGGAAATATTTTATTAGGTTGCCAATGTACTCACCCACTTGATATTAATTCATAAGTTATAATGTCTTAATAGTTTATTTAAGTTACAATGTGTTACTACTTGTTTATTGAGGATACAATGGCTGCCTAACTAGGGTTTGAAATAGGCCAGATAACTGAAATGACTGGTTTACAATCATTATTATTATATTATTATGCCATCTTGAAGGTGATTTATATTTATCTCATCATCATTTTTTTTCTCAAGACACAGACACTATATATATATATATATATATATATATATATATATGTATATATATATATATATATATATATATTAAGGATATTAAGTAGATATAATATTTTAGCTACAATGTTTTAAAAATTTTAAGTAGAAATTAAATTAGTTACAACATTATATATTTTAAAATATTATATTAAGGAAATATAATATTTTAGTTACAATATATACCATAAGTTTGCCATTGGGTAGATTGTATTTTATCTAAGTGAATGTAATAATAGTAATAATTTTTTTAAAATTTACTTTTGGAAAATAAAATTGAATTTTGATACTTTTTTATATCTATTTGCAAATGAATATTTATTATTTATAGCTGGATAATAAAAATTATTTATTATTTAGAAAGGATATAAATTTTCAATGCCCTGACTATAGGTATACAAAGTAAGATAGCAATATGATACAAGTGTCTCATCAAATGAGTTCATGCTTTATATATATGTGTGTGTATTAAACTAAAATACAATATATATGTATCCTGTAATGATAGTTTGTTGTTGTTATTGAAAATTAATTTAATAAGATTTTATAGTTATTTTTTATATTGTCAAGAAATTAAAAAGCTTAATCTAAAAAAAAAAAAAACATCTCTTCCTTTAAATAATCTTTTTTTAAAAAAAATTCAACTCAGTCATTAGTGATAATAACAATTCTTGTTGAAGTCATATTTTATGAGCTCAATATGGAGGTGGCTGTTACATTAAGAAGAAAGGTTTTTCAATCCTGCTTCAAAGAATTTCTAGATAACAGTCCTAACAAGTAATCCAGAGGCTCTTTAACTAAATACTTTTCTTTGATGTCTTTAATAGATTCAAAGTTTGTGTATTAATACTTTTAAAAAAAACTTCTCTTTATGCTTTATTAAAGAATTTAACTTCAAAAAAGAAATTTGAAATTAAAAATATAAATGAAGTTATTACAATTTATATTTATTTAAAAAGGTGTTGACATGTGATAACATATATATAATAACTGTAGCAGGTTTAAAAATTATTTATGTAATTCCTGGTTTTGGTCACCGAGCAGAACGATATTAACATATTTAAACCAAGCTTGGTCTTTTCTAAATTAGCAAAAAATGCAAAATGACCATTTACACTTACAGCTGTGCAGCATTTTTTTTGTTTAAAGTACTTTCTACGTTAGCTATCTGTCTATATATCTGAAACTGAAATTATAAATGATTATTAAGTGCATGTTTGACAGTCTGGCATGATCAGAACTAGTAACCATGATTTAACAGTATTATGAAGAATTGTCAAAAATGAAAATTATAAATATATATATATATAAATACAAATAAAATAACTGTTTATTAAAAAACTATTATTATAATAAAAATAGTAAATATAATGGTAATTGACTATTATATGCAGTCTCTCAATCTGTAGAAGTACTTTTGGTTAATTTCTTAACCTTCCTCAACTGCTGTTAAATTCAAAAAACATAATGAATGAAAATGTCATCAATGCAAATCCAATGAATCCTGAATTTTAACATTAGCAGCTTGTCTATTAATTATATTCATTTTATTTCTATTTATTAAAATTGCCTCCTTAATTTCTCTATTATTATGGTTTCCTCTTCATGAAGAATCTTAACACATTCAATATCAAACTTAAATTTATGTTTACATATCTTTTCATGATCCAAGAAAACTGAAGTATTCATTAAATCACTATTATTTTTACTTTTCCCACTCTTGTATATCAATTTATTCTCCTTTGATCTTTTTTTAATACAGCATCTTGATTTAGCTAAATATGATAACATACATTCACAAAAAATTTGATGTACAACACTACTTTTCTGCTTGACAGGTATGACATTTGTAGAATTCTTCACTAGCTTATTAACATTATTTGTAACACAAAATGAAATATTAAAAACATGTTTATATACATCCTTAAAAAATTCACTTGAGCAATCGAAATATGTGGAATAGATATCCATTTTTTATTAACAATCTTCAACTCTTTTAAATCATTATAACTCTTTCTAAATTGACATAAATTATTCTTAATCTGTTCATTCTAATAACCAACTTCAAGAAATTCCTTGGTAAATATCTCAATATTTTTTTAATTTATCACACTGGTATTGACATAATTTTTTATTATGAAACAAAAAAAGATCTAAAACTTGTCATTTTATGTATAATTGGTACTTTTGATTTACAATTTATATATATATATATATATACATTTTTCAATTGGTTGATTATTAATTTATAACTTAAGAAACTATTATTTCTTGTAATAATTCAATTCAAATAGTTAATACTTTTGTTCTGATCCTTTTCAATAGTCAATTTCAAGTCATTCAAATTATTTAAATCATCTACATGCAAATTTATAGTATTGGTAATTCTACAAACAAAAACATCATCTAAATATATTTTGTAAATTTTAAAATCTTTAAAAGTACACATATCTAAAATAATATCCTCATATGTAGACAAAACAAAATTGCAAACTTGTGTATCAACAGGCAGACCCATAGGTCACACTTTACACATTTTGTAATATTCCCTTTCAAAAGAAGCAACAATGTTATCAAAATTTTGAAAAAATCAATAATAAATTGTATCATATATTTGCAAACATCTTTACTTTTTAATGCATATTCAATTATTTTTATGGAATCCATTCTTTCAGTGGAATCATACAATTCTGTAACATCTAATGAAGCATTAACATCACTCTCATTATTGACGTTTTTTTAAATTCTATCTTCAAAATCAAAAGATGGAGCAACAGTATTCTCCTCAAATCCTAAAATCTATTTTAACAGATTACCAATGTATTTAGAAATTTGATATATAAATGAACCACCAAAATAAATCACAATTAACAAAGGATTACCTTTTTTATGTAATTTTAAATTAATACAATGACATATAGCACAGGAAAGATACACTTTTATAGTATGCATCATTACTCAAGGCTTTATTATTAGCTTTTTTAAAAATATTGTTAATAAACTTTATTTTCAGATCATCCATATTATATTTTTGAATAAAAAAAACAAGTTTATTTATTTGCATTTTAATTTTCTCAATATACTGACATTTTGTCATTAAACACAACCACAGCTCTTTTAAACAAATCACATTATTATTTTTCAGCTTGTCTAAATTCCAAAATGGCCAATTCCCATGAATTTTTTTATGGAATTACATAAATTTATGACAATTAATTTTTTTGATAATTTAATCATAAATAAGACTATCATCAGAAATCGTTTCAAATGAATTTTGGACAGCTGCGATTAATTTCAATGTATAATCATGCTGTGACTTAAAATATATTTCTGAAGCAAATGTTGACAAAATTCATATCATTATAGATTTGTATATATGCTTATTAAATAAAAAAACAATTTTATTTTCAAATTTATTATGTAATTTAAGTTCATATAATTTAAATCCATTTCCACAAACAATTTTATATTCATCCATTCATTAATAATTATTAAATGTTCAATTGCTTTCAAATACATCAGAATATCAAACTTTTTTTTTTTTTTACATTTATTAACTACATCATTTAAAATTGTTGATTTTAATTTAACCATACATTTTGGTAACATAACTGTTCAATTTTCTCTTTCATGTGTCAAAGCATCAGCCAGGAAGCAAACCCACGAACCTGGGACAACTGCTTATAAGGCAGCCATGCTGACCACTCGACCATCAATGCCTGACATAACTGTTTAATTTTATCTTGCAGCAATTCAGAAATATGTGATAAACTTTATAATTCTTAAAAAAATGAAGTTTATCTTTAAGCTTAATAACTTTTTTTCCACTGCTTCCACCACTTCTTAATGATTGATTTTTTCTTAACATCACTTAAATTCATTATATTTAAAAAAAGTAATACAAATTAAATGCCAGTTAATTAAAAAAACTATTGTAATAACAATAAAAATAATAAATACAAGTGATAATTAGCTACTATATACAGTCTCTCAATATGCAGAAATAATTTTGGTTAATACCTTAACCCTTCTCAACTACTGTGAAATTCAAAAAACATAACAGAAGTAAATGTCATCAACTCAAATCCCACGCAGTCTGAATTTTAATGTTAGCAGTTTATTTCTTAATTACATTCATTTTATTTCTATTTATTAAAATTGCCTTTTTAAATTTTCTTTTATTATGTTTTCTCTCTTTTTGAACAGTTGTGTAAATTTAGTACTAAAATGTATGGATAAGTTAAAATCAATAATTTTAAATGATATAGTTAAGAAATGTAAGAAATAACTTTTTGATATTCAGAAGTATATGAAAGCAGTTGAACATTTAATGATGTTAAATGAATGGTGTGCTTGGGGTGAATATAAAATTGTTTGTAAAATAGATTTAAATTGTTTGAACTTAAATTACATAATAAATTTGAGAAGAAAATTGTTTTTTTTATTTACTAGCAGTATCCACAAACTTATAATGATACAAATTTTGTCAATTTGTCATATAACAAGATAAATTTGATTCAGAAATGTGTTGTATGTCACAGAGCTAAATATTCAGCAGTACATGGGATGATTATATTTTGAAGTTAATTACAGCTGTTCAAAATTCATCTGAAATGATTTCTTGTGATAGTCATATTGCTGATAAATCAATAAAATTAGGTGTCATAAATTTAATGTTATTCCATATGAAAATTCATGGGAACTGACCATTTTAGAATTTAAACAGAAGCTGAAAAATGATATGATTTGTTTGAAAGAAGATAAAGGACTGTGGATGTGTTTAATGATAAAATGTCAATATATTAATAAAGTTAAAGTATAAGTGGATAAACTTTGTTTCTTTTTAATTCAAGTATATAATATGGATGGTCAGAGAATAAAATTTATTAACAGTATTTTTAAAAAGGCTTAAAATAAAGCCTTAATTAATAATGTGTATTATATATAAGATATATCCTTTCTGAACTATATGTCCTTGTATTTTTGCAAATATAAAATTATGTAAAAAAGATAATTCTTTGCAAATTATGATTGATTTTGTTCGTTCATTTATATATCAAGCATCTAAATATATTGTTAAACTGTTAAAAGAGTTTTTAGGATTTGGGCAGAATACTATTGCATAATATTTTGTTTTTGTAGAAGGAATTATATAGTAATTAATGAGAGTGATGCTACTGCTTCATTAGATGTGACAGAAATGTAGGTTTTTATTGATAAAGTGGATTCAGTAAAAATAATTGAACATGCATTAAAAAGTAAAGGTGTTTACAAATAGATTCTACAATTTATTATCAATTCTTTAAAAAAATTTGATAAGAACATTGTTGCTTCTTTTGAAGGTGGATATTATAAAATATATAATGGTTGGCCTATGTGTCTGCTTGTTGTTGCACAAGCTTGCAATTTTGTTTTGTCTACATATGAAAGTAGTACTTTAGATATGTAGTTTTAAAGATATTAAAATTTCCAAAAAATATGTGGATGATGTTTTTATTTGTAGAAATGCCAATACTATAAATTTGCTTATAGGACAAGAGATAAGTAATTTGGATGGCTTGAAATGTATATTATATGTTTTAAATTTGTGCATAGTAAGATTGAGAGAAATTATCATTTGAATTTTGTATTTTAAAAAGGTTTTACTATTGAAACAAAGACAAATGAACTATACACATTTTAAAATATTTTACTATTTAAAGAAAGATGAAAGAATTGTACATTTTAAAAGATTTTCTTTATTAAAAGTGAGATGAATTGTGATATGATTTAAAAGATTATCATTATGTTATATAGTATTGTCTGGATGAAGAAACTGTACAATTTTATAAGACATTTTTGATTAAGATGTGTGAATTTGAAAAGATAAAATCTTGAATTTTTAAGAAATATTCTGTGATAAATTACTGACCTTTAAATATGAGCATAAATGTTTGTAGAAAAATAAGAATGAAAATTGTCTGCTGAAAAATTAACTCATAAATAATATTCTATAAAATGCTTTATAAATGCTTACTGATGAAAAAATATTAATGTCACTATATTTTGCCATAAAGTCTGGGCCAGCATATTCCTTAATATGAAAATTATATTAGTGATAGTTTTTTTTTTTTCAAAATATTTGTTCTCCTGATATATGTTAAAAAAATGGACTTAGTGAAATATTTATTCAATATGGATGTACAATATTTCATTGAGATTTTTAAAGATTTAACTTTGTTATTTATGGAGTTTTTGTTTAGTGACTGTGGGGAGAGATAAGTTTTTGTTTAAACTTTTTCTGTTGTCCTTAGCATGGGAGAATCACAGCACTGGAAGAATAAAAGCAAAGAACTTTAGTATCTTTGAATTTATTACTTTTCTAATTTTTAGTATTCATATATTTTTATTAGAAATATGTTTAGTTTAAATATTGAAATAATTTATATTTTTAAAAATAAAGAAAAAGATAGGTATCAGAAAATTTAATTTTCTGAAAGGTAAAAATAAAATACCTATAGCTTATTTTATATTTGGACAATCAAGAAAAGAAGAGGATTGCCATATTATTGGAATTAAAGGTAAATTATTATGTATTTTCATAATATTTTAATGGTATTTTAATTTATATTTTATTTTATTTATCATATTGCTTGAATATAAAATCCATGTGAACCACATTTATATGATTATGAACATATTGATTACTTTATGAATATAAGGTAAAAGTAGCAAATGCCTTGAAAAGGTATTTGTTATTTTTATGAATGCTTAAATTTTTACATGATTATGAGTTGCTAATTTATCATTATGGATAGTATCTGTTTAGATGAAAATGATGATCTTTAAATTATCAATTACTATAAGTGAATGAATGTATGATAATGATGAATATTTTATTGAAATCATTTGTAATAACTAAAACACGGGATTATTATATACCTGTGTCTATATATGTAATATATAGGGTATATGAGCACAGACCTTGACATGATCCACCACTCTCCACTCTATCTCATAACACTGATAAACTTGAACACATATTTGTCAAAAAGATAAATAATCACCAATATATGTATTTCATGCTAAACCAGCAATCATCAGTTGGTCCAGATTATCATCTCTACACATATATGCTATAAGTACTCAGATATATATTAAGATAGCCAATCTTCATACTTTAATGGACAAGTTTCAATCTACCCCACATTTCAACTCTTCAACTATCCATCCAATTGAAATGTTTTGAACCATCTTTAATTTAATATTGGATAATTATTTTGAAAATATGGTTAGGAGCTTATTTTATGTAGCATGGTTAATATTTCTTTGTGATGTTAGAAGTATTCAGAATGTGGAAGATGAAGGATAGTGGTCTGGAAAATTAGTTACAAAATAAAATATTGAGTGGTAGGGATATTAAGGAATAATATTATATGTGAATTGTATTGTTTAAAATTAAAATTAAAATACAGGTAATAAAAGTCTGTATAGTTAGTGCATAAACAGTTGCATTCTTCCCATAGTTCAGTAAAAGCTCAGGCAAAAGCTATGACCAGAATTTAGGGTACATGATTAATATGTGACCCTAAGCACTATAACCATGCTATTTAATATTTATTTGAGTTATTATTGCATTTGTTTTCCTCACAATAATCACTATTAACATTTTCTTAGTTCAAAATCCTATTGGCTGAATGAATTAAAGTTTTAAACTTTTGTTTGGTCAATTACAGAACCAACAGTAAAATATATATTTGTCTTTTAAAATTAAACTCATTTTAGTTTAGTTTCTAAAAAGCAAATTAATAATTTGTCAGATTATTAAAGTAAATGAAAGTTTTTGAAAAATAAATTTCTATTTATAGTTGATAAAAATAATCTATAGCAGACAACATAAAACCTACTTTTTGTATCCTATTACAAAATGCAGCCTATGACCTTCATTTCTTTCTCAGTTTACTTTCATGTAAAAGTAAATAACTTTTACTAAAATCTAAACTATTCTTATAAAATGATTATATTTTCACACATATTTTATGAAAATAATAATAAATAGATAAAAAAATACTCTAAAACATATATTTTCATTTTGAAAATCAAAACAAAGATTCTAGACCTGTCAATATTGTTGACAAGTGCTCTCTTGTATAGAGGATGAGAAACAACCAATCTGCACTTTCGAAGGCAAGCCTTATGTCATTATTATAACTTTAAATCTAAATCTTATTGATTTTTAGTTGTAAAGTAATTCTAAAGGGGTAGCATCATAGATACATTTTTCATGATAAAATAACTGTAAAACTGGAAAAATAACATAAAAATTAGAAGTTTGAGAATGAGTTAAAAGCTTATGACATTTACTATCATATAATATGGAGGAACAATTAATACTTATAATTCATTCTGTACAATAAATTATGAAGAAATATATGCTGTGAATAATAGAAGAGATTAAAGCAAAATACTTTAGTGAGATAACACACAAAGTATCATTAACATTATTAAATAAGTAAAAAATTAAAATAGTTGGACACACAGAGAGAAAAGATGACAATAAATGGACAACTGTAGTCTTAACATACATTTTAAGAAATCACCAAATACTAGGAGAAAAAACAAAAGAAATGAGTGAAGGAAATAAAAAAGATTTCTGAAGAAATATAGAAACATTATGGATTGCAAGAACTGGATTAATCATAGAGTCCTTCTTTAAGCAATGAGCCAATAATTGTTACAAATTATAATAATGTAATTAAATGCAAAATAGCAGCAGTAATACATCGTCTGATCATCCACACCACTTGATGGTGCTGTTTCTATGCAAAAGCACAGAAATATGCTGTTTACAAGGCCATTCATAGATCTTATGGTCTGTAAACAGTTCAAACACTTGATGTTGATGAAGTTAACACTTCCCCAACATCACTAGAATGTGAAAATTATCAGTGACATGTTGTCACATTTTATAGAGATGTTAGTAATGAATATCAGAAAAAGTATATCAATATGCAGTTAACATTTTTTTTCTTTTTAAATGGAGGGTAATTTTAATGAATGACTACAAATTATAAGTATTTTGAAAACGTCCCTAATTTTCTTGTTAGGTGGCATAATTTAATAAATGAGAATTGTAAGTCGCGATTTGCAAAGTTCACGTGAAAGCTTTGTGAGATAAACAAAGTAAAATGGCAGAACAACATTCAGCAGTATTCAAGTTCTTTGATTTACCTGCTACAGAAGCAGACACAGTGGCTTTCCTTCAGAAAAATAATATTTTTCTCACAGAAAAAAACTGTTATGGTGGTGTTATGAAATTACGATGATGTAAAATTTCAGAAATGAAATGTGAATCATGTCAATGCCATCAAAATGTGTAAATCCAAAAAAGTACCAAATATTCTATATATTTGTTTATGAATAAAAGTTAATATTTTTGAACCCCTGATAAATAAAACAAAAAAAAATGTTTTTAAAAAAATGTTGAACGTTTTAAAAAGTAAAAAAGGCGTGGTCATTTATTTAAAAAAAGATGGTATGTAAAAAAATAAGACTGAAGGTTTAAAAACCAAAAGTTATATTTGTTTTTAAAAAAATTTAAAAAACACATTATCAAAAAAAAAAAAAATCCATAAAAAAAAATATATAAAACACATTTAAAAAAAAAAATAAATAAAAAAAACAAAACCTTAAATAAATATATTTTTAAAAAGCCTGGTAACATTATATTTATTTGTTTTCAATAGCAACAGTGTCATCAAGCAGTGTGGGTGATCAGATGATGTATTACCATAGCAGCTATATAATATATAAAAATTATACACATTTTTATATGCATAATGTATAAACAATTAAAATATCTAAATTTGTATATGTTTATGTTTTTAAATATTAATGCAGAATTTTAAGTTCTAATTTTCTCATGATATATGTTCTACAAATATATTTATTCATTGATTAGTCATATGGATAAGTGGATGTACAAAACACATTTATATAATATATCTAATCAAATATTGATAGAGTTAGACTCACCCTTTTTTTAGAAATTCAGTTACTATTGCTTTAAAGCATGAAAAAGTAATTATGATAATTATCTTACCATCAAACGTTTAATGTTCCTCATCCAGAATAAATCCTAATAAATTTTTAATAATTTTATCAGTTGAATTATTCTTATTAAGTAACATATATATTGTAATATTTAGATAGTGGCCATTTTTAGCTATGTCAGATATCACAAGCTTTTTAAATTAAAATAAAAATAACAATGGGTAAATAATAAAATTTTATTTTCTTATGTTTTTTGATAATATTAAAAAGTAACTTATTTAAAAGTTTTACATTTATTAAATGATATTTGGATTCCAAAGCACTTTTTTTTAATATTAACCTTTCTCCCATTTTCTCCAATCATAGAGGACATCAAAATGTTATTGGCTTTAACTCATTCTCAAACTGCTAAATTTTATGTTATTTTTCCAGTTTTCCAGTTATGTTATCATGAAAAATGGACCTATGATGCTACCCCTTTAAAATTATTTTACAACTAAAAATCAATATTTAAATTTAAAATTATAACAATGAGATAAAACCTGCCTTCCAAGGTGCTAATTGATTGTTTCTGATTCTCTACATAAGGGATGGCTTGTCAACAATGTTCTCAGGTTTAAGTTTTTGTTTTGATTTTCAAAATGAAAATGTATGTTTAAAGTACTTTCTACATATTTCTTATTATTTTTATAAAATATGTATGAAAATATCATTATTTTAGCAGAGTAGTTCAGATTTTAGTAAAATTTATTTACACAAAAGTAAACTGAGAAAAAAATCAATGAGGTAGGATGGATTTTGTAATAGATTACACAAAATACATTTTATGTTGTCCAGCATAGATTATTTTTATCAATTATAAATAGAAAATATTTTTTAAAAAACTTTCATTTATTTTAATAACCTGACAAATTTTAATTTGCTTTTTAAGAACTAAAGTAAAATGAGTATAACTGCTGATTCTATAGTTGATCAAATCAAAAGTTTAGAACTTTAATTCACTCAACCAATATGGATATTGAACTATGAAAAGGTTAATAATGACAATATTTATATTTTATTATAAATAGTTGTAAAAGAGAGAAAAAATTATAAAACAAAGTGATTTTTATATATTCTCTCTTCAGAAATTTGATCTACCAAATATAATTTTTTTTACAAAAGTAATAAAATAAATATTTTTTTTCTTCAGTAATGTATTGATTAGTTTTAAATTTTCTAAAAAAATAATAAGAGAAGTAAATATATAACATTTTAACTAATGTTATCTTTTTTTTAAAAAAAAAATATAGTTTACATTTTTGTTAAGAAATTTTGTTTTTGCTAATTAAAGTTTTTTTTACCTCCTTACAATAAAAAGTGAAGTAGTTAAGTCAATATGTAGTTAAAAGATTATCTTATTTTTTGGCATAAAAAATAACTAAGGAGATTTATTTTATAATTAAAAAAGGAAAGAAATAACCAAATAACCTTTTGTAAAGTAGACTCAATTGGTCAGGGTTTAATATGATCAAGTATGTGATGTGATTGGATAGATACAGAATTGTTCCTAAAATGAATATAGAAGCCTGATAACCATAGTTATTCTTAACCATTATGCTGAAGAAGTCAGCAGCAACAGTCTTTATTGATTCAACTATTGAATAAAACAGTAGCAGAAGTCTTTCTTGATTTATATGTGGAATAAAATTGAAGTAGAGGTTTATATTTGAAGAGAATAATGAAAAACAATTTTGTTTTCTGAGATCTTGCCTTACTATTAGTTAAAATAATAAAATGGATTTAAAAAAAATGTGTGGTACATTTTAGCTAAAACATGAGCATCATCAATCCTCACCATATATCCTGTTCACTAAAAAAATGTAGAAGAATACCCCTAAAGTAATCTGCAAGAAGCCTTGTTTTTATGCACATGCATGACTGTCTCATTATGCATGTTAGTCTAATTTAAAATTTAGTAAATTAAAAGTGGATAAATTCAGCCTCTGTGAAAACTAAAAATACATAATGGATAAATTTAACTGTGCACATTACACTGGAAATCTTTGTGAATAAAAGAGTTATGATAATGAAAGTTTGAATCTATAATAAGACAACTTAATATAACTGCTAAAAAGAGGCTTGTTTAAGCTGAACAATGGAATTCAACATGAAATAAACTGAAAATTGCAACTACAAATGAATGTCTCAAGACATAATTCCATGTTAAAAGTTATTTTAATGAGCATATTACATCTCCATTTATAGGTAATTTTTTAAAAAGTGATAATTTATGGTAATGAATAATTGTTAGAATTTTTATTGAAACATTTTCATTAATCTTACCCCCCCCCAAATATAAGTGAATAGTAATTTTTCATTTTTTGAAGAAAAGGAAAAGATGGTTTTAGCTAATTTAATTGTTTTTATCTTTGTGAAATTTTGTTTTACAATTTTAGTTATTGAATGAAAAATAATTACGTTTTAAAGCAAATACTAATTACTTTAATAAGTAACAGTTTAAAACACATTAATATTACTTTCTATAGGAAGTTATATATTTGAGAGAAAATGTATGAGTTGAAATTATCATACCCTTTCTCATAGTTTAAATTAATTTATTAGTAATTTATTAAATAATTGTGAAAAAATAAGTGTTGCTGTCTTTATTCTTCCAGTTATATGTTCTATGAATAGGTAGTGTGTCAGACTGAATTTCATTGTAGTATAGTGTTTTATAGTTTTGTAAATTATCCCAACAAAATATTTAAATGAAGGTATGTTAATCTTATTTGTCTTGTTCACACTCGTAGTCCCTAGGGGTTTGAGATCTTAATCTGGCTCTAAAGCAATAACAGTTAATCTATTTATAAGTGGGGGTTTATGTTTGTGTTTGGACATCCAGATAATTTCCTGGATAAAGCAAATATATCATCTTTAAAGTCCATTTATTCCATTTTATTTTTATAAAGATTAAAGAATAGTTTATAGTTAGCCTGTACAATCTTGGAATCATGCATCAAGAACAATGATAATGATCAGCATATATCATGACTAGTATTATTTTTATAATAGATACTTACTTTCGTGCTTATGTATATGCATGTAGGTGATTATTGAATATCAAGCCCTAAGTTTGTCATTGATCTTTTTCAAATCCAGGCATAAGATGATGATTGTTGATTATTCTTGTGTAAATCTAATATTAGCTTGCATTTATATTTCCCTTCCATACATACCCATAACTACCATAACTACTCACCACATCACCAAAGTTATTACATTCACACACCAAGATATGCATTTCACACATCACTTTCTTTGTATCATCTCCTCGGCAACTTGTAAAACAGACTTCCAATTGAGCTCCATTCTCAAATAGTTTACAAAATTAAATGGCAAGATCCAGCCTGCTCCTCTGTCTACTACAGTGATTCTCTAGCCAATTTATCAAACCATATTTCTCAGCACTCATAGGTAGACACTCATTCATTCTTTTTTGACCACTTCTCCAAAACCAGCTTAGTCTTCGAACCCACTCCCTTCAATATCGTCTTCACAGAGTGCAATGATGCAAAATACAACATCAAAGAAGCATGGCATATTTCAAGGAACAAATATATCACCTATTCAACTTACATAATCTTAAATGCAAATATTATGTAAATTATATGCACCTACACTCCCATTAAAATTACTGCTACATTTCTAACTTTTCTAAATTAAAAGCATGCTAAACATATCATGCTCAATAAACATTATTAATGCTTTGTTCTATATGTCCTGCTTATTTGTCTATTACATTTCTTTATAGAAAAAAGCATCGAAATTTATAATTATAACTATTCACAGTTTTAAGCAGTAATGATTTTCATGCTTCTTATATATTTAATCTTATATTTATTCCTTTGTTATTTGGCAATGTTATATTTAATTAGCTTATATTTGCTCATTGTTTTTGATAATTCAATGTTAATAGATTTTGGCTATAATGTCTTAGTGGAGTTGATGATGTTTTCACACCTCCCCATATTACCTCTATGTTCATACCTTTACAAAATATATTAATAAATGATTTATATCATCATATTTAAAGTTTTCCTTTTATTTTTTCTAAAGTACGGTTACAACTATCCTTGCCTCAAATAATTGATTTCCAGATTGTTTTGAGGAGAGAAGTGCTTGTTCAGAATTTATAAAAAGTAATATTTATTTTTATATAAGCTTGTCATTTTATCAAAGGTTTATTTATATATTTTAATTTACAAATTTTAATATGAGAAAAAGGTAAAGTAGTAATTAAGAACTAATTGCTAATTTATATAACTCTATGGTCAGTGAGCTTACAATTTATCTGACATTTAAGCAGTAATTTATCTGATAATTGAGTACATTTGTGTCAGATTGCACAGAAAAACGGTTCTATCTCACGTGGATAGATTTGGGATTTGTTCTTTACTTATTTTTTTTTCTTCAGTTAAAAATCGATCCGAAAACCTTTTGAAAATCAATTCATAAACACTTTAGTCTTTAGCGAGCTCTCATTGGACAAACTGTTACCTCTAAGTAATAAATCATCTATGAAAATATATACTTTTAATCAAGTGGCTATTAAGACTAGACAAAGCTGATTAAGTCTGAATTAATAATATTCTTTTTATTTTAGTGATCTAACACCTCCATTCTTATTCATTTAAAAATTATTTCTTTCTCGCGATAGTTTTAAAACACAAGTTGACTATTAAAAAAATTAATGTAAACTATTATTATTATTAACATCATAAACTGCAAATTTGTTTAAACGTAATACTTTATTTAAGATCAGGTAGTGTAAAATGGATTTGAAATAAATATACAATAAATATTTCTTAATAGGAAGTAAATTATTTGAATTTATAAAATACTTACAAAGATGATTTTTACCCAAATTTTTAGTAACAATATTATTATTAAAGAAATAATCTTACGATTGCTAGAACATTTAACTGTTTTTAATCACTAAACTAAAATAAACAAGGCAACCTCATAGGTAATATGCAGAAATATAATAACATTTTTTTCACCAATATTATGTAGATCGAGGGTGAATACATTTGTATGAAAAGTGTGGAGCAAATGTAAAAATAAGATTGGCAGTGTTTTTAAAACGATTTATACCCAAAATTTATTGATATTAAATATTACAAGGAACTATTTTCTAAATATGCACTCTATTATTGAGTAGATGTTTTATCTCATGTTAATATTACTGAAAGCATATTTTGCAACGGCTGAGGTAAGATTAATGAAAGCAAAAATTGTATTTAGTAATAAATAATTTATATCTTTTTTTTTAATATTAGTTTTTGTATTGTTGGCACACATAACATTTCTGCTTATAATGTAATTTTATATTGAGATGAAAAGATTAATCTTGTTTTAAATAAAGTGAATGAAATAAGTTTTATAAATGTTTATTTCAATTTCTTTTTTTTTTTTTTTTCATATTTAAATTCGTTTTCTATTTGGTAAATTTTAATATATATATATATATGTAATTTATTAATTTTAACCAATTGTTTAAGTAGTAAAATACTTTTTAAAATGAACACTACATTTTTACATTTACTTAAAATCTTCAGCCAAACTATTTCAAGTACAAGAAACTAATCAAAATCAAGTAGGCATGCTGAAAGAAACAACAGTAAACTATCAAAGTTATAAATAAATTAATAGGTGTAGATTTGGAAGTATATGTTTCTTTCACTCTGACTATGGATTTTAATAAGGATTACCTTGTTATTAAGTCATAGCTCTGGTAGTGTACTATTGTTTCTTTCAACCTGTACAAGCAGTTTTGACTAATTGTTGTATTTGAAACACTAGATTTTAAGTAAATGTAAAAGCTGAGCTACCATTTATAAAAGCATTGTATCATTCATATGTATATCTAAAAGACATATTTTGTGGGTTCATCCGTGTTAAAAATTTTTAAATATTGATATTCCAACGTTTCAACTTGGTCACACAAGTCATCCACTGGGTAATAAAACGTAGAAAGACGGTTGTAGAGGTTCTACAATCACTGATTTGAATAAACATTAAAGTTCCACCAATAGCAATAATGTTAAATTTAAGAATGATTTTTAAAAAAAAATATTTCCAAATAAGAGGAAGTTTGCACGTACCATCTCGCTTATTGATACAATCTGGCCTTTTAAGTATCTCAATGGCTTCTCTAATTTTGCACTGGTAGAGATTATCACATCTGGATATGATCTTGGTACTAGAAAAATCAATTTTATGACCTGAATCTATAGTATGGAGTGAGAGTGCTGATGATGATGAGTGTTGTTTAACTGCATTAGCATGCTCATCTCTCCTAACACTTATGCGGCAATTAGTCATACCTATGTAAGAAGCTTTACAATTTTTACATGAGATTTGATAAACACCATGAAATTCAAGAGAGAGTGAATCCTTAGGTTTGGTTATTATATTGCTGATCTTTTGATGAGTAGAAAATGCTGTATTTATATTATAGCATTTTAATATATGTCCAATACTGTCTGTAGTTCCTTTTACATATGGAACACAAATCCTAATAGCTGATTTATCATCTTTTTGTTTCCTATTTTGTCCATTTTGGGCTTGAAATAAGGCTTTTTTTATAAACTTATAATTATAACTATTTGCTAATAAAACACTATTAATATGATTTATTTCTTCTTTCAGATGTGTCTCATCTGAAAGGTTAATTGCTCTATTTAAAAGTTTTGGCTACAGAAATTATCTGACTTGGGTGATGATGAGAATGGAAATGTAAATATCTGTCCGTATGTGTATTCTTTTTGTAAATCAAAAAAGATAAACTATTTGGTATTCTGGTGACTAGAACATCAAGAAAAGGGAGTTTTCCATCTGATTCTGTCTCCATTGTAAATTTAATATGAGGATGCATATTATTTAATTGTAAGAAAAAATTATCTAATTTATTTTTTCCATGTTGCCATATGACAAAAGTGTCATCTATGTATCTGAGCCAAATGAGAGGTTTTAAAAGATGATAATTCTAAAGCACAAGTTTCTATATTTTCCATGAATAAATAAGCTATTACTCCTGAGATAGGGGAGCCCATAGGAGTACCAAAAACTTGTCTGTAATGCTATCCATTGTATACATTATATATATATATATATATATATATATATATATATATATATATATGGAGAGAGAGAGAGAAATTATTTTTTGGATAAAACTGTGTATTATTTTCTATTACATACCGATATTTTGATGAACTAGCATCTGCCATTGTCAAGGTAAATTCTTGAAAGAAAATTTGTTCGATATCAAACTGCAATGTGACTGAGTGTGAGATGAAGTATGAGAATCAGTTTGAAATAGTTTAGTATTCAGAATATGAGGTTTATCAAAATGTATATTTCTCTTAGTTTTACCACCTATTAATTTAAAGTCAATATTAGAAGACATATATAAAATATTTTAGACAAAATATTTTTAGAACACCAAGGAGTTTATGAAATTCCATGTTTGCAGTGCTCAATAAGCTACATAGGTCAGTATAATAGATGAATAAATGTCAGAATTAAGAAACATAAAAATGCTTTCAATCAAAAAATTAACATGTCAGTTTGTACTTCCCATTTTTTAGAAATTGATCACAAACCTGACTTCAACAATGCATAAATGCTTGCTAATTTGGAGAGATATGATTTAAAAACCATGAGAGAGTCAATTAAAATATTAGAGACCTACTGGTTTGAATAGGGCCGATGAAGCACAATGTATTCCAGCCATATGGAAACCTCTCATTTTATCTATGTCTTCTAATATTGACTTTAAATTAATAGGTGGTAAAACTAAGAGAAATATACATTTTGATAAATCTCATATTCTGAATACTAAATTATTTCAAACTGATTCTCATGCTTCATCTCGCACTCAGTCATGTTATAGTTTGAGATCGAACAAATTTTCTTTCAAGAGTTTCCCTTGACAATGGCGGGTTCTAGTTCATTGAAATATCAGTATATAATAGAAAATAATACACAGTTTTACCCAAAAAATAATTTATCTACATCATACAACTGTGAAAACATTATATATATATATGTGTGTGTGTGTGTGTGTGTGTGTTTCATGTTGCTAGTCTAGTTTTAATATGGGCCATATACAGAGCTGGCCCATGTAAGTCTATCTATTTGTAGTAAAAGAAATAATCATAATCAAAAATAAAAGAGCATAACAAGTTGAGTGAGTTCATTAACAGTAAAATAAGCTTAGGTATTTGAAATAATACCAATATTCACTACTTTAGATGCTTGTAAAGAAGGCAACATAGAAATTTGAAAATGAAAATTATATTATTTGGATTAAGCAACCAAGTATTATACAGGTTATGTATCAACTTTTAAAATAATGTGCACATTTAAAATCAATCTATTTACACAAAATGAACATTAAATTATTTATAACTACACAATTTCATTGACATTTTTAAATATATTAAAATAAATTTCTATTTCAAATAATTGACCTCTGGTAAAAATGTAAATGGAGATAGACTTTAATATTTAAAATAAAAAATATAAAATAATTATTGGTAAGATTACTTTTAATAATTATCATTTATATTATTATATATGTTTTTATTTAAAAACTGAATATTTGAATTAGCACATGCTTAGTACTATTGAAGAATGATATATATTGCTTATAACACTTCTTTCATATACACTTCAATGCAAACAAATTTTCTTAAAAAATTTCATTATTTTTCTTACAGTTTTGACTGTCCGGCAGTCTTCATTAGAGCTCTAAGCTTCTTCTCTGCTTTAATTACAATGAGATAAAGCAGAAAAGAAGCTTAGAGTTCTGATAAAGACTGCTGGGCAGTCGAAACTGTAAAGAAAGTAATGAAGTTTTTTAAGAAAATTTGTTTGCATTGAGTGTATATGAAAGAAGTGTTATAAGCAATATATATACATATGATTATATGAAGATATGCAAAGAAATTGAAAGAGAAGAATAAGAAAATATACTATTGAAGAATATAATCAAAATAACAATGAAGTCTTTTAAAACTATAATATTGTGAACTTAGAATTTTATTAGAATGTTTTGCAGTGAGCAAAATGTCATATATTTTATTTGTAAATATCATTAGCAAATATAATAATTGCCAACAGGATATCCAGCTAATTTTTAAAAGATCTTTTTTTCTGTAGTGGAAATATGTACATTTTTTTTATTTATTCAAATTTCAATAAAATGTATTTACAAAATTTATAGCATCAAAAAAGCAATGTTCAACCAATAATAAATAGCCCTACAGTCCAGAACAGATTTTTCAATATCAACGAAAATAGACAAGTCAATTGACAGTTAAAATGGAGATGATATCACGACTATTATTCAAAGTAAAATATGAAATAATATTAATACAAATAAAAGGTAGGATCAAGACAATTGTGATTTCAAAAGTAGATGGCATAATGTATCAGAAAATATATGTAAAAGTTATGATATTTTTTTAAGAATGGTATCTTGACTACAGCCATTAAAAAAATGTTGTAGTTATCAATAAAAGAAAATTTTGAAATATTAATAAATGTTCATTTATATACATAAATGAAAAAATATTATTTGAACTACAAGAGAATTGAAACTTATTAGACTATTTGTCAACATTAAACTTTTAAAAGATAAAAAAAAAATTGCTACCAATCTTGTTGATGGTCTATATTTCCATTTGTATTTTTATTAACTATTTAAACACACTTTGGTAATTTATTTTCATAATAATGCTACAACATTCAATGTGTAATATAAAGTCTTTTGGTATGAGTTTTTATTGATAGGTATTTTTGGTGTTCTTTTATTAGTATTTGTTTTTTTAATTTCTAAAAAATGTTTATTGTAAGTTTTCAATATATTTTGGGATTGATTTACAAAATCGATCAATTTAGAATTTCAATTGACAGATATGTTTTTGAATTCTGTCTTTAAAAAATTTCAAATTTCTTTTTTCTTATTGGCCATTTAAAAAGTGAGGAAAAAGAGGGAGAAGGTTGCATCTGCAGTATTATCTAATTCAAACAACATTTCTTGATTTATAATTGATAGATTTGTTTTGGAATTGCTTATGATTTTGACTTTAAATTTTTTTTATTATTATTATTTCTTATGGGCTTTTTAAAATGTGAAAAGGGAGATGTGAGAAGGGAGATGTGGGTGTGGAGATAAGTTATTTCCATAGTATTACCTAATTCAAATAATTTGTTTTGATTTGTAAGATTTCTTTTGGAATTTTTTATGATTCTTTATTTAAAATTTTGTAATTTTCTTCTCTCTTATTGGCTTTTTAAAACTGAGGATGGAGGGATGGAATGTTGTGAGTTTCTTTGTAAATATTGATACAACTACATTCAATATCAATCTAAGCAAACACTCCAAGTAAAAATGAAGTGGCTGGCTTTGAAACAATAACAAAATAAAACAGTAAAAACTCTCCGTATAGCAGTGCCACTCAGTGCAAGCCAGAGTAATCAATGGATGCCAGAAGGCTTATGCATAAAATCTCTATCTAGTGCCTACTCATCCAATATCTCTAAATTAGTTTCTAGCTTGTGGCTTTCATCAGTTAGGAGCCTTGGATCTGAGAGCACTGCAACTAGATCTTAGGATCTAATGGGACTACTGTATGAGTTTTGCCTGTTTTAATTACAGTTATGAGCAAACATAAGAAATAGTGATCATGTGATGTTTAGTAGTTTAACAACAATTTAACCAAAACAAAAGCTTAATATAAAAACTTTTGTATTGATCTGAATTTTACTTTTTTAAAATTAAAATCTAAAAAATAATAAAACAATTTAAATAAACAACTTTTCAAATAAAAACACTTTAAATCAAAACAAAGTTTATTTTTAAACTAATTTCTAACAAGTTTTTAAAAAATGTCTTGTAAAATGTTGTTTCCTTTTTTTTTTTATCTTTGATTTTTTTTTAAATTCACATTGAATTTATAAAAAAGTAAAAGTTTTCCAAAGAACAAAAAAGTCCATCAATAAAAACTAATAAGAATTTTTACAATACAGAGTGAATTTATAAATTTAATTGTAATAGTTTTACAAGTATAAATCTTAAGTCCAGACCACAGTTCTCCACTCCTCCACTTACAAAGACAGAGAAAAGAACTCAAATTTCAAACCCAATTTTAATTTTAAAATATGAAAATGGTTATTTGATATTTATCTACATTTTGTAAATTCATAAAAAGTGTATTCTTTGTTTCTCCGCATTTCTCTCCAAATCCTCTACCTCCCCCCCCCCACTTTCTTTTCTAAATCCAATAACAAATTGAAAAAAGAAATAAACATTCACCAAAAAACAAAAGATCTCTCAAGTAAAACTAATACTAAGAGATTATATATTGCATGGTGAATTTTAAAAGTTTAATCATAGTAGTATTACCATTAAGATAAATCCTCATTTTCCCAAAGAATTCTACAATTTCTCAATGCCTTCCCAATATTTAAAGGAGTATTTAAAGACTCAACTAAAAAGAAAATTTAAATGTAGATCGCCAACTAGATCAATACTAAGAAAATCATTGAGTCAGTTGAATAAGTATTTTTCATATTAGTTTAATGTAGGTGATACAATATTGATCTGTACTCCACAATTGACTAAAATGGATAATTATACTTACAAAAGAAATTTCATATATGGAATCAAAGTTTTTTAAAGTAAGAAAAATGTTTGGAGAGAATATATTATGGATAAAAAGAGTATTCAAAAATAATATATTATGGGCGGCTTAAAGTAATTCCAAGAAGTAAGTCCAAAAAAATTGACAACTGAAACAAGAATAGTAATTAAAATATAATAATTCTAATTTGCATTTACTATAAAGAAAAAAGTGAAGCCACCGCAACTTAAAAGAGAGTTTAAAACTAGAATATAAACATTATCAATATCAATGATAAGAGTAATAGAAAAGACGGTTTTAATTATAAAAACCAGTATAATATTTGTAGCCTATTATAACTAACTATTTATATTTTAAATAAATAATATGCATATGGGAAAAAATATAAAATATATTAATCAACATTTTTTTCGTATAAAAAAAAAGTATGGAGAGATGCATGTTGGGAGTAACAAGAAGAGATCGAAAACGCAATGTATGGGTAAGAGAACAAACAGGTGCTTCTGACCTCATTGAAAAAATTAAAAGACTGAAGTGGAGTTGAGCTGGATATATTGCTAAAAGCGATGATAATAAATGGCCAATTGAAATTTTAAACTAGATTTCAAGCGATTGTAAAAGACCCAGAAAGAGACCACATGTAAAATGGATGGATGAAATAAAAAAGTATGCAGGGGTGATGTGGAGAAGAGAATCTAAAGATAGGAAAAGATAGATTGAACTTGGAGAGATCTTCATCCTGCACTGGATTGATAATTGATGATGATGATGAATCAACATTTTATATTGTATTTAAATCGTTCAGACAATATTTTATATTTATTACAATGCTTATTATAAAATATGATTAACTGATTTTTATATAAATTTGTTATTTTAATAAACAAATCAGTAAAAGTCTTAATTAAAAATAGTGTCAGAAATTATCAAAGAGTTAGTATTGCTTTTGTTATTAAACATAAGAATTTACTTAACTGAGTATTAGTATATATGGGTTTGAGGATAATTTTTACCATCTTTTGACAGCACTGTAAGTTCAGAACACCTATAAGAAAAAATTGGTAACGGAAAAATTGATAAAAATAAATAAGGGCAGCTAAAAATCTCATAAAATATAAAGACTTTAAAATCTGAATGATATTGCATATAAACAAGTAAAATCAAAATCATAAAAAACTAATTATTGAATATATAATAAAAATCATATAATGTACATTTTTTTCTGGAGACTTCTTAAACATTTAGCATTGTGCAATGGATCTTAATAAACAATTTTCATAAAAATGAAAATAAACAGTATTAATTATAATATTAGCTGATAATTGGTTGTACATATGTGTGGTGATAATAATCTAGACCAACTGATGAGTGCTGGTTTAGCACGAAATGCTTATATTGGTGATTATTTATCTTTTCAACATGTGTGTGATCAAGTGTGTCAGCAATTTGAGATAGTGTGGATAGTTGAGGATCATGTGAAAGTCTGAGTTCAAACCCCCTATATAGTATTAATCTTTATAACTACGTAAAATGTCTCTCTAGTTAAATAAATATCAGAGGAAACTGATAGAAAGGAAAGGTCTCCAAATTTTCTTAAAAGATACTACTTTTTCTATTAACTATCCTATATCCAAAAACATATTGTATTTATAAATAAAACTTTCTTTTTGAATAATATTGACCCAAGATAAAAACATCAAGCAGTCAAAGGAAAATACAAGGCTAGTATAGAATTAATATAATTTTACTTTTGAAAAAGTCAAATATAAGCCTTCAATATTGTTAATAATTGAATTAAATATATTGAAATTTGTATTTTTTTTAAAAAAAATGAATGTTATTTTTAATAATTTAAAAATAAAATTTCGTCATTCATTTATGCTCCATCAATTTAAAGAGTATTTGTTTATTAGATAGAGAATTACGTGATTTTATTTTATGAGCAAAAAATAATAAATAATTTATTGAGGTACAATTTCATTTAGGAATTTAAAATAATTATTTTTATATAAAGTTCTATAGATTGTAAATATTATTAAAAAGTAGTGTGTATAAACGTTATTTGTTAAGGAAGCATTTTTTATTTAATATACTTTTATTGCAAAATACAGTATACAAATTAATTTAAAAAGAATGGGTAAGTATGGAGATGTTTATTATATCTATAAAGATATTACATAAAGGACAGAGAAAGGTGAATAACTCCGTGTATGTAAATTTAAAAAAATCAGATATATTAATCTTTAACTGAGGTTTAAAGTTTATATCTGTGCTAGAGATAATCTCTAGATTCGAAAATGATTAGTAATAATCATTAGTGTATTTATCTGAAATGGATGGAGTCAAAATTGTGAGTGGATAAAGTTTGCCAATAGTAAATGAAAATGTAACAATATACAAATAAATTGAAGTATATTTTATATACGATAAGGGTATACAATACGATATGATGTGATGCACTATAGCTTCTCCTCTTTTGGAGTCAGAAAGCTCTCAGCCATTATGCCCAGAGAAACCTATTATCCACCTTCCTTCCCTTTCCATTCCCCACTCTAAGTTTTTCCCATATTCTTCTTTATTCTTCTCCATCCCCACAATATAATATTTGTCAACTCCATGGCCTATTTTTCTAAATGTCCCTTACCTTTTCCCAAACTTTTCATAAAAACCAAGAATCCACTGTCTGTACAATTATTTTGTTTATATTTATTCTTCCACAACATTATTATGTGTACCCTTTATACTTTCAGACATTTACATTCAATTAACAGTTGCCAAATATTTTCTATGCATTCCTTACATAACTTGCAGACTAAACCACCCATATTTTTTCATTTAGGTGTATATTCTCTTGTTGCTGAAAATCCTGATTGAGCCTTAAACACTAAACTACTTTCCTTGCTATTATAATAAATTAACTTGCACCCAATATTCTGTTTACTTCTATATACTTATTTAAACTCTTGTTACTCCCCATATTAGTTCTCCATTTCTCCAACTCTCTATTTTTTATTGATGCATTTATTCTTCTATCCCATTCCTTGCCAGTATAACACTCAACAATTTTTCCCACCTTTTGTATAAGTATACAGACATAAATTCTTTAACCAAATATTTTGCATACTGTACTCCCTTTCTCACACATTTTGTTGCTATTCTTTATTCATAGCCCAATTAAATACTATTTTGGTTATTCTTTTATTATCTATAAATTGTAATCTACCAAAAATTTTCATTTTGCTTTTTGGATCTCTCATATAAAAACTTGACCATCCCATCTATCCTTGTATTACCTCCTTTGCTATCCATACATCTGCATCTAACACATATCTTCCTACTTTTCTTTGTAGTTTTTCTCAGTAATCTAACACTCCTTTATTAACATATAATGCATCATTACATATGTTAACCCTGCTACTACCACTCCCTTTCCATGCAATTCTAGCCATATCATATTTATTATATGAAAACACTGTTAATTTCTTTATTAGTCCCTTTCATTTCTTTGCTTCATTTATCAATTTTTTTCTCCCATTCATCCAAGCAATTTTTCTGTTTAGTCAAGATGACTACCAAATAGTTATACTTATTCACCACATTTAAATTTACATCCCCCAATAAATATTATTTCTCTTCTCTTTCTCCAGTATTAATCAACATTACATTTTATTTTTCTTCATTAATTTAATCCCCATATATTTACCCATTCTTGTGCATATCTTTAGCACAATTTCCATAACTTCCCTACTTTCTGTGCATAAGAAGCTATCCATCTTCAAGTAAAAGACCTGATGATGTATATACTTCCTTGTCACCTATTAATGGAATCTCTACCCCTCTTTCTAATATTTCTATTGCTCTCTCCATTTCTCTCAATTACAGCAAAAACAAAATAGATAGCATAGGGCATCCTTGCCTTAGTCCCACACCATTTTGTCACTTTAATTGATTCTATATTCTCTAATTGATGCATATATTAATTATTTTCATACAATCTCTTAATAAGACCCACTAAAGCTCCATCCATTTCCAAATTGACTAAACTTAGCCATAATCTATTTGTATTTGCTTTATTATATGCCTTCTCTATATCTATAAAAACCATATATAACCCTTTACTTGCATTTCTATTCATATCTATAAGCTGTCTAATTACAAATATAATATTTCTTATATGTCTATCTGATTAAAAACCTTTTTGCATTTTTCTCATGATATTATTTTCTTCCATCCATTCTGTGACCCTTCCAGCCACCATGTATGTGGAAACTTTAGATAACATTGACATTACCACTATTAGTCTATAATTGCTTAACTTTCTATGATCCTTACCTTTTTAATTAAATATTAGCCTTATTATTGTATTACTCCAACTATCTGGAAAATCTCTCTTCTGTGTCAACTTATTAAAACATGATAATAGATTTAATGTTGCTCTATTTCCTAAATTCATTACCATATCTCTGTTGTTTATCCATTTAAACCTCTTGCCTTTCCATTTTTCAGTTTCTTTTCTGCCTCATTCAGTTCATTTTCTGTAAACTTAATATTTCCATTACTATATGCTTTCATGTCTGTTATCACAGTATCTTTTGTATCTAACATCTCTTCTATATCCATTACATAATTATTTAAGATTGTCTCTAATTTTTGCTACACACTATTCCCTAATCATCTAGTAAAATTATTTCTCTCTTCCCTACATTCCTTTTGATGTATTTTCATTTTTTTTACTCCATTCTCTTCCACTTGTATTTATATCTTCCAAAAAATTATTATTTAATTACATTGTCTCTATATAATTATCTATTTTAGACAACTTTTTTTAAAATACTTTTTCCATTTAACATTAACATCTTTTTCACTTTCTTTGCTCTTAATAGCATACTTATATTTTCTGAATGCTATTTTCCTTTCTTTTACACTTTTACTAACTTTCATTTTTCTATTACTTTTATTCTTCTGAATATTATCACATGAAAACCTATTTGCCACTTTTTCTACATCTCCAAGAAACTCTTCGATGATTTCTTCAAATTTTATTTTATATTCATCTAACTTATTTTTATCATTCATTCTCCATCCACATTTTTCACTATACTTTTTACTTTTATTACTATTTTTCATCACATTACTAATCATTTCTATTATAAAAAAATGATAATCTTTGTAATCAATGGATGCAGGAAGGTTTGTACATAGGTGACACTACTGTATACAGAATTTGGTACTCTTATTAACAGCAAGTGTAAGCATATAAAATGGTGATCATGTGGTGTTTTGCTTATTTTATATCATATATACCAACTTGTATTTCTTTTATTTTATTAATTGAAATGGTCACACACTTTTAAAATCTGACTACTTATATTTTCTAGTATCTCAGTATAACTTGGATTCAAAGACATTTTTTTTTATTATATTGATTTTATTAAAGGCAGGCATTAATAAAATTGTATATTATTATATAGCAATTTTATAAATGGTTATTCACCTTGGCACTCTCGAAGATAAGAAATCCTTTAAAAATAATAACATTAAATATTCTGCAGATATTTACTTGTTATTTATATGTAACAGGGAAGAAAATAGATAAAATGATTGTTTTTAAAAAAAATTTATATATGGTAGAAATGTGACATTTCTCTAGCTTCATTTCAATAAAAAGTAAAAATTAATTCCTAGAGTTAAGTTTATAATATAATTGATTATTTTCGCTCCTTATATATATATATGTGTGTGTGTGTGCGCGCGTGTGTGTGTATGTATGTAAATTAATTAGTAAATGGGAATTCAAACTAAGTTAAATCCACAGCTAAGGTGTATTGATATGCAGCAACCAATGAACTTGGTACTGTTCGTGAAAAAAAACCATAGCAAAACTATCCAAGCTACATTTAATTAAAAGAAATCTTCTTTTGATTAGTCATTAACATTGTCATTTATGAACCAGTAGATGGACATTATAGCCATAAGAGTTAAGATAAGATGTATAGCAACATTTCTTAATCCCAACTGAATTTAAGACTCTTTCATATTAGCAAGTTATGTATTTAAATGTAATATTTTTAATAGATTAATATAGAAGTCAATTAATTCGTAAATTGCAATTACATTATATAAATGAAATTAAATCTATAGCCAAGATATATTAATGGGCAGCAACCAATAAAAATAGTTTTTTTGGTAGAAGAAAACAATACCAAACATGTCCAAGCTCCTATTAATCAAAAAAAGCTAGAAGAGTCATTCTGAATGGTTGTTGCCATTAATATACATTGGCTATGTATTTAATTTTATTTATATAACAGAATTCTCATTTATTTACTTCTATATTAACCCATTAAAATATTATATTCAAATACATGACTTGCTGATGAGAGAGTCTTAAATTCAGTTGGAATGTAAGAAATGTTTTTAAACATTATGCCTCAACTCTTACATTGGTTCATACATAACATGAGTTACTAATCAAAAAAGGCCTATTTTTAATTAGCAGTAGCTTGGGAGATTTGTTATTGTTTTCTTTCTGACAGCAGAACTGGTAATTATTGATTGAATCACATCTAAAAATTTTGCCTGTGGATTTACCTGCATTTATATAATGGAGTTCCCATTTACTAATTAATTTACATCTATATTAGCCTATTAAAAATATTAAATTGAAATATAAATATATATAATTAAAATAACCCCAAATTTAAAATTAAACAAGATTAGCCAAAGAAAAAATAAACTCTATATAACAACAAATTGTTTTTTTTGCCAAAGTAGACTTTTCAAATCCAAAGAACTAAAACATAACATATATATACTATTTACTACAGTTCTCAATTACATCTCACATAAATTATTGAAGGTGCATCGGATATAATTGGTACTTGTGGTAAATAGTTAGTATATGATCATCATCAACCATTATCAATGATGAATGTCTCTCCAAGTTCATTCCATCTCCGATCTTTAGCTTCTCTTCTCCACATCACCTCTGTACACTTTCTTATTTTATCCATCCATCTCACATCTGGTATCTTTCTGAGTCTTTTACAATCTCTTGCAATCCAGTTTAAGATTTCAATTGTCTATCTATTATCATCTCTTCTAGCCAATATATTCACCCCAACTCCATTTCAGTCCTTTAATTTTTTTAATGAGGTCATTAACACCTGCTTGTTCTCTTACCCTTTTTGATATCATCTTATTACTCCCAAATGCATCTCTCCATACTTCTTTGAGTGATCTGAAGTTTCTGTGTTTCTCTTCTATTATAAGCAAAAAGAGGGTTTAAGTATAGGTAATAGTCTGAGTGGTTTTTTGGCAGGAATATATATGTATAAGTTTGAAGAGCAATTTTTTAATTACAATAAAAGTAAAACAATTTTTTATGTTAGATATGTTGATGACTATTTTATGGTTTTCAATGGTAATAAAAGAAATGCAGATAATTTTTTGAGTTATATTAATGGTAGAGTTGAAAAAATAAAATTTACTATGGAAAAAGAATATATTAATGTTATTTAATATATGGATGTTAGAATTTTTAAAATAATTGATAGGAATGGTAGTGTTTGTATAGAAACATCTGTGTTTAGAAAAAAAAAACATTTTTTGGATTATCAAATAATTGGTTTTCAGATATTGATAATCATAGTAAAATTAATATTGTTAATAATAAAATTATTAGGGCAATTAAGTTATGCTTAAATAGTAATTTGTTTGGGAATGAGATTGATATTATTAGGAATGAATGTTTTATGAATGATTATCCTAGGGTTGTAGTTGAACATTTGTTTTCTAATAAAAATATAAATAAAATAAGAAATAGAATGGGATTAGATAGGAGTAGGAATAGAGAAAATATTATTTATGTTGGTTTTAATATATCTAAAGATTTATTTATTAAAGTTAAGAAATTAGTTAAAACGATTAATAGGAAATATAATGTTTCAATTTGTCCAGTTTATAAAAAGAAAGCAAGTTTAAATTTTTTAATTAATAATAATGGGGACTATAATAGGTTAGACATTATGAATTCAGTTTATTTGATAAAATGTTTGAATTGTTTTAGAAAGAATGTAGAAATGACATATATTGGTACTAGTAAGAATAAATTAAAAACTAGATTAAAACAGCATTTAAGTGATAAAAATTTTGCTGTTTACATTCACATGAATAAATTTAAGCATGGAGATTTTGATATAAAGGCTTTGGAATGTATTAAGTCATATAATGAAAGGATGATAAAAGAAAGTGCATACATTAGTAAAATAAAACCAGAATTAAATAGGATGTTAATAGAAAAACAGAAAAGAAAATAATAGGTTTTTAATTAAATGTTTTAAAGGATATATATAGATTTTTAAAAAAAATTGTTTGTGTTTAAGTTGTGATTGTTGGTAATAGGAAAGGGGAGTGAGATAAGGTAAATTTTTGGTTATGAATATTTTTTGTAATTTTTTATTTATTTTATTTTATTTTATTGGCATGTGTGTTATTTGTTATATATATATATTATTTTATTTTAGTGTGCCTTGAAAAAGACTATATAAAATAGTCGAAATGTTGGATTTTTTTCATGATTATAGTCATATAAAAAACAAGTTTTAAAAAGAAGAAGTTAGTTTGTTTTATTTCTATATGGGAAGTAAATACAGTATTCTACTTGAATTACATCAAATCGTGATATTATAATAACTTTACACATAATTTTTATTATTTTTTGTGAAATTATTAAATATTGATAATTTAATAAATATGTGATATTTACATTTTATTTGAATTTATTTGCTTTTGTGCAAAAAATAGTTATATCATCAAAAAAAAAAATAATCCTAATGTCAAAAAATATATGCCTATCATTATGGATACTAGAATTATTATTTTTGAATTAAAATGTATTTTTAAAATTTCAAAAATTATTGCAACTTAAATTTATAGTTTAATAAAATATATATTAAATATATAGATTTCATGGAAAGTTTTTTTTTTTTTGATAAAAACTTTTTTTAAGCTATTGAGTGAAACAAAATCTTTTAGTTTGATTCTTACTTTTGTCTTTTTTTTTTTTTATTGAATGCTGTTAAAATTGTGTTTTATTTTCATCAAAAAAAAAAGAAAAAACAACTGAAAACAAACATTAAAAAAAGAGCAAATAAACCTCACCAGATCCCCCCCCCCTCATTAAAAAGTACAACTGGAAGAATAAAGAAAAAACATGAGATTTGACTATTGTAATGGCAACTAAAGAGAATTAAAGAGAAAAGCAGAATTTTCTATTATTAATCTAATTATTTCAATTTTTATTGGCAAATCTGATTGATGAGGTGGAAAAAGTTGCCATCATTTTCCTTTGCAACCATCTAGTAAGCCATTACATTATGGTTTAAAGACATCAATTAATAATTTAAAACTTTATTTTTATTACTTGGGCACAAAGACAAATATAATTTTCTTTAATAATGATTGCAAAGACTCCCTTTTTTAACAACAACATTCTATGTCCAGCACTTGTCATCTGAAGAACATATTATAAATAAAAGCAAATAGTAAACTTAATAAGATTCAAAAATATGTATCAATTCTTTAAATATATGTTTTTTTTTATTATTATATTATTAATAATTATTTTAGAAATATAAACAAATAAAATATTTACTTAATGTGACTTTATATTTATTTTCACACTCACATATTTATTATTAACCATCTCATATCCATGTTTCTCATAATATAATCAAATTTTATGTTTTTTATATGTTAATAAAGTTATTTGAATAAACATACATGTAAAAGCATACATAATTACGTTTTGATATTCTGCTATTCTAAATATTAAGGTAAATAATACTAAAACAATTTAAATATAAAATTTTAGAAAGATCTATTGTACCAAGTATATTTTCAATACTTTTATGTTATATTCATGGTTAGTCTGATGACAAGATTATTTTTTTGCTGATATGAATGCTATTTGGTTTTTGGTTCATTACATATTCATTTTGTGTAATAAACCATACATCTTTTATTTCATGTTTGTGATTGTTTATATCATTGCAAACAACTTTGAAAATACCTGGATTACAGCCACAGCTGTGCTATTCCTCATGACCACAAAAGACAGATGAAGCAATAGTATTGGCTCAATTTCAAATTTTGTGTACAGTACCCACTCCAGATCTGCCACAATACACATACTGGCAGTCCCTTCCCACGACTGCAGCCCACACTGCAGTTCAAAATTGCAAATGTAAAATAAAGGTGTATTTCATTATAGAAACCAAAAATCAAGTGGCTTTCAAATCAGCAATAAATTAATGTTCTCAGCAGACTAATCATGACAATAATATGAAAGCACTGAAAGTGTACATCGTACAATGATATAAAAGCACTGAAAGTGTACATCTTATAATAAATGTTTCTAAAATTTTATATTTAAACTCTGTTTTTGTATTTTTTACAATAACCACATACATATATATGTGTGTGTGTTTTGTACATGAATTATTTTTATTAAAAAATTATAAATTATTTTGTTTATATTTTATTTATTCCTTTTCATTTTCTAATACAATAAAACAACTATTTTGATGTGCCTACGTCAGCATTTATTACAATTTAATATATTATGTGAATATTTAATTACCTACAGAAGAATAAAAAATGTGTTATGTATAAAGATAATCCCAGTGTGATTTATATTATATATGTAAGAGAATTTAAATAATGACAATTATTTTACATCTATATATAAACTTATATTGCATTATATAATAGATTTTAATTCTTGCTTGACCAAGAAAAAAATGAATCAAGTTTACCTTTGAGATATGTAATTTTTTATATATATGGCTTTCAGTCTGAATAATGGCAAAATAAAACCCTTTTATCATATTCTATATGTATTTAATGGATTATGTCCTGTACATGAGGGGTCAGGTTGACCTTGGGTCGACATGGGTGTGACAATAATCTCGGCCTCAGGGTGGCCTTTGAGCATTCCATCATCGGATTTTCAATTGGATGGATGGTTGAAGAGTTGGAGTGTGGAGTAGATTGAAGCCTGTCCATTAAAGTGGGAGGATTTGCTATCTTAATATATATCTGAACACTTGTAGCATATATGTGTGAAGATGGTAATCTGGACCAACTGATGATTGCTGGTTTAGCATGAAATGCATATATTGGTGATTATTTGTCTTTTTGACATATGTGTGTTTGAGTGTATCAGTGTTATGAGATAGTGTGGAGAGTGGTGGGTCATGTGAAAGTCTGTGCTCATACCCTGTCTATTAAATATAAATAAAGAAAAAAATATTAAATACTCTAATTTTATTTAAGGAAATAAAACAAAACTTACTTTTTAAGTTAGCTAAAATAAGATAGATTTTTATTGTTTTCCATGATGTACGTTTAAAATCTTCTAAACATATTATCTAATTTTAAAAACAATAACTTTCAAATGCATGAAAACTACTTAAATTTAGAGATTACCTTTACATTTTTTTACATATACAATGAGAACAAGTGCCACATTTTGTGCATGTTGAATTTTGCAATTTAATCTATGCTGAAATTGTTACTGAAGTTATTCTGAGAGGTGATAGACAGAGGTGTGATATGTGTTAAATCGGACAGAGTTGAAGCAATGGATCTGGAAGTCAGATCCATGCTTCACAGCCTGCTATAAACTCACCAGTATTGTAAAGAGATGATCAATTTAAAATAAATATAAATATAATATTAAAATTTAAAGATATACATAATGAAAGACAATGAATTAAATGAGAAAATTTAAAGAAAGGTATAAAGTTAAAACAAGGAAACCTACCCTGACACCTCTCTGAGGAGTGCCAAAGCACGAAACCATGGTTAGGGGTTTGGGGAGGGGTTCCTGACAGAGATATTTTAAGTGCTGGCTCTGGCTAAGCAATTATCATAAAGCTTGTAGAGGAATTGGCAATCCTCACTGTTTATAAGGAAAGTAAAAGTTTTATAATAATTCCTGACAACTAGGAACAAAAATAAAAATATAAAAATTCTATACTTTTCTATTAGAACTATCCAACATAAAATTACAACATAGATATCTGTACACGGAATGTTATAATTCTATCTGAATAACATCATTACTAGTTGCACCACTCCAAGATAGAAAACTGACTAAGTTAGTCATCATAATTTCTCAAAGATTATTTATAGTTTAAAGTGAATATGAATCATTTATTTTACCACAAGTTATGAATATTTCTTTTTCACGTAACTAACAAATCCAAATATATTACTAAAATAATTTACAAGTGAGATTTCTCAAGAATGCTCACCTTTGTCATATGAATGCCAATTTATTTTAGCAAATAAAATATGATGTTTACAAGTTTATTTAAATGATTATTTAGGCATTTTACTTGTGAATTGTCTTAGTAATGTATTTGGACTTATTTATTACATGAATTAGTCTATATTAGTCATGCATATTTGATAGGTTCTAAACATATTTACAAGCTCATTCAAATGATTAAAAATGAAAAATATCCTAATATTTTAAAGTAATCAAAAATATTTTACCAAAATAAAAATATAGCTAAATATTGCAATAACAAAATTATGACAAAAATTACATGCAATTAGAAAAATGATGAGAATGCTTTTACATTATTCTATTATGTATTAATAATGATAAATGCAAGAATCATCATATTTATTGGGAAATGATACTGAAGACCATTGTACTAAAACACCTAAAATAATTGTATATGTACCTCCATATCATGAAAATATGAAAATAAAGATTGATTATGATGAGTTAGAAGAAGTTAACAGTTACAAATACCTTGATCAAATTATAAATACAGATGGAAACATAATGGATGAAAATAATCATAGAATTAAACTTGGCTGGAGTGCTTTTGGTAGAAATAACTTGATACTAAAAGTAAATATGCCTATGTGTTTGAAAAGAAAGGTTTTTAATAAATGTGTTTTACCAGTTTTTACTTGTGGATCTGAGACATGGACACTTAATAGAAGACCAATACAGAGACTTCAGACCACTCAAAGAAGTATGGAGGGATGAATGTTGGGGATAAGAAGAGATCCAAAACACAATATATGGGTAATAGAACAAACGGTTGTTACTAACTTCATTGAAAAAAATAAAAGATTAAAGTGGAGTTGATCTGGACATATTGTTAGAAGAGATAATAATAGATGGAAATTGAAATCTTGAACTGGATTCCAAGAGATTGTAAAAGATCCAGAAAGAGACCACATGTGAGATGGATGGACGAAATAAGAAAGTGTGTAGGGGTGATGTGGAGAAGAGAAGCTAAAAATCGGAGAAGATGGATTGAACTTGGAGAGACCTTCATCCTGCAGTGGATTGATAATGTTTGATGATGATCATCATTAAAACCAAGCCACAATTAATTAAAATGAGGTATTCATGATGATTTTATTTGAATGTAAATGTTAATCTTTAAATTTGAATAGAAAAAAAAATAGATATCTCTTATTGTTAACAAACGCTTTATTTCTTAAGTTTATTGGTATCAAAGATGAAAATTATCAAATTAAATTATTTTATAAAGTCATATTATTAATGAATTTAATACAAAAAAACAAAAAACAAAAAAACAAAGAACATCAATAAGATTGAAAAATTATTTCATCCCCCCAAAAAAAACGCAATTGATAGGATTTAGTCTATTTAAATATTACAATTAATATTTGTAACATTGTGTCTTAACAGTTATGAGATTTTTCGATATATTTATTGTGGTTTTAAAAATAAAGTTCATGTAATGATTTTTTTTCCATCTCTCTTATAATATTTAGTCATTTGAAAGTAATTTTAACAAATTTTTTTTTTATTTTTCATAAAATATAGATTATTTTGTGCTTGCTAATTTTTATATAAGAAATTCGTCTTTTTTTTTTTTTTTTTAAATGCTTGCAATTAAATAAAATCAAATGATGTTTTTAAGTCAATAACATACAACCAAATAATCCAGTTAGCGTTGTGCAATTTTTTTTTACTATTATAATTCTATTTCCACTAAGAAGAATATCCAATTAAAGAATGCAGTTTTGAAAAAGTAAAATATTAGTAAAGTAAAAAATATATAGTTAAACTTAAAATTAAACCACCAATTAGCTTTCCACTTATCTTTTTGTTAATCATTTAATAAAACGAATAATATACTTTAGTTCAAGAGACCGAATTTTGATTTTTGATTTTTTTGTTTAATAAAAAAATATTTTTTTTTTTACTTCCACTGTTGAGAAATTTAAAAAAATAAAAATAAAAATTTAATTATATTATTTAAACACTATATTTATATATAATATTTAAATACACTTATATTGTCTATGCTAAACTTAATGTAATTAGAAGGGACTTGAACTCAGAATTTCAAGCTTCCTACATCTATCCACTCCATCTTATACAACCAAATACACATGTGGACAAGGTAAATGATCTCCAATATTGGTATTTCGTGCTGAATGAGCACTTATCGGTTGGACCAGATCACTATCTCCCTAAAATATATACAATCAGTGCTCACAACCGATACACATGATCACATACATGTGAAAAAGATAAATGATCTCCAATAAACGTATTTTGTGCTGAACCAGCTATTATCAGTTGGTCCAAATTACCATATGCCTAACATATATACAATCATGTTTGGGAGATGGTGATCTGGGCTAACTCATGAGCACTGGTTCAGCACAAAATACGGATATGGGAGATCATTTGTCTTTTTCACATATATGTGTTTATTTGTTTTGGTTATATAAAGCAGAGTGGGTAGATGTAGGGAACATAAAAGTCTGAGTTTAAGTCCCTTCTATATATATATTGTAATTTTAACTGAAATGCGTTTTGATGACGTAGAATATCACAACTCTCTCTAGTTGATCCAAAATAAATAAAACTTTAGATGCAGAAAATTAACTTCTTCACGTTCAACTAACTAAATTTAATATAATGAAAATCAAGAAATAAATATTATTTCTTTTTTTAAAAGGGTAGAAAGAGATAATATAGAATTACTTTTTTTTTTTGTAATATCTTAAAAAGAGTGTTGGCACATTCGATTGACACTTGAAAAAGATTTTATCACATCTCCCTCGCTCTCTGTTAACATTGCTATTACAATCTGCTCATAGAACTATGAAATAAAAATTTATTATTAATAAATGCATATTTTTTAACTTAGAAGAAAATGTTAAGAAAGAATTTAATATTATAGTGCATTAAAATAAAATACAATTTATCTAGAAATGTTTACATCTTATCTAACCATCAATGTAACATAATAAATAAAAAAATCAAAATTAAAAAAGCTAGATTTCGTCAATACAAAATTTTCATTCCTCATTATTAAAATAAAGCGATTGTAACTTTATTTGGGGCACTATTATAAATATAATTAAATTCAGTAAATGGAGGAGGGAACGGAAATAGACATAAACAAATGAATTACCCTTTTAATACTATATAAATATTTGAACTGAATATAAAAGCTATATAATAATAAATATGAGCGAAATAGATTAAAAATTTGTTTTGTTTTGTTTTTACAGAGTTTTCTTTTGTTCATTTTACTTTTGATGCCTTGAATAAACAAAATTAATAAGATTACTTTCAAGTTGGAATCTTATAATAACGTAACAAAGGAGAAAGTATATTTGGGTATTTATTATATCAAAAAAAATATAGGCTGACATAATTTCAAGACCAAAATTTTTATTCCAAAATCTATCACCTATCAAGACCCATATAAAAATAATGCTTTATAATGCTTGTTATTTTATTATGATAAAGTGTAATTGAAAATGAACATTCAAGTTTACATGGGCACAAAACAGGCATATGTGTGATAATCATAAATATTTGAAAACATATGTAATATTTGCTAAAAGCATATCCCTTCAGGGTACACACTGAATTTCATAATTACCAATTATATTTGTATACATAAAACATCTTTATCAAATAATGCATAGGATTGTAAAAGATTACCTTCTACAACATCAAAAGCAAATGAGATAATGTAATCTATCGTAAAATCTAAGATATCAAAAACATTTAAGTAATTCAAAGGGACATTACTTTAATCATATAAATGTACAGTAAAATATAATTGCTTCTACAATTTCATTTGGTTTCAACTTTAAAGCATTTTAACAAATAAATGGACAGCATAACAGTTCTATTTTGCCTTTGCAATATATGCTCAGGACTGTGGATTCCACCCAACAAAAAATCTCTCCAAGCAGGCATGCTTATGTTGTGAATGTGAACTTTTGTCATTGAATCATTAACTACAAAATTTTATCATACCAAATAGTATTATCACATAAAATAAACAAAGATAAGAATTCATTTTACAACAATGGATATTGATATTTCTAGTGTTAGCAGCCTGAATTTACTGAAGTCAACCAAGTAACATGTAAAATCACCAACATTTTAACTAGCTTTGAAGATTGTAATCATAATATTGAGAAAAGATCCATTCAACTAGGAAGTTCACACCAAATTAAATTTTAAAATATTCTTATATGCGAACACAGATTGGATTTTTTTTTTTTTTTTTTTGTAAAAAAAAATAAATCTCTAGATTAATCATAAAAATAGTAGTAAATATTAAAATATCTAAAAAGAAACATATGGATAATATTTAACTGATTTCTTTTCCTTCGAATCCTTTTTTTTATTACATTTATTTATTTAAATTTAAAAATATATCATCATCATCATCAACCATTATCAATCCACTGCAGGATGAGGGTCTCTCCATCTTCTCAGATCTTTGGCATCTCTTCTCCACATCACCCCCACACACTTTCTTATTTCATCCATCCATCTCACATGTGGTCTTTTAAATACACATAAATAAAATTGTTGTAAAAAGATAAAATTTATATAATAAAGTCCGCACTGATAATTGAGATACTTTCTTTGATAAAAACAAAAATAGCTCCATAGACTACTCATAAGGAAATGAAGGAATTAATACATCCTTGTACAAATTTTGATACTACATTTCAGGTATATCTCTAAAAAATTATGGACTATTTTCATAAAAAAAGAATGATTAATGTTGCATCCATAACTATTTCATCAAATCATTGCCTCTTTTAATGGTGATAATAAAATACTAAACATAAAATACAGCATGGAAGGCAAAGTTAAGATGATTCATTGATTTATAATTAAAAAATAAATATTATATTATTAGTATTTAAAATATGTTAAAAGAAAGCAAACTAAAATTATTTAATCTTTCATATTTATTTATTACAACTAAAACTGTAGGAAAAATTATATCTAAAAAGTTATTTATGTCTTTAAAGTATATATTATTTACTTTTTACAGAGATATTGGTTTAATGATCTAGTCTGATAAAATATTAATTTACTTGGAATTGATTGGAGATGTCTAACTTGTAATTAAATTCAAAAATAAGTTTGTAAATCTAGGTTTAAATTTGAGCTGAGATTACAATATTAGTACAATTAAAACAGGCAAAACTCTTTATACAGTAGTGCAGCTCAATGCAATCCAGAGTAATGAATGGATGACAGATGGCTTGTGTGTAAAATCCCTATCTAGTGCCTACTCATCCAACATCCTTAAACTAGTTTCTAGCTTGTGGCTTTCATCAGTGACGAGCCTTGGATCTGAGAGTACTGCACCTGGATTTTAGGATATAATGCAACCCTCCAGCAACCACCTTTTATCTCTACTTAACTACAAACTCTGAGTCTATAATTGAAAACACAATAATATTTTTAATCCAAGATCATTAGCTTATATAGTCATATAGGAGTTTGCTATTAACTGAAAGGAGACCCTTTGATTCCTCTTGGAGGCCTTAAAGGAACCGAGCAGGGCAAATTCCTAATGTCCACTCCATACGTTCTTGTCGTTGCAGCTGTTATTACTATGTGATTATTCATATAGTATACGAACATGGATGGCCTGCTCACCAACACGCATTAGCCAGCATGGTGAGTTTATTGGCTTTTTACCTCTGAGTTTAAGATCGAGAAACACAATGTTTGTGTAAATGATAAATATTTTTCCAATACATATATACAAATATGACAGACAAAAATTAAGCATGGCCCTTATTCCCAGGAGGCTGTAAAGTCACCAACCAAAACAGCGGTTGGTGGCCGAAGGCGGAGGGTGCTGAGAATCCCCCGATTGTGAACCCAGGCTGCCATTTGATGATGACTTTTTATTTAGGTACTTACAACTGCAGATCACTTTCAAGTAAAGGAAGATTGCAAGAATTAGAAGAAGAATTGTCTTATATTAAATGGGACATTATTGGACTTTGTGAAGTTAGAAGAAAAGGTGAAGAAACAATTGATTTAAAAAGTGGACATATACTCTATTATAAATGCACACATATTGGAAATACAAGTGGAGTAGGATTCATTATAAATAAAAAGTGGAAGAACAATATTGTGGAGATTGATGGTGTATCGGACAGAGTTGCAAGATTAGTTATACAACTTAATAGCAGATACCAAATGCAGATAATTCAGGTTTATGCCCCAACAAGTTCTCATAGTGATGAAGTAGTAGAAGATTTTTATATGGATGTACAAAAGGCATTTGATCAGAGTAAACAACATTTTAAAATTGTTATGGGAGACTTTAATGCTAGAATTGGTAAACAAATGAAAGATGAAATTGCTGTAGGTAATTTTGGTTATGGTAATAGAAATGAGAGAGGACATAGACTTGTGGAGTTTGCAGAAAAAGAAAAACTTTATATTATGAATTCATTTTTTGAGAAAAATGTTAAAAGGAAATGGACATGGAAGCATCCAAATGAAGGTACAGCAGAATTGGATTATATTTTGACTAACAGAAAATACATATTTTAAGATTGTAATGTTCTTAATAAATTTAACACAGGAAGTGATCATCGATGAGTAAGGTGTAAGTTACATGTTAATGTAAAACTAGAAAGACAAAAATTATTGAGAAAAACAATATTTACAGTTGATGTTCCTAATCTTCAGAAACATTCTAATGAATTTAAATTAGAACTTACAAATAGGTTCAAGTGTTAGAAGATTTTGAACATGATTCAGATTTGAATGAAATTAATATGAAAATAACTGATACACTTTTAAAAACTGCAACAAAGATAGCTGGTAGAAAAAAGCAGCAATTGACTAATAAAATTTCTACTGAGACTAGAGAATTTATGAAGAAAAGAAGGAATATGAAGATATACAAAAATGATGTATTAAAAAGAATTGAATATCTCGAGTTTTGTAAAATGGTACGGAAAAAAGTTGAAAATGATATAAGAAAGTATAACTGTGAAATAGCAAGGAAAGCTGTAGAAGAAAATAAAAGTCTCAAGAATGTTAAACAACATTTTGGTATTGGTAGGAAATTTATATCTGCAATAAGAAAAAAAGATGGAATTATTACTAAAAAGAGAGATGACATCATGAAATTGGTAGAAGATTTTTATCAAGAATTATATAGTAATAAAGAACAAGTACCTCCTATATCTATTACATCTTCTGAATTGCCCAGAATTTTAAATGAAGAAGTGAGACATGCAATTAAATGTATGAAGAAAGGAAAGGCTCCAGGAAATGATGGAATTATAATTGATATATTAAAAGAAAGAGGTGAAGAAATAGAAACAATTTTAGCAAAGTTATATACCAAATGTCTAAATGATAAAGATGTACCGGAAGATTGGAAGAATGCAGTAATAATATTAATATTTAAAAAGGTGATAAAGAAGATATTAGAAATTACAGACCTGTCAGCCTTTTATCAGTTTTATATAAAATTTTTACCAAGATAATTACAACTTGTCTACAGAGAACTTTGGATTTCTACCAACCAAGAGAACAAGCTGGATTTAAAAGTGGTTTTAGTACAATAGATCATATCCAGGTATTGAGAGAAGTCATAGAAAGGACAAATGAATATGAGTTGTCATTATGTTTTGGATTTGTAGATTATGAAAAGGCATTCGATTCTATACACATTTCTTCAGTGATTAAAGCATTGGATCATCAAGGTATAGATCCAGGATATTGTCATATTTTAAAGAATATTTATAAAAATGCAACAGCAACAATTAGATTACATAATGATACTGGAAAAATCAACATTGAGAAAGGTGTAAGGCAAGGTGACTCCATATCTCCAAAACTTTTTACAGCAGTGCTGCAAGAAGTATTTTGTGGATTAAAATGGGAAACTAAAGGAATGAAAGTAAATGGAGAATATTTAAGTCATTTAGATTTTGCAGATGATGTAGTTGTTTTTGCAAATAATGCTTCAGAGCTGCAGGAAATGTTGCAGGAGTTAGCAGATGAAAGTAGAAAAGTAGGACTAAAGATAAATGTTAAAAAGACTAAAGTAATGTTTAATCGATTTGCTCAAAATATAAAAATAAAGATTGATTATGAAGAATTAGAAGAAGTTAACAGTTACAAATACCTAGGTCAGATTATTAATACAGATGGAAACATAATGGAGGAAATTAATCATAGAATTAAACTTGGTTGGAGTGCTTTTGGTAGAAATAACTTGATACTAAAAGGAAATATTCCTATGTGTTTGAAAAGAATGGTTTTTAACAAATGTGTTTTACCAGTTCTTACTTATGGATCTGAGACTTGGACACTTAATAGAAGAGCAATACAGAGACTTCAGACCACTCAAAGGAGTATGGAGAGATGTATGTTGGGAGTAACAAGAAGAGATCGAAAACGCAATGTATGGGTAAGACAACAAACAGGTGTTACTGACCTTATTGAAAAAATTAAAAGATTAAAATGGAGTTGGGCTGGACATATTGCTAGAAGAAATGATAATAGATGGACAATTGAAATTTTAAACTGGATTCCAAGAGATTGTAAAAGACCCAGAAAGAGACCACATGTGAGATGGATGGATGAAATAAGAAAATGTGCAGGGGTGTTGTGGAAAAGAGAAGCTAAAGATCGGAGAAGATGGATTAAACTTGGAGAGACCTTCATCCTGCAGTGGATTAATAATGGTTGATGATGATGATGATGATGACATTTTGTGTCTTCAGTTCTTTAATAACCATAGCCACCATTATCCTATTAGGCAGGATCGGTATTAAACCATTAAGCATCACATGATCACCATTTCTTATGCTTGCTAATAACTGCTTTAAAACAGGCAAAATTCTCTATACAGTAATATCACTCAATCCTATCTAGGGCCTATTCATCCAATACCCCCAGGCTAGTTTCTAGATTGTGGATGAATAGGCATTAGATAGGGATTTTATGCACAAACCTTATGGCATCCATTTATTACTCTGATTTGCACTGAGTGGCACTATTGTATGGAGAGTTTTTCCTGTTTTAATAGCAGTTATGAGCAAGCATAAGAAATGGTGATCATGTGATGCTTAGTTGTATAATAAAATACAATACAATAAAAATATATAGGAAAAATTTTGATTACAATAATGACTTCCAAAATTGTGTCCTGTGAGTTTTTTTCCACTTTATAGACAATTTTTATAATTTTAATAGTATACCATTAAATATTAAAGGAAAATACAGGTATAATAGTCAGATCAAAAGGAACTCACTTCTGTTATCCCTCTACCCTTGCATGTATCTTTAATATACAGTTTAGCCCATTAAATTTTAGTATATCTTCTTAACAGAATATCTCCTTTTATAATCATTATTTGGAGTTATATAAATTTAAATATCACACAATACAATAAAGATTATTTAGAATCGAAATAAAAAATTATATTAAAAAATAGAAAAATATAATTTTTCCTTTTTAATTTTGATATAAATGTGTGGATAGAAATAACATTCGTTCAAAGATGGATAAATGAAACTCTCTTTTCTATCATCACCATCAATTTTAAATTCATTTTTTAACAAACTAATTTGTTCAAAATAACAGCATCATTAAAAAAAAACTCACACAAAATATTCTTCACACATATCTCTTTAATTACATTATATATTTTTTATCATTAAAGTAACAATTTGCACAAACATTTTCAATCTATTATTTGTATATGTACATGTTTATATTAGAAACATGAAAGTGGATGTCCATAAGTATTTGATACCGTGATAATGTATGTTTACATGTGTGTGCAGTCACGTACATAATGAATTTACTTCATTGTATTATCAAAATTTTGATTGTCTTTTATTAGTTACTTATTTAACTTCAAATTTTTGATTGAAAAACTTTTACATTTAAAATTACAAGAAAAGTAATAAAATATTTTTTATCTAAACCTATATTCATCAATTCTTATAATCATCATCAATATCAGCCGTTTACCAATTCACTGCATGATAAAAATCTCTCAAAGTTTAATCTAATCCTTATCCACATAACCCAGCACATTTGCTATTTTATCCATCCATCTCATAAATTTCATGTTTAAAGATGTTTATTTAAACTTTATTGTATCAATATTTCATACTCCGTAGTCAAGTTGCAATCTTTAAGTGTCCATATATATTGGATGGACCATTAGTAAGAATGGATTTCCATTCTTGCTACTAAAAGGTGAGAAGGTTGCCTTGATAGCAGTGAGAAATATTGAATACTATCTTTACTGTGAATTTTTAGGTGGTTAGTGGTTGGTATCTAATTATCTCATGAATTGTCTACTCCCAGGTATTTTATAATGTCTTGGAAATCAGTTTAAGATTTTGTTTACTTATCATCTATCTTCTCATCTACCAGAATATCCAGACCAGTAACACCTGTTTGTTCTTTCACCCATGCATTTCATTTTAGATCCTTTCTTGTTATTCATAACATACATCCTTCCAAGCTTTGGTGAATGGCTTAATGTCTCTGTATTTCTCTATTAGTAAGTATACAAGTCTCCAATCTATTAGTTAAAATAGATAAATGATTAAAACCTTTTTTTTTTTCAAACAAATAGGTATATTTCTTTTTACTATAAAGTTATTTCTACCAAAATCACTTCATCCAAGTTTCATTCTATGATTAATTTCATCCATTATGTTTCCATTAGTAATAGGAATGTGACCAAGGTGTTTGTAGTTACTAACTTCTTCTAATTGATCATTATTATTCTTAATTTTTTCTTTTGAGAAAATCCATTGAACATTATTTTGGTCTTTTTTACTATTTGCCTTTAGTCTCACTTTCTTTCATTTCATCTGACAACGTTTGTAACATATCATGAAGCTGTGAGGCATTATTTGCAAAAATAATTGCATCATGTGTAAAATTGAAATAAAAATGTCCATTTACTTTTATCTTCCTTAGCTTCCTATTTTAATCCACAAAATACTTCTTACAAAACTGTTATAATGATTTGGTGGTATTGAGTCATCCTGTCATAATTCTTCAGAATATCAATCTTCTTGGTATAACTATGTAATCTAGTCAAGCGTTGTTAGCCGAGAGGATATCGCAGCCACCTTGCAAGCAAGTAGTTGGTTGCAGATGGTTGTGGGTTCGCCTCCCACTTATGCTATGACATATGAAAAAAAAAACTATGTAATTTAATCACAATCAGTATATTTTGATAAATATTCTTCAATATATGATGAAAAATTCAATCTATATTATGATGAATCAATGCATTAATCATTGAATAAATTATTATAGAATCAAATGTCTTTTCACAATCTCACATCAAAAGCATAGGGTCAACTTATATTTAGTGATTTTTTTGTATAGCTTCTCTCAATACATGGATGTGATCTACTGTGGTCAAAATTTTGTGTGGAAATGATTAATGGCTGATAGATCTGTCATTGTTAACATTCTCTTTATCACCATTTTCAAATGTTAATATTAATATTGTATTATTCTAATCATTTTATACCTCATTATCATTCAGATATTTGGTACATAACTTTGACAACAATTTTTCCATTTTTTTCCATTTGGTTCTTTTAAATTATTGGTTATAATTCCATTATTATCTGGTGCTTTTCCATTCTTCATAGATTTAATTGCATGTCTTATTTCTACACTTGACATTCTGGGCAATTCAGAAGATGTAATCATACATTGTTTTCTTGTTCTTTATTGTTATATAATTCTTTGTAGAACTCTATTATGCATTTCATGATGTTATCTCTATTTTTAGTAATAGTTCCATCTTTTCTTCTTATGGCAATAATATATTTTATATCAATACCAAGAGTTGTTTTACATGTTTAATATTTTTATTCTCTTTTATAGCTTTCCTCAAAATTTATTATTGTATTTTATTATATAGCTATTAACTTTTTATATCATTTTACAAAATTCTAAATACTTAATACTAAATTATGGGTTCGTTTTATATATTTTCATATTCCTTCTTTTCTTTATAAATTGTCTTGTCTCAGCAAAAATTTTATTAATCAATTGCTGCTTTTTTTACATTTCTTAAAAAATGTATATGTTAACTTTCTATTGATTTTATTCAAATTTAATCATATTCAAAATCTGTTAATATTTTTAAATGCCTTACAAGTTCTAATTTAACTTCATTGGAATGCTTCTGAAGGTTAGGAATATCAATTGGTAATACTGTTATTCTTAATTATTATTTCTCTAGTTTTGCATTAACATATATTTTACATCCAATTAATCAATCAATAATCATTTCCTGCCTTGATTTTATTAAAAACATTACAAAATTGAAAGGCATATTTTTTATTTGTCAAAATATATCCCAATTGTAGGGTACCCTTTTCCATGTCAATTTCTGTTTACCATTTTTCTCAAAGAAAGACATTATAATATAAAGTTTTTCTTTTTCTGCAAACTCAATAAGTTTCTGTTCTCTTTATTCCAAATTTACAGTATTTTTATCTTTCAGTTGTTTACCAATTCTAGTATTAAAATTTCCCATGATAATTTTAAAATGTTGATCTGTTCAGAATCCCTTTATACATCCATATAAAAATCCTCTATTTTCTCAACATAATGAAAACTTGTTGGTGTCTAAACCTGAATTATCTGCATTTGTTATCCATTAAGTTGAATAACTAATTTTACCATTCTGCTTGGTACACCATCAGTTTTCACAATGTTATTTTTGTATTTTTTTATTTATAATGAATTCTACTTCACTTGTGATTTCAATATTTGTGCCTTTATAGTATAGTAGGTATATATTTTTTAAATTAATTGTTTTTCACTTTTTTTCTAACTTCACAAAATTCAGAAATGCCCCATTTAATATTACAGTTCTGATTTTTGTAATTTTCTTTCACTAGAATATATTCTGCACTTGTATGTACCTAAATAAAAAGTCATCATCAAAGGGCATTCACTATCAACATTCAGAGGATTCTTAGCATCATTATTATTTGATCACCAACCATTGTCTTAGCCACTGTTTTGAGAATAAAGACCATAATTATGTTTTGTCATGATTGTAAATATCTATTATAATGTTTATTCACACACATGTTTTTCTGTCTTCAAGAAAATTTAACTGATATTTCCTCAATAAATTGAGAAAAAGGACTATGCTGTTTCTTCATTTTAAACTCAAAAGTGAAAACCAATAAATGTGCCACACTGGCTTATTCATGTTAGTGAGCAGGCTTACCATGTTAATGTACTATATGAATAATTGTACAGTAATGACAGTTATATTATCCGTCCCCCATTGATTCGGGGTCCTCCTTTTTCTCGGACTGCCTCTGTAATTTAATGACTTAATTATGTCCAAATATATAAACTGACTTGCTAAAAGTCCAGCTTTTCTTTTTGAGAATTTATCCAGAATGTCATAAAAAACATTAATATTATAAACGTGAATATCTTTAGTATTTACACATTTATATGACGTGATTGACGTGATGCATATAAAGTATAAAATAAATTTCTGTTTTCTTTGGCTATTACAAAAAAAAATAGTTATTGTCTGATAATTCAATATCGTTATATAATAAATATAAACGGCATCCATTATTACAGCGGTTTATAATTATCTGATGACACACTTGAAAAAGCTTCTGAAAATTGTTTAATACTGTAAATTTAAAAAATATCACAACATATGTGTCTCTGTGTGGGGGTAAACCTCAGAATATATTTTTTTCATGTAATAATAAAAATAATATTTAAGCTATAGTATAACCAGAATACAATTTATAATGCAAACTAAAATAAAACCTTCTAATAATGATATTTATATGACCATATTAAAGTAAAGATGAAGTCACTTTCACCTTAATTCTAACTGATAATAAGAGTTGTAAATTAGACCTAAACATTTTATACATGCAAAAAATTACTATTGCCACTGTTTTAGTAGTAAAGTATAAACGGCTAAGCAGGTGTTGATAGACACTGTGTCATTAGAAACACTTATTAGGCTAACAATTCTATTATATAATGACATGTGAGATTCATCTAAATTATAAGTTTGGACTAACTAATTAAAAATTCAAACTCATTTGCATATGTGTACAATAAATCACAACAGTCTTCATTTGTAAAGCTATGAATATGAGATTTGAACATTAAATCTTGAAAGCACTAAGCAGACATATTAGACATTATAGTATAATTATAGTTTCACTAACGTATTATAATTAATCAATGGATGCAAGAAAGTTGTGCATAAAATCCTTATTTAATGCCAACTTATTCAATATCTCCAGACTAGTTTCTAGCTTGTGACTTTCATAAGTGAGAAGCCTTGAATATGAGATTACTGCACCTAGGTCTAAGGATTTAATGCCACACTCCAGCAATCATCTCATTAGCTTTTTAATTAACTATAATGCTAGGAGTCCCAAATAAAAACAGATGTTTTCGTTCAAAGGACATTCATTTGTATAGTTCAGTATTTATACATTTTGTGTTTTTGGCTTTAAATAATCATAGTCACCATCATCCTATGTGCAAAAATCATATTAAATCACTAATCAGCAGATGATCATTTACTATGTTTACACAAGCTACTAATCAGTGGTAAACTTTCCATGTAGTAGTGTCAATGCACAGCACAAGTTAGAAACTAGTGTAGGGATGTTGCATGAGAAGGCACTAGATAGAAAAATTTATGCACAAACTTTCTTGCATCCTTTGTTATTGTCATTTGCACTGGGTGGCACTACTGTAATGAAGAGTTTGTCATTGTTTTAACAGTTTGTATTAGCATAGGAAATGGCGATCGTATGATATTTAGTGGCTTAATACCACTCCTACTCATGGAATGATGTTGACTATGGCTATTAAAGAATCAAAGACACCAAAATGTATAGATACTGAACTAGGTTCAGAGCTATATGACTATACAAGCAAATGAGTTTGGATTGAAAACATGTGAAAGGTGGCTTCTAGAGGGTTGCATTAGATCCCAAGACCTAGAGCAGAGCTCTCAGATCTGAGACTCCTCTCTGTTGCTGGATGAGTAGCTACTAGATAGACATTTTATGCACAAACCTTTTTGCACTCACTGTTGACTCCGATTTGCGCTGAGTAGAATTACTGTATGGAGAATTTGCCACTGTTTATTAGTTATTACTAAATTTGCATCAATCTAATATTGTTAAGCTATATACACTATGCTAGGTTTTTATAGTGCAATGCAAAAATAATCAAGCTATAAAAAGAAATTTGTAAAATATTCCTTATGTTGTTTTAAACTAACACAGAATGAATTTAGAATACAAATTTTGGCAAAACAAACTAAATCACTTGCATCGATGCTCTTACTGATTGGTTGGAAATTAACTGTAGGAAAAAAATTGTAAAAGCTTTCATTGTTTGTTCTCCCATAACTTAGTATAAAAAAGAAATGTTTATATATATATGATCACTAGATGGAGCTTTACCAATAGCTCCTAACAAGCTTGTTTACATAAATGCCGAGAGAGATAGAATTCAATATCTCTTTCGTTGTCACCCACTTCCAGACCATGGTTTTGAACTAGTTGGCTCACATCTGTGAAGAGTTGGAAGATGAATTCTATCTCTCTTTATGTAAACAAGCTTGTTAGGAGCTATTGGTAAAGCTCCATCTAGTGATCATAAAATTCAAGCTAAAAGCAAGTTACGAAATTTATAACTTGTTTTATCATCTATATATATATATTATCTGAAATTATCATGTAGTTTAAGAACTGACTTGTTTCTTTAGATAGCATTTAAACATTTAAATAAAACTCACGAGAGTGGTTACATTAGTTCAGATGATTACCATAATTTGGCATGTGATTAACGGTTATGCATATCTATATATTATAACGGTACAAACATCTAAAGTATGGAAGAGCTTTTGGTTTATTAAATGTTAGAATTTTTTTAATTGACAAACGAATACTATCATATGTAATTTCAACAATAAACAAAAAAAATAGTATCGCAAAACAACAACAATAGCAATACTAATTGTCATAAGTTAGAGAAAACCTGCAAGTAATCTACTAATTAACATTCGGGTAAATTGGGAAAAAAAGTATTAATTATAAATAAAATTAATTAAAAACATTCTAAATATATTTACTTAGTTATTCCTACATAATGATTTATTTGAGTTTAAAATTAAGAAGGTTTTTTTTCTCTCATATCTCAAATGCGTTGACCGGGTAGCGAAGCCGGGCCAGCAGCTTGGAAGGCAGCTATGCTAACCACTAGGCCACCAACGTTTGCTTTATTTTGATAAATCGGAAATATAAATTATATGCAAAACTGATATATTTAAACAAACCCAATGAACTAACCAATCATAGTGAAATATCAAACGAAATAGGATTTGATTTATTACAACAACCATCCAAATATTCAAACTCAAGAGAGTCTAGCATATGTTCCTTCCACATGCATGTGAAATCGGAATTTAGATTATAAGTAAAATTTGTTTTATAGTAATATAGTTGTTTATACTATTTTAAATAAAAACGTCTTTTAAAAAATAAAATAAAATAAATTTTGATTTCAGGTTTGAGCTATTCTATGTAAATAAATTATTGTCAATGTAAGTAGTTGCATTCTAATCATAATCACGTGCAAAAAATAAGGCGTTGGTGGCCGAGTGGTCAGCACAGCTTCCTTACAAGCAGTTGTCCCGGGTTCGCTTCCCGGCCGATGCTTTGACACATAAAAAAAAGTCATTTGTTTATTAACATAAAAACAAATACAAATTAAAATAAATATGTCTATATTTAAATATAAAAATCAATATTGAAATCGTGTTTCATATTTTAAATTAGTTTAAAAAATTATAACATTTAAGTCTGTATTGTTTTTTTTAGAATATACTTAAAACAACATTTGTATAAACAATTTAAATAATTATTCAAAAATATTTTTTCAATCGTTTCAATGGAAAAACATTAAAATAGATGGTTTTGCCTATTAATTTGATCAATACTAATAGATGTATTGTAGTGCTAATCAATTAACTATTATGTATCTATAGATGGAGATAGTATGTATCCAATTTTAGTCAATAATAATCTTCCTTTAAATTGTCTCGTTGGAATATTCTAGTACTATTGCTTTAAATATATAAATGTGAGTAAATAGTGAAACATAATTATTAAGCCGTTACTTCATTGGTAATAGCACTTATAAATATCTAAAAATAAATAATATATTTATGGTGTTATAGAACAAATTCGATAACATCAAATTAGTTGTATTAGAAAGCTGCATGTTAAAAAAAACTTTAATAAAAAGTCATAAAATTGAATAATAAATGCATAAATTGTCATATATGTATTCACTTGCACTAGATATAACACATGCATCATGTATGTACACTGGTTTAAAACATTGAGCCAATAAACATCACATGATTACCATCACATGATTACCATTTCTTATGCTTGAGGATATTGGATGAGTAGACACTAGATGGGGATTTTATGCACAAGCCTTCTGGCATTCATTGATTGCTCTGGTTGGCACAGGGTGGCGCTACTGTATGGAGAGTTTTGCCTGTTTTAAAACATTAAAAAAAAAAATAGTTTATACATTTTAATCATACTGTTTGATTTTTTATAAGGAAAACATATTTTGTAATATATAAAAAGCAGTAAAAAGGTGAATTGTATAATGTAAAGGAAAACATTAAAATCGTTTAGATGCATGCAAAAATTTGAATTGTGTAGTTTATAAAAATATAATGTATTTTATATCTTTTTCTAATCTGCCTCCTGAATGTATTTTTAAATAAATAATTTGCACATTCCTATAGTCAAATCAAAATATGTTTATTGAACAATTGGGGTTATTAAAATTAAAAAAGTTATTAATCAATTTTGCAAATCAATAATTTTTTTTTCTTTCTTCCTATCACTAAAGTTATTAAATAATGGAAATAATTTTAAAAGGTATGTATAATTATTTGTTTCCACAAGTTGTGGTGAAAGTAATAAAAAAAATGTTTATCAAAAAACATGTTAGTGTAAAGAAATAGATGTCTAATCTTGTAATTAGCCTTCAAAAAATCTGTTGTTTGGTACTGTGATAAATATGATCAGAAAGTGGGATATAAATAGGTGAAACAACAAGCATTTATGGTAGTCTATTCATCTATTCCAAGTCTTAACTCCAGAAGCAGTGTTCCAGTGAACCCATGCATAGAAGAAAGATCAGGGACTAAAAAGTTTTATCATAAATAACTTAGATACGATAACAATATCTTTCTGTCTATGTTAAAGTATTTTTCAATATCCCATTTATAACAGCATAAATAATGACTTTATGTAATAAAAGATGAATATTATGTGTGTCGGAAGAAACAAAAATCACACCAATCAAAATATTCAGAGAAACAATATAATCCAGAGACAATATTAGGGTTTGCCTATACCAGAAATTGGCTGGTTGAGTGACGCCAAAAGGAAACAGATGGGCTGTGCCATAACATCTACTCAAGATGTACTGATACTATACTGTATCTAACATCTCCACTGTCTGAGGAGAATAATTACTATCTTGGATAAACTAATTAAGACATTCAGAAATATAGTACAAGAATGATATCAGCAGAAAACCATGATTTGGAACTTTTTAAATTTTGCATTTAGTAAGATCTTATCAATATAATTATTCTAAGGCCTTAAATTTATATCATCTCATAATTATTATGAACTTTACTACTTTGAACATTATACTTAAGTATAGTTGCAAGTATATAAGTAATAATTTTATATATTTATTGTTAATAAATCATTAACCTATTTTATTATTAATCAATTTGCTTTATGTTTGCTTACTGAACTCACTACAAACATTATTCTAATAATATACACAAACCTGACAAATTATGTAATCCACTCAGGGACAGGCATAGATAATCATAATAATTTAAAAATGATGATCATCAAGAACTAATAATTTTCCAACAGTAAAATTTATGTTTTGGAGATTTGGCACCTTAAAGTTTCAAATATATATTTTTATTACTTGAAACTTGAAAACAAACTAAATGCTTTTAAGAAGACTGATATTTAATCTAACCTTTACTATTAGGTTTTAATTATCATCATCATTGGATGTACTAATATAAATATTTATATGTCATCCAAATTTACCATTACATATGTGTATATATTGGAAAAGCTAATAATTACCATTGCATTATATATTTTAATAGTACTGATGATAGGGGTGAATATAAGAAGATGGGAGAACATCATTTCCACTGATCACAAATATAACTTAACAAATATAAGATCAACAAAAAATAACACTTTATTAAACTATAAGTAGTTAGCTATAATAATAACTATAGACTACAAATTATCCAGCATTATACATAAATAGACAAATCAAAAATCAACAGATCATTACCTGTGATTGGATTTAACAGAGATACATTATAAATAGCTACTTATCTAGATACTGTCAAACTTGGAGCAGAATATAGTATAATTCTTTGGAAGCATATATATATATGAAAAACAAAAAAGCAAGTTAAAAACTTGCTAACGCTTGTATTTATGTCAACAGATGGTGTTCTACCAAAAACACTGTCAAGTGTTTGTTTGCATAAACGTCAGAGCATGCATTCACTATCTCTAAATTTAATTCCACTTTCAGATCATGATTTCAAGCTATTTGCTATTGTCAGTGAAAGACAGGAATTTTAGAAACTGGAATTTTAGAAACTAGATCTAAACACAAACTCTGAGCATTTATGAAACAGTTTCTATTCAGCTTGCAAGCATGAATCTTTTAGACACATAATGTCTTCAAACTCAGCAAATAGCTTGAAATCATGATCTGAAAGTGGAATTAAAGTTAGAGATAGTGATTGCATGCTCTGATGTTTATGTAAACAAATGCTTGATGGTGTTTTTGGTAGAACGCCATCTGTTGATATATATATATTAAAATATCCATCAGAATCTAAAAAACATTCTGGCACCCTGACACATGCTGATCATCATCAACTATAAACTTCATCTCTATTAAAAAACAAATTGCCATAAATGGACTTTAAAGGTGATATTTTTGCACTATACAGAGCTGTCATTTGGATGTCCAAACACAAATACCCTACATTCCTATAACTAACCATTAGGCTCCCTAGAACTATCTGAAGATTATAAGATTTTAGGGACTATAACTGTAAACAAGAGAAATAAATATAATAGGTTACCCTTCTTTATTTTAAATAATTTTAATGGGATAGTTTTAAAATTCCTTAATAACTACACTGTCATAAAATCACATCACACACTCTGATAATTCATAAAACAAATAGTTGAGGAAATAAAGTCATTAACACTAGAACATTTTAAAACAATTATTTAATAAAGTAATTGAATAATAATTAAACAATTAAAAAATGACATAATATAATTTAAATTTATGCATTCTTATTTAAAAATATTAATTCATATAAAAAGTCTGCTCAGCTGATTTTATTTGATAAATTAATTAATTTTTGCTTTCATTAAGTTATTTTCTTTTAAATAACAAAAGTTGGAAAACAATTTTTACAATCAGAGATAAGACATTTTAAATTAGCTTAACCCTCTGTATAACTTTGGAAGAAAAATAAATGAATAAATAAACATGTTTTAAAAGAAAATATTAAATTACTAAAAGTATTCATTATGATCAAATATTATTTCTATAAAAAATTGTCTATAATTGTAGAGATAATGTGCACATTAAAATACCTTTTACCATAATTTTATTTACTTTTTGGAGTCTTTCTTTGACACTTGTAATTTTCAGTTTTCATGTAGGTTTTTTTTCTTGAAGGCTTCTCAGTTCAAAGCTAATGTAGACAGTTAATTTATCCATTCTAAAATATAATATTTTCAGGCTAATACACAGAAAGAATTATTATTATTTTATTTCATATATTTATTTCCAGGTCAGGCTAACACATGAGTTTATCAATTTTTTTTAATAATTTTCCAGGTCTGGTTAAACACATAAAGTTGGGGACAGTCATACTTTTAATTGGATACAATGTTTGTTTCAGATTACTTCATATGTATTTTTCTTTTCTTCTACATTTATCTAGTGAGCTGGCTATATGGAGGTAGATGATGTTTAGTTTTTACTAAACTTAACACATATTTGTCATTATTTTAGAAAATACTTTTAAGATAAATGTTTACTTTTTGCTTTTTCACAGTTTAGTTAAGAAAAACTTATATTGTTCTCTTCATCATCTGGATTAAGACTGACTTCTTCTTACAAGTACTAAGATCTACTGTTTTACCAACTGCCCTATTTTTAGAATAATTCTGTCTCCCATCAATCACAAGCCTGTCTCCTATATGAACAAGTTAAACATGCTCCAATTAGGTCTAATTTTATAAAAACAATTGTTCAATTGTTTCACTCTTTTTTAATAAAATAATTTAATCATAGTTTTGAAATTCTCTTTAATTAGTTTTTAAATACTAAAAGAAAAACAAGATCAGTTAATTACTGATTTGTTAAACAGTGTGTATTGTTTTGGAGAGAGATAAAGAGAAAAAAAGAAAACTAAAATTCTGATTAATTAAAATAAAAAAGTTAACAAAAATATGTTAAAATTTTTTTTTAAAAAAAAAAAACTTTGTTTAAAATTGTTTAATAAAATTTTCCAGAATTTAATGAAGATATAATTTTCTCTCTCAAACTTTGTTTTTCAAAACTAAAATCAGAACTTGTTGATAACTAAAATTACTAAAAAGAGAGAAAAAAAAATTGTTTATTTTGTCTTATACTTTTTTTTCTTTTTTGCAACAACTTCTTAAATTATAATGTATTTCAAATATTCACTTTATATTTTTAAAAAATGTTTAAATTACATACCTATTATTATGATAAAAATATAAGGGAAAATTAAATATTATTTCATCATTAATTAAATAATTCTGAATTTATGGAATTTGTAATATTGACATGGACAGAATTGTTTTCTTCTTACAATATATATATATATATATATTGTACCAGTCAAAATTGTGTTCATTCAACAAGACCTAGTATTCAAGTAAACATATATTTCATCTAGTATGTGCAAAATGCATAAGTCAGGAACAGTACCAAATATCAACCTATTTACCTGTGCTCCAGGGTCTATGATGACACGAACAATGCTTTTGATGATACTAACAAGCTTTTCATTACTCCAGACCCAGCAATGAGAACAGGGAGAGCAAAAGACTCGAAACAATATATATATTTAATGGGGCAATTAATAACTTCCATAAACAATAACCATACAAGAACAGTACAGACTGAAAAAATTGATCGATTGGAGTGAACTTTAATGAAAGAATCTCTGGTATTTATAACATTCCAAACATTTTTAGAATGATACAATGGCCTGTTGATTACATTGTTTTCTCTTAATGTCGATTCATTTTATACAAAATTATTAGTAATAAAATTACAAAATATTACATATATTTCCAAATATTATAAATTAAATCATAACTTAATCAGTCCTACATATAAGTGGCTAGTAAAATTGTTAAAATACAAAATATAAGATGATAAAATGTTGAATAAATATTGTGTGTAAATTATTAGTAAAAGTTTAGAATAATATATATATATATATTATATATATATATAATATTATAAATATGGCACAATATATATATAAGTGGTGAATAATTTCTCAAGCTAATTACTTATTTAAATAAAATTAATGGTTGAAGTTTTATGGCTAACAATTTGAATATAAAAATATTTAATTTTATCTTTGGCATTAGTATCAATGCCAGATGTGTATATGTTTCTACTTTATTTTACATGTATGTATTTAATCATGTCATTACATTTAAAATTAATTACCTGACAAAAGCAGATTTAAAAAAAAAACAGTACATGCTTTAGCACTTTATAAAAAATTAGATAGATCTAAACTTTTAAAATAAATATTATATTTTTTTTATATTAGTAATAATTTAATAAAGAGATTTATCTCACTATAAGATATCATATGATGTGCATTCTTTCCCAAAAAAGCAGACCACTCTGAAGAAAGTCTAAACTATTAAATTTTGCATTTTTCAAAATACATAGATCTCACTTTTACAACAATCTATTTAAATTGAAATTCAAATTAGTAAAACAGAGCTCAAGAGGGAACGATTGATTTACTTATATCTGATGAAAAGCTAAAATCATTGAAATACATACGAATATTATAATATTATGATCAAATCTTTTACTTTTTATTAACTTAAAATATTTTATTTCTTATTATCTTAAAATCATTTATTATTGATTAGATAAATCAATATTTTTTTTCCTTTATAATCTTTTGATAATAAATTATTGTTATCAAGTTTGTATTTAAATACTTTAATGCCATGCTCATGTAACAATTACTGTTTTCCTGAAGGTTTGTGATGATGGTGTTCTACTTGTATTTTTATATTGGATTATTTCCATCATCTAATATGTGTATTGAATGTCTTTAGAAAAATTTAACTTTATTTAAACATTTAACTGTTAGTAACAGACGTTGAAAATACATTCAACTGTTAATAATAGCACATCAAACACGTGCTGTTTGATGTGATATTACTAACAGTTGAATGTATTTGGAATATTTAAATAAAGTTAATTTTTTCTAAAGACATCCAATACACATATTAGATGATGGAAATAGTCCAATATAAAGATACAACATACATTCACTGTTTACTGTTTTAAACTGTGCATGCATACCCTAGTAAAATAAAACATTTGTTTTACAGTTTTATTGCAGTGTTCCGCTGGTGCTTTTTTTCAAATTTGGGGGTTATTTTATTGTTGCGAATGTGACTTTGAATTTAAAGTATTCATGAAATAGTAAAAATACCTGATTATTTCAATATATAGAGTCGTCTGTAAATTTGTGTTCATTATATACCATTTTACTTTTAATGGCTAAAGTTACAGTTAATACATATCGTTTACCCAAAATAAAAGTTCTAAAATTTTTTTTTTTTTTTTCATATGTCATAGCATCTGCCGGGACGCGAACCAACACCCGTCTGCAACCAACTACTTGCTTGCATGGCAGCTGCGATACCTGTCGGCTAACAACGCAAGACAAGTTCTAAAATTTTAATTTCCTTTTGACAACAGTTTTCAACAAGAGCTCGCATCTTTTATTTAAAGAAAGAATAAATGTCAGATTTTCATTTATTAGAACTTGTAAAGTAATTTTGTTAAAAAATAAAAGTAACAGAAATTAAAGTGGTTCATGTTTAAATAATATATATATATATTTACTTCCCAGAAAAATTATTTTACATTAACATTTTGCAAACAGTTATTTAAAGTGAATTTTTTTGTTTAAAAAAAAAAAAAACATTTTAACAGTTTCGGATAGATAAATACACATTCAGAAGTAAATACTTTTAATGTTATAATATTTTAGATTACTTTTTTAAATTATTCTAATTAATAATTTAATCATTTTTTTGTTATATATAATTGTGCTAGTGATCATGATTGTAATGGAATCCAGAATATCTCAATTGTCAATCCATACAGAAATTTGAGGAGTAGAATAAACATTTAATTTGTATAACTTTAGACCAGAGAAGTGTCTCTAAATCAAAACATGCACTTCAAAAATGTACTCTTTTACTTAAAAGCATAATTGTACCAAATAGCGTCTTAATATTGACTTCCCCCAGAATTTCTTTAACTCATTAAGATAGGTATTATGACAATCAATAGTGGTTGGGAATTTATCTACTAGTTCGTAAGTTACTATACTCATTGGTGATTTATGATATTTTCTAGATGATATAGCAATTGATGTGAATTTTAAGGTATAAAAATAACTTTAGGAATAGATTGAAAATATAGCTAATAAAAATATAAAAAATCAAATGAAATTATTTTAAGCTTTATTATGAGATATTATTTTATATAGCGCTATGTTTTTTTTTTTTTTTTATGTTATAGTGATATTAGCGATTAAGCCAATGCACATGCGCTTTAAAGATAAATTATAAATGAATACTCTCGATTTTTCCAGACACAAGATTTCGCAAGTGTCATTCGTTCAAACATACTAAATGTAATTTAAAGTGATCGTTTAACACCTTCACGGTCTCATTTCCACACTCTTAAGATTTGCCCATACATAAACGTTTGGGTCGAAAGAATGGTTGATTCATTCCATTCTTTCTAAAATACTACATCTTTGAGTCTCTGATTATTCATTTATAATTTATCTTTAAAGCACATGTGCATTGGTTTAAGCTTTATTATAAAATGAGTAATGAAATGTTAATAATTTAAGCTCTTCATACAAATATATTAACTATAAAATATGTTATTAGAGAATATTTTATCAGTAATTCAATTTCTTTATCCAATACAAGAATGATATAATTTTCAATTGCAGTATTTATAGTATCACGTCCATAAATCTTAAACATGTTTATGTTGTTTTTGTGAACTGACAATGCATTTTTTTTCGAAATTTAAGCATCATCATAAAATAAAAGTTTTCTAATGCATTAAAGATTATTGTTGATAGTTGATCCAAGCTTTACTCTCCTATTATACAAAAGTAAAAAAAAAAAAACGATTTTATATAATTATAGACACATAAGGCATATATATTCAACCTCATTTGTCCTGTATATTGATGTTTTCACAACATTTCATTTTAAACAGCCAAATTTCAAGCTCAGAACATGTCATAAGGATTCTTTGGATAGATCACCTTTAGGAGATATTGTCATTCAGAATCCAAATAATGATGATGAAATCATAAAAGATGAATCACAAATGTTAGAAAAAAGAAACTATTTAATTACAATTAATGGAGAAAATTCATAGTTGTTGTGGCAACCTGATGAAGGTTGGATCATTCCTTATGATGATTTAACAGAAGAACAAACTGTAACTAAAATTGAGGACACAAAGCTGTAATAACATCTTTAGATGAAAAAATATTTTTATTGCATATAGTTTTTAAGTCACCAAAAGAATATACCGATGTGACTTTGAACTTTTCTTAAACTTTATTGTTCCATTCTTGTCTACATGATTATCCAAAGTTTTATAATATTCAAACCTCAATTAATAATAGTAATATTAGATAATGCCTGATTTAAAAAACTTTTGATGGCATGATGTAGAATTTAATTCATGAATTTACACATTGCATTATATTTGGAATTAGTTTCATTTTTTTTCATTGCTTTGTTTTTTTTATCTAAAATAATAATAGTAATAATAACAAGTCAGATGTCACATGACTAAAATACATACCATTTTAAATATAATATAGTTGTATTAGTTGTATCACAGTTTAATAAAAATTCCTATATTTTAATTTGTTAAAAGAAACAGTAACACATTGTTTTTTGTGTTCTACTTCACTATCAAAGTATTATCTTCTATACAAAGTAAAAGTTGCTGAAAATAATTTATTCATCCAACAATGGTTGATATAAAGCTTGAGTATTTTTAAAACATAAATCACTTAATAAAAATATTTATATATTACATTTAAAACATTAAATCATTATGTAAAATATCTTTTGGAAAGTGCAATCATCATCATATTGTAAATTACTAAACATCACATGATCACTATTTCTTATGCTACCACATTACTGTTATTAAAACAGGCAAAACTCTCCATACAATAGTGCCACTCAATGTGCTAGCATAAGAAATAGTGATCATGTGATGTTTAGTGGTTCAACACCAATCCTGCCTAATAGAATAGTGGTGGCTATGGTTGTTAAAGAGCCAAAGACACCAAAATGTATAGGTACTGAACTGGGTTCAGACCCATAGCTATTAAGCAGCTTAGATTGAAAATATTATTGTGTTTTCAATTTTATTCTCATAGTTTTGTAGTTAAGTAGAGATAAAAGGTGGCTACTGGAGTGTTGCCTTAGATCCTAAGATCTAGGTGCAGTGCTCTCAGATCCAAAGCTTCTCACTGATGAAGGCCACAATCCAGAAACTAGTCTGGTGATATTGGATGAATAGACACTAAATAGGAATTTTATGCACAAGCCTTCTAGCATCTATTGATTACTCTGTTTGGCACTGAGTGGCACTACTGTATGGAGAGTTTTGCATTTTGTAAATTCAGAATCAAAAAAAGGATTTAATGTTTTTGCTTTTAATCTAATCAAATTAAAATTATACCAATAATCATTATTTTAAAAATAAAAAACAAAGTTGAAGTTATCATACATCATTGTTTACACCAACTTTCATTGTAAAGCTTCTAATTTTCCAATTTTCCTCTTATTTTATCATTTACAAGTTGTATAAAACAAATAAATGTAGATGGAAAGTCAATTAATATCAAACAGTGACACATGCTTGCTTAATTAATTGAGTCAAAGGCAATAATAAAATCAATAAAAGCAATATATAAATCATTTCTCAGTTTCGAATATTTACATTTGTATGGAAACAAAACTCATATATCACATTTCTTCCAGTCTTTAAACCATGTATATGATTCCAAGCAAGATATTCAATAAAATTCTTAAAAATACATTTCTTCTTCGCTATATTGAATAATAATGATATTCTAGGGTAATTTTTGAAATCTTATTCATCTCTAATTGGAACAACAGAAATACTCTTAAGATAGTGCAGCATAACATTTATATCACAACATAATACATATTTTTGACACTTTATTTGTCAAGAAGCATGGTTTTCAATTATTTTGAAATCATTTATTTTTATTTTACAAACATTTTTGTTTATTTCAATAATATTTATATTAATAAATATAAAATATATTTTATTCTTATAGCTACAAATGTTTTTAAGAATTTAAAATCTACGTAGTGAGATATAGAAATATGTGTGCATTCATATTAATAAAAGTACATACATAAATATTTCGTTTTTATTGTTAATTTTTATCATTGTAATCTTTTCTACTCAAACTATTTTACTTCAACAAAACAAATCAACAAAAGAGTTATTACAGATTAATGGAGAATCTTATTACCTTAGGAGAGATTGTCAGTTAGTAGTAATTGATCATTTCCTGGCAACATCAAAGGGCAAAAGTTATCTCTACTTACATATATATAATCCATGCATTCTATTCTTTATTAAAATAGTATTCTATGAAAATATTTAATTGCACATATATATATATGGTATAATTATGCATATATTTTTAGCCTTGCCATAATTTTGTATAAACATTCTAAAAAATATTGTCAATTATTATGGCAACTCTTATTCTTCTCCTTTACTTTCTTTGCATTTATTCATATATATTTCTTATAGTAACTCCTCTCATATACACTTTATATATATAGTGTACCAGTTTGATTCCCATATTTGGCTTACACGGCATCGTTTTCTGTACCTGTTCGAAACCCATTTGCCATCTCCATTTAAGAAAATGATGCATATATCTGTATGTCATGAGCATGAAAGGACATGTACATTTTACAATGGGAGATCGATAACAATCTTCGATAATACCCGGGGTTAAATACAATGAGTATTATGTTACTAATTATTAAAAGAAAAAAATTTGATTTCAATTAAAAATCAAAATCTTTCCTTGTTAAACCACTTATATTTCCACCCCAATATCTATTTGCCCAGTAGACATTTTCCCTCGCTCTTCTCATACCTTTAAAAGATTGTACTAATTTGACAACCCTTAGCACCACCCCCAACATAATAAAAAAAAAGAAAAAAAATTAAATAATTTTCCCTTCCCTATCTGCCAAGAGAGTATGCAAAGAGAAGTTTCTTTTCTGTTCTTAGACATACATTTTCTTTAGGTGAAGAAAAACTGGGTGAAAATATTATAATTTAACTCCCCGATATAATATCCCGATGGCTAGCTCAATTCTAATTCTTTATACCAGGTACTTTGAATAAGTATTGCTATAACTTTTTTATAGCCGTCGTCAGCAAACATCACAAATAGGTGATTACATTTTATTATGATTAATTTTATTTATTTTATAATAGATTATATGATAACAAATAAAGTATGAGAATATAATTTATTTAAATAAAATCCCCCCTCCACCACATATATTTTTAAACATTAGAATATTGAATCTTAAATTAATTATAGGGCTTTCTATCCCAATTTCATGATTACATATATAATTACACAAGAATATTGAAATCTTTATGTTCAAGATCTATAGTTAGATTAAACAAAAAAAATCCATTTTCTAATTTATATCTAAGTTAATTTAATTGCTATGAATATAAATGGTTAAATATGGATGTAAATGTGTGAGTGGTCTATACTCCCTCTCCCTGCACAAACAATGAATGTTTTATTTTATAAATTCCCAAAATACTAAAGTAAGTTATACACAGATCTAACCCCTTGAACTTTCCCCATATGCACATTCAAACTCTTAAGATTAGATACACCTTTACCTTTGAGTATGTAAAATAATAATTTACGTATATGTATATATATTTTTTTATATAAAAAAAAATTTTTTTAAAAATGTATAGGCCGGCTATATATGTCACTCCTCATAAGGTGACACCACCATTATTAACATTAATTAAGAGGTAAAGGTGAAATGGGGTAAAAGAACAAGAAATAATAATAATCTTATATTTAGTAGGTTTGAGTGAGATCTGTGTATAAGCAATATTATTTTACAATATTTCATATAATAACAAAAAAAAATTAATATATTTTATCATGTGTTAGTAACTATTACAATTATCCGGGTTATATACACTTTAAAAAATACGAATAACAAACTATAAAAAAAAAAAATTATAAACATTTTTTTGTTTTTCATTTTACTCATCTCTATCTGCTTGCTCTCCAGGTTCAAACTTCTGGACAGACCATCTCAACTACCTGAAAGGATGGTGACATTCACTTTAACCCCTCACCATTCTTGTAGCATCCTTCAATCAGGGTATACTGAGTCTCTGACACATCCATCTTGGCGACTACATATCTGAACTGGCAGGTGTACTGCTACCGTTCTTTCTACTCCATGCTTTTGTAGGCTATCAGATGAAACTGGGTTGTCATTTTAGTCATGGCGCTCCAAAATATTTTTCTTTCTTCTTGATTGAAAACTGAACAGTGTATGCTTATATGATTTTCCACATCATATAGGTATTGGCAGCTTCGGTTAATATTTGTGCAACCACCAGGAAAGACTTTCAACAGAAATTTAGGTTCGTTCAAAAAAAAATTGTGTGAATTGAATTCCTCCTTGAATTTAAAAAAATATTCAGCAATCCAATAGGATATTTATCGAAAGGAATAAATGTCTAATACAATTTCCTCATACCATACAGGTAGGTTCTGTAGCTCTGTCCATTCAATAATAATATTTTACACCACATATAGATTCATCTTGCTCTCTCAGTTCAATACTAATCACTAATCTTTTACACCACATATAGATTCATGTGGCTTTCTCTCATTCCAACAAAAATCAATAGATTAACTTAACCACATATAGATTCATTTAGCTTTCTCTCATTCCAATAAAAAATCACTAGCTACTCTTCACCTCACAGGAAGGTTATTGTGGCTCTCTCCATCCAACACTAATCAATAACTATTCTTCACCTCACAGGTAGGTTATTGTGGCTTTCTCCATCCAACACTAATCAATAACTATTCTTCACCTCACAGGTAGGTTATTATGTCTCTCTCCATCCAACACTAATCAATAACTAAAACTTTTTGTTCACCTCCCAGGTAGGTTATTGTATATCCCCATCTCCCCACAAGTTTCAATTACTTACATCCCCCTTTGAGTTATTGCGTCAGATAATTTTACTTTTGTACATTCTTTATAAAATCATGTTTCAAAAATCTCTTTTTAGGAATTTCAAAACTCCATATTGGAGTAATAGACCACACACATTCTTCAGATAACAAATTTGAAATTGATTTACAAATTAATGAATTAAAAAAAAAAACTATCTTATTACATACAAAAAAGTAAAAATAGAAAAACAAAGATTAATCAAATCCACCTTTTAAACAGAAGATTCTTGTCAATCACACACAAAAAAATATTTTTATATATTTTTAAAATAAAATAAAAACATTTTAAAAATTATCAAAAAGAAATATATATATATATATATAAGAAAATCTTTATACATATACGTATTACATATGCATTTACAAAAAAATATGATACATTTATAGTGTGTTATTATACAGATTAGAACATTTACAATAAATGACACATTTATAGTGGGTTATTATTTCAAAATAAATAATATATGTGTTAGTTGTGTATGCAAGGAGGTGGGAATCTAATATAGACCAACTCTCATTGTTTATTCCTTTTTACTTTATTTAATGAATTCAGTAAATTTAGCTGTGCCAATTTGTTGGCTACAGCCATCTTGTGCATGGACGTTTTACGGTCTGGCATAATATATATATATATATATTGTGACCTTCTCTTCAGATCATCAACTAATCTAGACTCACATTTGGCGCTATAATCCGCCTTTGTGTCCTTATCTTTGAATGCTGGAATTGTCTATACGAATCTGGTTGCACATTTCATGGCACCAAACCCACCCTTTGTAACCTATCATACTCTCATTATCAAGAATATAAGCATAAAGAAACAAAAAGGTTAAACTAATGAAATGATTCTTGTATTGAATAAAACTAGCATGAAACTATAGATCTAAAGAAGATTACAAGGTGATTAATAAAGATAATAACTTCTTGTCAAACCATCTTTAAAATCCCCACAAACAAAATGTGATGAGCTAAATTTGATATTCATTAAACCCATAAATAACAAATAATTATATCTCTGGAATGAGTATGAAATTAAAATTATAAATAAAATAATAAGTAAATTATGATGTAGGTGACTAAATGGATGATGAAAATAAGTAATAATTAAATAGTAGAATAAAATGAGTCTAAGAATAAAGAGACAACAATGAAAATGTATGAGAATAATGAATGATTAAGATGATGATAGAATAAGAGTTAATGAATAGTTAAGATGCTAAAAGAATAAAAGTCAATGTATAATTAATCAATTATGATAATGAATTAATGCCAAATGAGAATGAATAAATAAAAGAATGATCAAGATGAAATTGAAGAATAATGTTGATGATGGAGACTGAAATCTTAAACTATAAACTAATATTGTAATAAATGGTAAGAAGATAAGCTAAATAAAATTAGTGATTCCAAGCTTGACACAACCAGAATATTTTTATCATAAAGTTAGAACAAAGTATACATCTTTACGACAAAAGATGTAATTTATACCTTAAAGTTTGGCTGACTTTCATAAAACAATGAAAGTACTCTAATTCAAGTCCAACTATAAGAAATAACTAGCTATAAAATTTACTACAAATTTAAATTCTACCTTAAAACTTAACAACTAATTCTTCTCAGGGTTCAAACACTCAAAGATCTTTATACAAAAATATACTTGAGTTAGTGAGAGGGATTTTACCACTATCCGAATAGAATGCACAAAATATCTCTTCATATAAACTCAAATTAACAACTATATTTAGCAGTGCCACAAAAACTTTATATACTCAATAACTATTCTAAACATTAAAATTTAAGAAATAGGAATAACTTTTTAATAACTAAACACACTAACTTACCAAATTCCTTTTCTCAAATAATTATAAACCATGTAACCAAAATCAGTGAATGATAGCTCTGTGGGTTCAACTCAATCGATTAAACCAATATTAAGTGTTTATCTTTTAGTATATCACTCAAAATAATATGTACTCCAGGTGAATCATATTTTGATTGTTAAGTGATGATGCCTTAGATGTATTCATAACTTATAGGGCTTAACAAAATTATTATGATATATCAACATATAGTTAATGGTACTATATTGGTTGATGATGATTTCAATCTATAATTTTCTGATATGTCGATAGCAATAACAATAATAGTGTGTATGGTGATTAGCAATAAGACTACAGGCAACTAAATAAATTTTTAAACACAAGATTTATTTACAATATTTAAAAATATTTATTTCAGACACATGGTCTGAAATAAAACCAATACATCAAATTAAACTTTGGGATGGCAAATACTGGGTATCCCATTATTTATACACATAATAAATAAGACCAACTAATACAGTGATATTCATAATATCACTATTATGATTGACTAAGTTTCTATAATTATTTTCTCTTCTAGAACAAAAGATTTAAACTTTATTGAACTAAATTAGCATTTAAATTATAAACAAAATGTACTTAGGTCTTTGGGATATACACAACTTTTTAAATCTAAAAACTTGAAGTTATGATTTAGTGTATTGAGCTGTAACTATTTAATTTGTCAGAATATGAAAAGGGCAATTATCATATGCAGAACATTTAATAATTTATTATATTTTAATATGAAAAGATTCCTTATATTGATGTGGGGATAGACATCATAAGTCAAATACACACATGACACTAAAACATTATCTATCTCTACAACCTAATCATTGAATATTTAACTGATCTTACCAATCCATTGGTGAATCACTACTTGATAAAGATAAATCCACATTGCCCACATGCACTTCATGCTCTTTAACCTAGAAGTTCTATAATCACTAGTAGGTTTTAGTTTGGTTTGTCTATAAACTGATGAAGATCCTACAACATCATAAGACACTAGTCCAATAAGGCAAACACTATAGATATACCAGTGTTCCCTAATCTAATATTATCCTATCCTTGCTATATGATTTTGAAATACTATACTTCACTATACATGGTGGAAAACTAACTCTATAACTTCATGAGGGATTAAACAATAAAAGGGAGGCTCTATAAAACAACATGGCAGTTGTATAATAATATGGCTAATTCTAATACCTCTCTATAGGTATACATGTGTGGGCTTTGCCTCACCATGGGAAAATAAAATTCAAACCATGGATATCCTCTCTTTTAAGATTAATTATGCTAACTAAGCATTAATGATTACTCAGCCTCGACCATACCATCCTCTCATGGAATAAGCAATGCTTTATTCTCCATCAGCCCATGTTCAATATTAATATTATTCTATTTGATGCTATTGTATGTGGCACATACTTATCAGCTAAAAGCTATCACAAATCCTTCTCAATACTATAGCAAGGCAAAATAACACTAACAATACAAGTGAAAATATAAATATTACATTTCACAATGCAGAAACTATTAATGTATTAATAGACAAACCAAAATATATGTCAAATGAACCATTAATTATTTTAAAATAACAATGATACTTTTGTTATAGCAAGCACTATGCATGCAAACAATGAAGATTAACCTGCATATGTATTCAAAGTGGACTTGTTCATTCCTATACAAAATTAAGAAATGAAAAAAGCTTAGATTTTTTTTCATATAAGAAATTAATTGAGTCATTATAGTATATCTTTGACAAAGTGTCTGTTTGTTCACCTTTTCAATAATATACACTAAAATCTGTTTTAAATACGAGAGGTAAATATCTCTCACTCTCTCTAGAAAAATGACATTTAATATTATGTTTCCCTTAATTGAGAAGATAGCAAAAATATGTGTAATAACAAAAGCATGTATCTTTATACATCTACATCTCCATATAGGAAAATACACTTTATAGCACAATAAATAAATATATATATATAAAATTCCCAAATGACACATGACGTAAGTCTTATAAACTAACATAGCAATAATAAAAAAAATAATAAAAAAACATTTTCTCCCATTAGATTTTGTCCCATTCATCAAAGTTATTTCATCCTTGTGAGTTAAGATGATAAGAACTGATATTATGATGAGTAAAACATTCTCAAATAATGCATATATATTTTTATTATCCTGTTGGATGCTAACATAATAAGGCAATATTCAAACATTTTCAAATGTAGCATAATTAACATTGGTTTATCCACATTTTAATCCAGATAGTTTTCCTTAAAAATGACTTTAGAGTTTCATTGCAATTAACACATTAAATTTTTTTAAATTATTTATTGATTTTGTTCTCTTCTCTGCAGTAAATGTCTGTAACAATTTTAAGTAATTTGGACATTTTTCAAACATTTATTAAAATCTTATTTATACACATTGCACAGTAAAATTTTAAAAGTAAATATTTATTTTTATTACATTTCCATTGGCACAGTAATAACTGTTTAGCAATATTAAGAAGAATTTATCCAATTATAAATACGATAATCTTAGCATGTTAATTAACCTGTAATCTTTCATTTCTATCATTACACAAATTGGCACTAAAGAAAAACTAGCAGATGAATTTTAGTTCTTAAAAAAGAATAGAGGATAAAATCACGCAATTGTCTTTTAACTTTATTAAAATTATATGATATAAAAATGACTTTTGAGTTTGTTTATAATATATTCTGAAATCTTTCTTCAAAATCATTTTGAATTATTTTTATTGAAATTATAATTTACAAACAAATGTATTTTCTGCTTTATGCTTAAAAGTGGCACAAAAAACAAACATAATCAGCTCTTTCTTTTAAATGTAAATAATTTACGCATCAATTTCAATTCTGACAATTTAAATATATAAACAAAATAAAAGCAAATGCTTACATTTTCTTGAATTGTTCTGGGTTTGAAGTAATCTTTATTGAAGTAAATTGTGATCCACATTGTTCCCATTTCTTCTTTTGCAGTATAACTTTCAGGAATGATCCAATCGATGGAAAAATAGTATTGGACGATTGCAAGGCTTTGAGATTTCTATTCAATCATTTTAAATAAACAATAGTTTATAATCCCATTCAAATAGATTCCAATTTTTTCTTATTTTTCTGTTTTTCCCTCCTTATTTTATAAGATTAGAGTTGAAGTCTGTTGATTTTAATTCTCTTTTTCTTAATCACCCCCGCCTACAACTTTGTTATAACATATATACTTTTTATTACAAAGCATTGTGGTAACAAATGGACCAATAACCTTAGTATGAATATATTAATATTACCCCCTCTAGCTTCATTTTTAATAACTACCCATAACATCAAAAATTGTTTTCAATTCATTACAAAAAAAATGCTTAAGAATTAACTATAACGATTCATTTTACAAGATTTACAAAATTAATTTATTTATTTATTTCAATTTCTATTTAACAATAATAAAATAGCAATATATTTATCTCCCAATTAATAACAATACTTTTAAATTGTTATTATATCCCTAATTAAAGCCTACACTGGGTTTGAAACCTCTTCTCCACTCAAGCAGATTTCCTAGTGCATCCAGAACAGTCTTTATTGAAAGTCACTTGTTAAGCTTTTAATGCCAAATATATTTTTATGATTTAAAATTTTGGATTATTTAATACAGGGACCTAAATAAAAGGTCACAATATATATATATATATATATGATCTATGGATTATGTGGATCTATATATGTATGTTTAGGGGATATGGTATATATTTTGATGTTCATATGTATATATAATTTATATATGTATGAAGTAATGGTTATGTATTTGTATCATTTAAATATTGTAGCTCTGATGAAGACTGCTGGACAGTCAAAACCATCAGGAAAATAAAGAAGTTTTATTAAAAAAAATTTTTGCATTAAAGTGTATATGAGAGGAGTTATTATAAGCAATTATTATGGCAGCTTGGATTGCATATTTAAATATTATTAATGTATAATTATTGAATGACTATTACATTTTTTTGAAATATATATATATATATTATAATGGTTGGGTGAATACTCAGGTGTCCCAGTCCGAAAATACATTTGGATACCTCTATCAACTTCAACAATCAGCTGGTTCGACTACAACATATAATCAATTTACACCAATTCTAAAAGTGCTGGTACACCTATCTTTCATATCCCAAAGTTGATAGCACCAAATGTAATGGTTTGGCCCATCCACATATATAGGGGAAAGAGAGCAAGATCGCATCTAACTACTGTCAAACCTAGGGTCTTCATGTAGGATGCTAGAGATAACATACTGAAGTACTTAATAGACTAGCTTAAGCATTATCTATCAAATCTACATGTAATTTGAATCAGTTCATCTAACATCTCACCACTCTTTTTCATAACCGTTGCCTCAGATATTCAAACTCAGGAAGAATTTGCGTTCAACTCTCTTAACAGAGATGTATCTATCCAAACCATTAATCAACAACTAAAATAATTCATCCTATCTATTAATAATAAATAACTTTTATTTAACATTTTTTCACATGTTTATCAAACAATAATGTGTGTGTGTGCATATGTAAAATATTGGTTATTGGATTGAATGTAAATGCTGGATTTAATGTAAATGCTGGAGCAACAAAACTGCAGAGACCTTGTCAATTAACAAAACTTCATAATATTTATTTACAAAAAATAAAATATATTCAAACATAAAATAAATTCTCAATCAATGTAGAAAAGAAACATTTCAAAAAAGACAAATATTTACAAGTGCAACTAAATTATTTGGATATATTCCTTTGTATTTATAACTTTTATGACTATTATGAGTATCTATCATTTTGTTAATTAAACAATTTAAAACTATTTACCCTTATTTCTCATGATAGACACCCATAATATAGACATCTATATATTCAAAATAATGAAAAAGTTATTAATTAAAAGTGAGATTGCTAACTCAGTGAAAATTTAAATGCAACTCCAGATGCAGTATGCAGTTTTAAGTATGGAAAAATATAATAATAAAACAACACATGATATGATAGAACATAAAATTATAAAGAATATTAATTTAAAAGCATTAATCATTTATTCATTATGAAGATCTTAAGAATACTATTAGTAAAACATATACTATAAACTACAAATAGTCATATCATGTTGTGGCATTGGTTATTTTAGTGACTTTAAAAAGAGAAAAACTCTTACCCTTTAAGGATTATGTTTGAGCACTTAATTTCATATTCATAGCTGAAAATCAAGTATTTTGGCAGAAAATAAATTACCTAGATTTTATTAAAAAAGAAAAAGACTTTTCAACCTTTCTCCCCCTACTCTCTTGATACTTTCTATGTTGGACTATTCCAAAATTGTTGTATTAAATTTTAGTACTTCCCAAATATAAGATTGAGATAATAATAAAAAAAAATACAGATCTATACAAAAGAAAATAAAACATAATTTTCCAATATTTTATGAATCAATATGATCAGGCATCACTATTTTTCAGAGTCCTCCTTACATAAACACTTCTTACAATTTATGTATTTTTTATTATAGATGTTGAAAAATTCCTGATTGATTTTATATAGCAATTCTGAATTTATTTAAGTTGGCAATGGGTAGCTTTGTGTTACTCCTCATATAGATTTCCATCCTGTGTGGATCCAGCTTATCAGGCATTTAAATTGTAGACAGTTAAATATTAATTTTCACATGACCATAGTAGATAAAATTGCTCCACCTGAAGACAATTAATTATTCTAGCCAACATATGTCATATTTTAACTATATATATGCAGGTTTATATAAATATATATATGCAGTTTGCATATAATAAAAATATATTTATAGACAGAATACAGCTATTTATTATTTGTAATATTGGCTATATAACTTATAAACTTTAAACTAAACAAACCATTCTAATTTTTTTTTTAGTTTCTTTTTAAAAAAATCATAATACTTTTTTAAATTTAAATTGATAAATTATTTTAACTTTATCTGATTATTGAATTAGAATAAGAATATTCTATTCACTTTCTTTACTCCTTTTTCAAATGGCAATAAATAGAAAAACATTAATATTTGTTGAGATCCTGCTTTAAAAAATGTCCATTTTGCAGAAAAAATATTATTAATAATAAGAATAATAATAAGAAGAATGATTTTTAATTGTTTTGATTTGTTATTTCCCATTGTTTTAAACCCAGAGCATTCCTACTGTTGTATTTTTAAAATATTTTTATTATAGATTCATTTTAAAAAATAAAATAAATAACAGAATATTAATATATTATTATCTCTTTCTTACATTTAATTATTTAGTACAATACTTGATTTTTTATTGCTATAATTTTTTTTCATTTAAGTCATTGTCTATATTTAATATAATCAACACAATACAATTATCAAGATATATATAAATTTCTACAATTGTTTATCAAGATTTACATTTTCTTAAACACTAAAATTTTATTACTAATATATATGTGTGTTTTTACTGTTAATTACCCATCATTCTCAGAACTTAATATGTAATTAGTACACTGTTATAACTATTTAAACATTTATATTTTTGTTAAAAGTGTTCTAGCAAAACTTATTATTTATTTGATCTTTGCATGCTAATTAAAGAAAAAACAATCCAATATTTCAGGTGGCTAAGGTTGGTTGTGGGTGCAATCTTGAGCTACCCTCACAAATATATATATATATATATATATATATATATATATATATATATATATATATATATATATATATATATATATATATATATATATATATATATATATATAATAAATATTGTTTTAAAATTAATTCTTAACCAATAGCCATGCACTTCTTTTCAACTCATTTCAAAATTTAAATAAATATCAAATTGTCACGATTTATACATTTAAAAAATGTTTTGGTGATTAAAATATCTTCAACTTCATACATATATTGCATGTGTATGTTTACATGTTCATCTGTTATATAAAAAATATTCAAATAAAGCTATTCCCTGTTGTCTATAGGATATAGTGTTGGTTTAGTAAAGATCAACTATTGCTTTTCATAAAAACTGTTTATCTCTTGTCATATTAAGGTTTTTAGGGCCAGAATATCATGAGCATTTCATGTTAATAGTTATTTTTTATACTAAATGTAAATGTGGTTTTTGAAACCACATTTCTATCTTTTAACATTTATGCCTATTAATACTGATTCCATTTCCATTTTCATTTTTTTGTCTCAGCCCTGGAGAAGTAATAAAGTAATGACAAAAACCTGTTTAGTAGACTGGCTATCTTAGTTGGTCATATTAATGTGTCAGATTGATAACTCTACTTTAAAAGTGAACAGAAATTTACATTGACATAGATGGTGCATGTAGAAATCTCTATGTAGAATCTTCTTGCCTTAAAGCACCTAGAAAATTTGCTCTAAAAATCATACCTGGTTGTTTATTCATTAAATTGAGAGAAACAGTTATATTATAAATAGCAGTGTTGAAGCTTATTGCCATGGCTGTATTTAGAATAAGTATTATAAAAGTATGTTTTTAATACAGATACATGGAATGTGTAAGATTTACTTGATGATAATTCTTTACAGCAAGAATAGACAACAAATTGGAAAATAAAGAATTATCAAGATTTATGCATGCTGATTTTATTAAAGTTCATATTCCAAAGGAAAAAATATGGACAGATAGATGATTACAAATTATTTTGGCAGGATAAAACAATCAATGAAAATATGTTGCATAATACTGAGTTTGCTGCAAATACTAAATTAGTATTTTTATTCTAGAATTTAAATGTATACCATATAATAGTAAATTGTCCATGCACTTTACTACTGCTACACAATGCTTTATTTACCACTCTTTTTTACAGTTTACAGTTTTGAATGCTCCAGCAATCTTCTTCAGAATTTTATATCTCCTAGCTCAACTAAAAATTTAAATTTGGCAGTTGAGACTAGGAAATATAAAGTTCTGAAGAAGATTGCTGGGGCAATCGAAACTGTAAAATGTACAAAAGGGTGGTAAATAAAGCATTGTGTAGCAGTAGTAAAGTGCATGAATAATTTAGTATTATATGGTATACATTTGGCAATGCAATAAGAAAGAGTAGTTATTATACTTCTTGAAGAATTTAAATATCTTATTAAAAAGATAATAGTATTAAAAAGTGTGACTTTTAAAATGGTATATGGTTATTTTATTATGGCACTAGCTCAATATTACATTCAACGAATTCAGAGAAAAAAAAACTTTATACCTTGAAGAATTGTATTGTATTATTACATTAATATTATTAAAAATACAAATATTCTTGAAGATTATTTAACGTATGTGTTAGTAGAAACATTAAACATTGGCAGGGGGAGGGGAGATGTTGGAAATAAGAGCAATGGTGCTGTTTACTAAATAGTTTGCTACTATTGAATTTTTGTGTAACAAATAAATTTACTATTACAAATAATTTATTTAAGCAGAAAAATGTTTATAATGGATCGTAAATATATCATGTTCAAATGAACGGAATTGAATCCATTACATTAAAGTTAAAAGTGAAAACTAGAAGATAAAATTATATTACATAAGTAATTACAAGACATCGTGAGACCACCGTAGATTACTGCACACCCTCCCCCAGAATAAAATAATTATATTAAAAATAGTTATTTATCTGCAAGTAATTTGATATTGTTTCTTTAGAAACTTTTATTATTCATAATAATTTGCATGAATTATTAAACACTATAATTGCTAAATAGGTCTTTCATGATTGTCAATTTGTCAAGCACAGAATTCTCTTAAGAAGTAAATTATGAGTAGAAACAAATCTATTTTTTCCTTTCAGCCATTAAGCTTTTTATATATTCTTTAGAAGTAGAGCATTACTGATATTATGAAAATGATTAGCAATAATCATTAGTGTATTTATCTAAAATGGATGGTGTCAAAGTTGTGAGTGGAGGGAGTTTGACAATGGTAAATGAAAATGTAACAAAAAAAAACGTATTGATTCCCTGATAATTATTTTATTATTAGAATCTTGATTAAAAAGAAATATGTGGTGATAACTGCTCATCAGGATAATAAATTGGATAAAAAGCTTCATTATCAGTATAGAGATATAAAAATAAATAACAAACTTAAAAATGATCGCTAGAATAATACTGGAAAGGAGAGAAGTAGTTACTTCAGATCTTTTTTTTTCTGATGTATTGAAACTAAGATATTGACAGAAAATAGTAACATATCTCTATTAATATATTAGTGAAAAGTTCTAATTTGATGATAATGATAGGTTGGCAAAATAAAAGGAATATTTTTAATCATCTTTTGACTAATGATGTAAGAATTTAGATAACTTTAATTACTAGATTTACTTCACCTACTTATTTACATTTGGATAATAATATACACTTTAATGAAGTTATATTAGTTTTTAATCATGTGTTTTACCAGTTTTTACCTATGGATCTGAGACTTGGACATTTAATAGAATAGCAATACAGAGACTTCAGACCACTCAAAGAAATATGGAGAGATGCATGTTAGGAGTAACAAGAGAGTTCGAAAACACAATATGATAAGAGAACAAACAGATGTTACTGACCTCATTGAAAAATTAAAAGATTGAAGTGGAATTGGGCTGGACATATAGCTAGAAGAGATGACAATAAATGTATGATTGAAATCTTAAACTGGATTCCATGAGATTGTAAAAGACCCAGAAAGACACCACATATGAGATGGATGGATGAAATAAGAAGTATGCAGGGGTGATTTGGAGAAGAGAAGCTAAAGATCAAAGAAGATGGATTAAACTTGGAGAGACCATCCTGCAGTGGATTGATAATGGTTGATGATGATGATAAATCATCATAAAAATGGAAAACTGTATGCATTGATAAAAAAAACCTGAAAATGGTTTAAAATGTGATGGTAAAGTGTTAGGTTCAAAAATATATATTTTTAAAAAATACATGGATTCATTATAATAGAAATAAATAATCACAATAATTATCACCAGATATCATTGTTATCCACCACAACAAAAATACTTTCAAGAATTTTGTTGAATAGATAGCGTCCAGTTATTGAACAATGTTTCCAAAAGACTTGTAATGATTTTATAAAACCAAGAAGTACCATGGATGGAATTTTAGTAGCAGATAAAAATGTGTCAGAAACCAATGTTGCTTTAATGGTTGACTGAAATCAATTGATTAAATTAATTGAACTAGTCTGCACCATTTAAAATTAATTGGTTACCCATATATACATTTATTAAAATTATATAATGTCAGGTGATGTAATGAAAGGACAAGATATTACTATATGGGGAAATCTCTAAAGTATTTCAATAGATGATCTGTTAAACAAAAATATGTATTAACCCATTTGTGTTCCTAATTTATATGGTACTAATTATTGAACCAGTTTATAGATGATTTTATGAATCAGATATCAAGATATGAGATAGATTTGATAATAGAATTTTAATGTAGATTTTCATTTAAGAAATTGTCATTTCATGGCTTTTAGATTTAGAGAATACTGATATTTGTGCTATTCTAATCAAAATGAAAAACTGATCTTCAAAATATATGTAATATTTTGAATGCAATATATAAAATACTTTGATAAAAAAACTAATAATAATATCATATGATCAACAATAAGATATGGACTGGATAATAATTTATTAAGTACTACTGTCTGGCATTTACTGATTGATAAAGCTTACCCTAGAGAGCAAAAAAGTAGAAGATTGAAGACTTTGGTTGGCAATTAATGTTCAATAGATTCATGTTCATTATTAGAGTCATGAAAGAAAAATTTTCTGCAACCTTGGGTAGATATCTTCTTAAAAATGGGAGCCAATCTAACTATTTTAATAGTTTTATAAGTAAAAGAGTACAAATAGATACTAAGTTGCCACACCTATTTACATGTGCTATTTTTGCTTTTAACCTTTTCCTTGTCAAAAGTTCTGCTTGGTCAAATGAGATAAAACTCTAAACTTTTTATTAGTCAATTACAGAATCAGCCATAAAAATATATTCATCTTTTAATATTATATTCGTTTTAGTTTTATTTGTAAAAATCAAATTAATTATTTATCAGATTATGAAAGTGAATCAAAGTTTTTTCAAAAATAAAATTATATTTATAATTATAAAAATATTTTATAGCAGAGAACCTAAAAAGAATGTTTGTAACCTATTAGAAAATGTTGCATATGTCATTGATTTTTTTTCCTCAATTTATGTTCATGTAAAAGTAAATAATTTTTACTAAAATCTTACCTATTTTTTTTAAAATAACTTAATTTTCAGAATATTTTATCAAAATAATTTAGAATATGTAAAAAAAAAATACTAAAAAAATACTCTAAAACATTCATTTTCATTTTCAAAATCAAAACAAAGAAGTAGTGAAAATTGTTGAAAAGCACTCTGTTTTGTTTGATATGAGCAACAACCAATCAGTGCCTACAAAGACCACCTTCTCCCTTTGTTAAAACTCTAAATTTAAATCTTATAGATTTTTTGCTTGTAAAATAATTCTAGTCAGGGCAGCATCATATAGTACATTTTAAGCTTTAAAATTAGCATAAATTTGCTATGATAACATAAAATTTGTCAGTTTTTAAGCAACTTGAAGCCATTACTGGCTATACCCAGTGATCTCCATTAAAAGGTTAGTAAGTTAATAGTAGGGTATTTTATTATCATAAAATAACTTCTCTAAGTTATATTTAGAGTCATTATATTATTTAATATAATGTATATAATTGAAATTTGAACTGATATTGATATAATGTAAAAATATTACAAACATTTTATTTAAGAGTTTTTAGTCAAATTTAGAAAAAAATGTTAAGATCATGTGACCAATTTAAATGTTATTCATTCTTCTGGGTGTGATATTATAAATGCCTCTATAGTAAAGTCACATTTTTTAAAATTATTTTTAAAATAAATGACAAATATAAGATATTTAAAAATATATTTTCCATGGGAAAAGGAAATCTTATTTACATTACAATGATTTTTTTCAAATATATTATAAATAAGTGAAACATCGATTATTTTCAATGGGAAACCATGACTAGTTAGAATACAAAGATGAGATGCAATCAGATTAAGAGTTGAGATCTGTCAGGGAAAAAAATACTGCAAAAAAGTTAAAATACACCATTGTAGAACATCAAATAAACAGAATATTCAATTAGCATATTCCATATCAGTATATCATAAACTGTTTATATAATTATTGCAAAACTTATCAGTAGTAGTGACAGTAGTAGTTGTAGTAGTAATGATGGTAGTAGTGATGGTAGTAGTAGTTATAGTAGTAGCATCAATAGTAGCAGTAATAGTATTATTATTAATATTATTATTATTGTCATCATCATCTCATCATTATCATTATTATTATTATTATTATTATTATTATTATTATTATTATTATTATTATTATTATTATTATTATTATTATTATTATTATTATTATTATTATTATTATTATTATATTTATACTTTTTTTGTATTTTATTAGTGTTTTTAGGTGTTACATTTAAATTCCTCACACAAGATTTTTCTTGTATGGAATTTATCTCACTGTATTATACATTTATTGTTTGCTTCATAATGAATAAGTAAATAAATAAGTAAATAAATTATTATTATTATTATTATTATTATTATTATTATTATTATTATGCTTGAAAAGGCACTTCATTAACTCAAGAAAAATTTTACATTGAAGTTCTATTTTGTAAATTCTTTGTTTTTTTACATGAGAGTGTCTAGATTTTTGATATCATATAAGAAAATGGTTTCAATACTAAAAGAAGTTACATTGATTATAATTATGGTTGCATCTTCATTTACACATTGATCAACTAGTTTCAATGACAAAAGTAGTAGTAGTAGTAGTAGTAGTAGTAGTAGTAGTAGTAGTAGGAGTAGTAGTAGTAGAGTTAGTAGAAGTAGAAGTAGTAGCAGTAGTAGTAGTAGTAGTAGTAGTAGTTGTAATAGTAGCAGTATAATAATAATAATAATAATAATAATAATAATAATAATAATAATAATAATAATAATAATAATAATAATAATAATAATAATAATAATAATAATAATAATAATAATAATAATAATAATAATAATAATAATAATAATAATAATAATAATAATAATAATAATAATAATAATAATAATAATAATAATAATAATAATAATAAATTTTCCCCCTTGGATTTGGAAAAGCCATACTCATTTGTGAGTAACTTTGCAAAACTCATTTTGAATGTATTATTTTCTTTTATCTTTCTATTTTTTTTTTGTGATTTTGAAGTTGGAACAGTCATACTTATTTTTGAATAGCGGTTTATGATGATGTTAATATTACATGTATACATAAAGTAAGATTTAACTAAAAATTTTAGATACTGTGGTACTTATTTTTAAAATGGTAGGTAATTAAAAAGAAGAAAAGCATTATATATAATTAAAAAATAAAGAAAAATGTATAATTTTGTTTTATTTATACATAAATAATTTTGTCATAAAAGCGTGTAAGTACGCATTTCTGTGCATGTGACAAGAAATATAGACAAGCAAACGCGTATTAATATTTAATTAGTTTATTATTAAAAAATATACTAATAGTATTGATAAATAATATTTGCAATAAATACTATGGTAAAAAAGTAAAGTATTTCCTAAATATTATTATATTTTAAGAATAAAATATTAATGTGTGCAATTTTATTATTTTATTTTACATATATATTCTAAGTTTATTCCAAATGTTTATTTAAAAAAAGCTATGTTGCACGTGGAAAGAAAAAAGGTTTCTTGAAATATATAATTGGATAGTGAGAGTGTCAGAAGAATATATATATATATTGTACCAGTCGAAAAACGTCCACCACCTAAACTCAAGTCGGATTCAAACTCAGCTGAACCAAACTGAATTCAAACCCAACTCACCAGCTCAGATTAGTAGAAATCTAAATCAATGGCACAGTGCTATGCACCAAGAAACTAGATCAATGGTTGGTGAGGATTAGAGACCCCTGAACCGACACTAATATCAGATAATAAATTAACTAAGATAATTTTAAATCGAATTATATGTATATGTTTGGGTTGCCAACACAGACAGCGAGCATTAACATTAAAATAATTATGAATAAAAAGACTTAAGAAACCAAGTGTGTTTAGAAAATATTTAATAATAATAGTCTGTTTTGTTTGAATTTTAAATAATGATTATATTAATTAATTCTAGTCCTTAAACAAAGTTTATAATTATAATCAGAGTGGTGGTCCTTATTATATGCCAATGAGTATTATGCAATATTTTGGAATTTTATGTCTATGTTCCCAACAAGAAAATAAAGGCAGATAAAGGTATTCAGTTGTAAAGGAAATTAAGATTATTATTTTATACAGAAGAATATGAGATTTATTCTCACATTCGCAAATCCATTCATGAAAAGCACGATATGTATTTTAGGGCATAACTTTAATCTTTATTAGAAAACTTAATTATAAATGAATATGAATTTGTTTGACTCTAATAAAATCAATTCATCATGATTTACGAGCATTAGGGCAGGCTTTACTGGAACTGAGAAGTAAACAGTACTGCCGTCTTACGATCTATAAGAAAAAATGAATATGAAAGATGATGGCTAGCCAGTGATTTAAGAAGGAGGGCAGCTTATGTTTACAAGTCTTTAATGCCCTATGAGGAGACGTGAAACACAGGGGAAACCACGCCGGGTCATAGCCATGAACCTTTGGTGTTCCAATTATAATATGAGTAAGTGAGGAACTGCTGTCTTCCTATGGAATTAAAGTAATAATAATATCACCAAGAACAAGCCTATGAAACAGGAGATGGCTCGCATCAGCAACGTTCGGAAAAATGATGACTTGGTAATCATCATGGTTAATGAATAAAACCCATTTATAAAGAATGCCTTGACATGATGACCTGATCAAATTAATTAAAGTCAAATGAGCTTTTAAGTAAAATTATTTTAAAGCATTATAAAATTATTTGAATCATGCCCCAAACATCGTGCCCTTCCTGAATATTAATATATAGTAAAACAATTTGAATTAGAATGTATTTAGCTGATTCCTTTATCGACCCTTTTTACAAAAACATTTTAGATTATACGTGAATAAATAAATATTGGTGAATACGAGAAAAAACATTTTAACATTATATATATGAATATATAAACATTTGTAATTTAGATAGGAGCTGGGGACATAGATGAGAAATGGAGCTAATAATTTACAATAAAAATAACAAACATTTAATAATTTCTTTCGACTCGATGATTGATAGAACTGTATAAATCTAGTTCTAATGGACGAGAATTGTTATCAGATTTAATATTATCTTTTCTGCGTAAGGCAAATAGAACAAAGAAGTTTATCGAGGCAAAAGATTATTGGCATATAATTAAAATAAATGACATTAATAAATCACACAATATATATATATATATATATATATATATATATATATATATATAGTATAGTAAATGAACCGCCATAGTAATGAAGGAAAGTTAAATTTAAAGACTAGATATTTAGAGAATTACTAATTTAAAATAGCATAAATAAAAGATGTTACACAGAGTATTACATTTATAGAATGAAAAGAGCTCTTAAGGGAAGTGTAAAATAAAGTTCGGAAACTGGCCAGAAAGTTTAAGGTTCATTATGGAAATATATTACCCATTTCTTCTGGGGCTGGTTCTCTTAGTTTACACGTCCGGGTTAGTAAAAACATAAGCATGCATTTGGTCGATTACTTGAACAGTATTTTAATGAATTTTCACAATTTTAGCAGCATGATTGGTCGGGAAAGAATTTAGCAGCTTAATTGAAGATTTTTAGGGGACTTCAGGAACAATAGCCAGATTCCTGATGTTTAGCTTCTTACCATGATAGGAACACTTTTTGAATTCATGATTTTGAACAGCACATAATTTACTAGCACTTTTCTGCAACAAAGATGGCTTCTTCTTCTCCAAACTTTTCAGAGCTATATATACTGCCCTCTGATGCCTTCAGGCTAGCACTTTCTTCATTATAGTTGTTTTTAGATACATTCCTTTGATAAGGCTTTCAAACTCATTAACTTGAATTCATTTTCTAATTAGAAAATGAATTCTTAAAATCAGAAAATGATTTTAATTAGGAAATCCTTATCTTTTTTTCTAATTAATAAAACTTTTAACTGTTGTTTTTGGAAAGGGAAAATCTGAAAGCTTATCGAAAGAATGTAGCTTTTAATCATTAAAATTTTAACAAATTATTTAAAAGTAAAAACAAATATTCCTGACGCAATGAAACTTTCGAACAATTATATATATTTAAATATTTACAAATATATACGCACAATCCACGCAGTTGTAATATATATAAATTCATGAATAATTTTATCCTGAATTTATTAATAGAATTGATCAATTTAAATCTGAAAGAATTAATTTTAATTCGCATTTATAAAATAAGTTTCCTTTATGGAAATTAGCGTGGATTGAACGTATAAAACCCCATTGCATCGGAAATTTAAGGTTAGTACTAGGGGTTTGAAGTGGGCTTATGGCTAGATGTCATGAAGCTAGGATCGAACTCAGATCCGCTTCAATATATATATATATATATAAGATATCTAAGCTGGAACTGAACATTGTAGTTGGAAAGAATCATATCCATATTTGATACTCAATCAAAGACTTTAAATTACTTTTCATTTTGGGAACTTGTACATAAAATACGTTAAACAAAGAAAAGGGAGAGAAGAGGTCTATTGGTTTTCCCTGCCCGATTTCCAACGAGCTGGATTAGTCATTAAGGATTAATGGATAATGGAATAATAAATTTGTTCATGTTATGTCTCTCTCACACATTTTATAATTTATTAATGATTTACATTGTCAATTCAATGATAAAATATAATGATATACTAATTGGAATAACCAATCTGATTTATCATCAGATATTATCGTTTGGGAGCTTCGATACTGGATTACCCTGAAAAAAATCACAATTCTTAGGACTAGTTAGAAAAATAATTCTAAATCGTGCACTTTAAATGCAAAGAAAGTATTAAAATTGTATTAGTTTTTTATTATTGATTTTATTTTGTTCTATTTTAAAGTTTAAATTATGAATTAAATTCATTCTTAAATAACGAGCTTGTTTAATAATTTCAACCATTTACTTTTATTTATTTAAAAAAAAAAAGAAATTCATCTTAAATTATATTTAAAATAGAAAATGTTGAAAGGAATATATTTTTACTTATATATATACAAAATTAAATATGTATGAATGTCAAAACAAATAATAATTAAAAAAACATACATATACGTAATTTCATTATTAGTTATTGCTACAGTTTTATGATAAGTATAGATAAATAACAGACCAACTAACATATGCTGTAGCTGTAAAAAAAAAAAAAAAAAAACAACAACAACAAAAAAAAAAAAATGCTGTCAAACGTTGGTGGCCTAGTGGTTAGCATAGCTGCTTGGTGACTTCCAAGCTATGCGTATAAATGTTAATTTGAACCATAAAACATATTTCAATTTTGAAATTGAGAAAATCTTATACTGTCTTTTATTTTAAATTTTATACAGTTGAAGTAAAACTTATAATAAAACAGTAAGATCATAGCTGCTTGGTGCCTTCCAAGTAGCTGGCCCGGGTTCGCTTCCTGGTCAACTCATATGACATGAAAAAAAAAATCAACATATGCGTATAAACGTTAATTTGAACCATAAAACATATTTTAATTTTGAAATTGAGAAAATATTATACTGTCTTTTATTTTAATTTTATACAGTTGAAGTAAAACTTATAATAAAACTGTAAGATCATATTTATTTTATATACAATAAGCCAAAGCAATAAAAGTTAATTTGAGATGATAAAGTTACTAGCTATAACAATATGGCTTAGGAATATAATGGTATTTTATATGAACTTGATATCCATTTTGCTCAGAGTTGCAATTGTAATATTTAATTAACGATCTTACATTCTAGATGTTAAGGAGACACATATGACGACATTGATTGATAATGTATGATAAAAACGACATGGTTTTGTTTTGCAACATTTGTATGTAAACTTTAATGTTATGACCATAAATTTATTCTAAATTAATAAATAAATAAATAATTTATTTTTATTTTTAAAAATAATGCATATTTTCTTCTGCAAGAAATAGTAGTAATTACATGAAAGAGAATTATTAGTGGGTAGTCAAATTTAAAAGACTAAAATGGAAATATAAATAGGGTATATTTATTTATTTGTTTAATGTTTTATTAACTTATATGTTGTTTAAATTATTTAATTTTTGTGATTTAGAGTAATAAAATTGGAACAGATTGAAAGTCTTTGAGATGTGATAATGGAGAAGAAGGAAAAAACCCCAACTTGATGAATAAAATAAGAAATGAAGAAGTTTTGAGAAGAGTAAAGAGAAAAAGTAGATTTCTTGAGGGAATTAAAAAGAGAAAGAGAAACTGGATTGTGCATATATTAATACAAATATATAGTTTAATAAAATATGTTTTGGAGAAAATGGTGAGTGGTAACAAGAAAAAAGGACAGAAATGATTGATACTATTGGATAATATTAGATATGGGAAAGGTTACATAAAATTGATAACCTGGACAAAATTGATGCTACTACACTCTGGATCTGTCCATGGGGCGGAATACTATAGATGATGGTGATTTTGTTTATTTGTATTTCAATAAAATTTATATTGTAATCATCAATTGCTATAGTATTTTGGTTTTGCTTCATATTTACACATTTGCTTATTTCAAATGAATATATGTCTATCAATAATAGATTTAGGAATGGTTTTATGACATTCGTTCATCATATTCTATCATGACTAGCTACAGATTTTTATAATATGTATCTCATTTTTGTAATATTATTAAGTAGACTATAATGTTTATGTAGTGATGTAATAGAGTTATAGAGTTAGCAGAAATATTATAATAGGTAACTAATCTCATTTCATGACACATGTAGTTATAAATAATTGTAGGTTAGAATAAATTAACAATAAAATCTTACATTGCTATTATTATGGATACACGAATAATGTTGCAATTTTAAAACTATACTTCCGACTTCATGACTGAGTTAACAAAGTATGCTTCAACTATTGATCATTACAATATATTTAATTCTGTTTTTACCTAATAAATACATTCTTGAAAATCTATGCAAAATATATGTAAAAAATAATACCAAGTGTTGGTGGCCGAGTGGTTAGCATAGCTGCCTTCCAAGCAGCTGCTTCAGGTTTGCTTCCCAGTCAATGCATTTGACATATGAAATAATAATAATATTCATAATGTAAATTAAAATAATGGATACTGACCTTAAAAACTAATAAAAATAATATGAAAAAAAAAAATCAATATAATGGAATGTGATTAAAAAAAAAACATATGAAGATCTTTGTTAAAACTTAGTTTTACTTTAATCTACTTACATGCATTTTTTTAAGAATAATTGACAAACTTTTAAAAACCTATTTAGATATTAAGAGTAAATTACATTTATAACTAGATTTTATTCATTATTATTTTTAATTATATTTAATAAAAAAATAGATAATTGTTGCTAACTATTCAGCAAAATATAATTTTTCCATTTTTATTGGAATTTTATTTCTTAATTTTATTTTTTTTAATTAATTGTCAAAATATTTTTGATTTTGAACTAAAATAGCATTAAAAATCTTTCTAACTTTTCTCATTGGTTAATAATATGTTAAGATTGAAATAAAGTGCTGAATGTTAGTTATACATTGAAGTAAATATTTAAAAATCTTAAGTTTATTAGAAATTATAATTTCTTAAAAATAAAATCAATTTATTAGAAAACTAAATATGATTATACTTTATTAAATTAATACTAAGTGGGAAGATTGTGTTAGATTAAAATAAATCATGTACAAATAAAAATGATTTTTGTAAATCATGTTAAATAAAAATAAATCCTGTAAAAATAATTTTATGTAGACATTGTAAGAATAAAATTATATGAAGAAAAAACATATGAGAAACAGGATTCATAATTTTTTTTACCTTCAATGGCTACAATTTGACTTCAATACTGCTATCAATTTTCAAATGCCTTAATTTTATATTATTTTTTAAATTAAACAACTATGATATGTCTGTCTGTATATTGCAAAAATTCAAATAATTTTTAATTTAGCTCACATAGTGTACATTTTATGTATTCTTTTCTGATTTAGTTGTATCTCATACTACTCATAGTCAAATCATTGTATTTTTTACACCTTTTTCAAATGACTGCTATTTTCACCTAGTTTTTGAGAGAAATATTTTACAAACTTTTTATAAATAATGGCAATAACAAAAAGGAAATTTATTTTCTTGTAACAACTGATTATTAGAAAGAAAATCACCTGAGTTTTATTAAATATAAATAATTTTATTTTTTCATGTTTTCAATTTTTGACTATATTTTTTTTAAATGTTTTTAATAAATATTTTACTGTAAATAATGCTTATAATTAAAAAAAAAGTCAAATTTGAAAACATGAAACCAATACAAGATTTTATTTTAAAATGTTTGTTTTTAAAAAGATGAATAAATAAAATAATAAATAATATAAACAGAATTTGAGACTGATTTGCTGAAAAGAAATGCTTTTATAAATTTTGATGTATTTTTTTTTGTAAACTTTTAATATAATGAGAGAAATTTTAAGTTTTGAAATGTAATTTTGTTGCTTTTTGATGTTAAAAAAAAATTATTTTTTTTTTAAATTTTAAAAATAAAATTAAAAAATAATAATTTATTAAGCATGTTTTGTAAATTAATGAAAATAACAATCTAATACAAAAAAGTATCAATATTTTTATTATATATTTTACTTTAATATTTTTAATTCTTTTATTTTGTAAAGTTTAAATATTATCTTATAGAATGATTTTTATTTATAAATTTATATTTATAATAAATAATGTAAAGGTAATCAAAATGTAATATAAAATAAAGGTTTAATTGTAAAAATAAAATATTGCAAATATAATTGAAACTGCCACTAGATCTTTTGAAGAAAAGTAGGAGTTATTAGCAAAACTGATAAGTGATGGAATACCTAGAGGCAAAACTCTCCATACAGTAGCACCACTCAGTGCAAGCCAGAGTAATCAATGAATGCAGGAAGATTTGTGCATAAAATCCTTATCTAGTGCCTACTCATCCAATTTTCCCAGACTAGTTTCTAGCTTATGGCATTCATCACTGAGAAGACTTGGATCTGAGAGCACTGCACCATGGTTATCATGTGATCTGAAGTGATGGAATACATTTGTTGGTTGTTGTTGTTGTTGTTTTTTGCTAATTTTTTTTTAAAAACATCTTCAATTGACCACATAAATTAAAAAAGAATACTTTTTAAAATTATAATTGTTTAAATAAATTTTGAAAAACTAGTATATTCAAATAATGAAAATAATCTTTCAAATTAAATATTAACTTTGCTATTAGAAACAATAGTAAAGATTCTTAATAATAGGATTTAAAGGGCAATTAAATTTTGTTCAAATGAAGATTTATTAGTAAATGAAATTAATATGATAAAATATGAATGTTTTATAAATGATTCTCCTAGGGTGCTTATTAATCATTAGTTTTGTAATAAAAATATTGAAGAAATGAATAATAGGATACGATTAAGTAAGAAGAAGAATAATAATAGTAAGATAATTTATGTTGGTTTCAATGTTTCAGAAGAGTTGTTAAAATTAGAAAATTATTTAATATGATTAATAAAAAATATAATGTTATTATTTGTCCTGTTTACTAAAAAAATGTTTAAATTTGTTAATTAATGACAATAATGATTGTAAAAATTAGAAGTTGGGAATTCGGTTTATATTATAAAACGTTTATATAGTTTTAAAGATAATAAAGAAATGCTGTATGTTGTAACTACAAAACATAAATTGGCATCAAGATTAAAATAGCTTTTCAATGATAAAAATCCTGCAGTTTATGGTAATATGAGTAAATTTAAACATGAATATTTTAAAATAGAATCTTTAGAATGTATTAGATTGTATTATGAAAGAATTATAAAAGGAATTTATAATAATGAAATTAAATCTGTAATAAATACAGTATTAATTAAAAAAATGGAGAATAATACATTGAGTAATTAAAAAATATAGCGAATTATTTTAAGAAAGATATTTTGAAAATGACTGTAACGGAAAGTTAAGATTGTTTGTTAGAAGAGTTTTAAGGTAAGAAATATTGGTATTTGTTATATGTATTATGGAATATTTGTATTTATTGTTTTTTTATGTATTTTTTTAGTTGTTCCTTGATAAAGACTATAAAAGAATATACTCAAAATGTTAGAGTATATTTCTATACATTATAATAGTTCATATAATAATTCAAGATTTATAAAGAAGTTTGTGTGTGGTTTGTTATATATATATATATATATATATATATATATATAATATATATATATATATATACACACACAAAAAAAAATATTTTATTAGTTTATAGTGTAAAAATGTATTTAATAATATATAATTAAAAGTACCCCAAATCGAAAATCCAACGAGTCTAGCCAAGAAAAAACTAAATTAAAACACAACCCAAATTTCCACTGCTACAAGCAGACTTCTCAAGTGTAAAGAACTACAAAAACATCATATATATATATAGAATCTGATTGAAATCCGGTTCAATGGTGTTGTTATTAAACAAAAAAAAAAAGGGAAATTTATTAAGCTTTTAATTTTAATTAAACATTTAGGGTTTAAATTTTCATTATTATTTAAAAAGAATGTGTGTATCAAAATCAAAACACAAGCGTTTATATGTAAAATGGATTTTTTAAAAAAATGTTTTTCGATTTATTTTAAAATAGTTTTCATATACCGCTTGTTTTTATATCCATTTGATTTAAAAACAGCCTGGCTAGCTAATTACATTCCTGTTGCTTTTATTTTGATTATTGCAAACAATTTTTATAGTGGAGATTTGATTTTTATGTTGTTGTTTTCATTTCAGTAAACCCTGGGTAGAATTCCTAGATAGATTGAGCGGGAGATTAATATTTGCCCTGCCTAAGGTGAAGAAATTGAACAACAAGGAAAGTGTTTCGTGGGAAATGGAGCAACGTATAAATAGTCCCAAAAATTTGGAGGGTCAGTTAATTCATTGTTCATTGATAGACAAGCTGTTTATCAAGTGAGAATTTATATCAGCGTGGACATTTAATTTCTTAAAGGACATCAGCTGTGATTAAATACTTTTGCCTACAACAAAATGAAAAATTCTATACTTGTTACCGCCATCCGAATGGCTTGCTAACTCCACAAAAGACGGATCCCTGACTTCCAAGTTTGTTCCAGTAATGCCTTGAACACCTAAAAGAAGCTGGAACCTCTTTACATCTACCTTGCTTTCTAAAGAACCTGAAAATGAACTTAAGTAAAAGTGCGCACTCTACGTGAACATTGCTTTTACCGAAAGGTAACTATTTTCGTTTTTATTCTTCCCAGGGTAAATTAATTCTCATTAAATCTCCGCTCAATCTAATCATAAATATGTATTCTTAAATCAATATAGCCTCATAGTTAATATTTGCTCTAATTTCCAATATTTTGTAGTGTGTCTGGAAATCTTAGTTTTAAGATTCCAATTTGCTTTCAGTTTTGTTTATTGGAGAGTGACGAATGAGTTTCATATTTATATTTTATGCCTCACTTTTATAAATGCTTTAGCGGTTGTGCATTTTAAATGCTTACCTGTAATTATTTAGTATTCAATAATTAATTTTAAACTCTCTGTTTACCCTATTGCTAAACCTCCAAAAAATCTTTTGGCTGGCGACTTTATCGTCTAATTTGCCACCGGTGGAGATTTTGTTTCTAATATCTCTAAAAAGTGGAAATTAGAATTGTGTTTTCCTTTGTAATTTTATAAGTCATCAGCAGGAAGATAAAATTTATCCTTTCTTAAATTACAGGTGAGCAATACTTTTGTTCTGCTAAAGTGTTTACAACTTTTAAGATTTTCGTACTCATGTGCACTCTCTGATAGATTTATTTTTGTATTTATTACGTATGCTTTAAATTTATCAGAGCGTGTACTCAGAATTTGTTTGTAATTCATTTTCTTTTCTTTAATTGCTGGGGAAGACGTAACTGTTTTTCTAATTATTTGCTTGTCTCCTATTGAGACCTTTTTGTATTAATTTTAGACTAATTTTCGCCAATCGTTTGGCTGGGATTCACCAATTTTAATTGTTTTTACTCCGTTTCAAGCATATTTTTCGGTTGTTTTTGAGATGAACCCATCACCGTTATTTTAAACATAGTAATAGGTGCAGCTCATACCGATATAAGGACATTCAAGGTCTGACCAAGTTTTAGATCTCGAACAGCTCATGGGCGCTGGATTCTTTGGTCTATTTCAGGGGCATATGGTTTAAATATCTGAAAGTGAAAACCAATGTTTAGGTGAATCCTCTGCTGAATGAAATTTGCTTCCTCCCTTTTACATTTGTTTATTAGAAGATCAGTCAGTCTGTCATAGCTTTGCCTTTAGTATGTCTGGTACACGCCTGAGTTAACCCCCATCTCTTGTGTCATAAACTTATATTTAATAATTTATTTTCTTATAATAAAATTTATCAAATATGTTTAAACTTAATTTGGCTGACGTTTGTCTTTGTGCTTTTGTCTCAATTGTCTAAACAATTTAAGATCTCTTGTTTCTCCCTGAGTGCAAACCATCATCATCATCTATTCTGATCACAGTAAACAAATTTTTCAGACATGTAGTGGTCTGGTGGCGCCCTCTGTTTCAGAATAGATTGATTATCCGGTATATAGGATAATAATTTTTAGCACTACCAACGTGGGGCTTCGAGTTCTCAAACTCATGTGAGATTTTGTTTAGACAATTGCGAAAGATTTCAAGTGTAAGAGGCAAGATTTAGTAGATGGAGGTTCGGTTTTGTTAATTATTGCATGTATTTTGGAGCAGTTTGGTAGAATGGGGTTCGTCTTTCTTTTTAATGAAATAATTTATAATCTGTAAAAGCATATTTTCGAAAAGTCTATCGGAGTAATTTTATTTCAAGAGTTAAATATAGTTCGTCTTTGTTTTATATGAAATAAATTAGAAACTGTAAAAAGAGTATTGTCTGAAAAGTTTGTCGGAGTAATTTTATTTGAAGAGTTAAATATAGTTCATCTTTGTTTTGAAATAATTTATAGAAAACAGTAAATAGCGTTTTACTTGCTTTTAGATTTTTAAGTTTGTTTTTTAAGAAGTTAGTATAGTGAATTTAGTCTTGCGTGATAATGGGAGTAGTTAAAAAAGATGAGTCAGAGACGCATATCATGATGAAGAAATTGATGAAGATGATGATGGAAATGAAGGAGGATATGAGTGAATTCAAGAAAAGTCAGCAAGCAATGATGGCAGAGTTTAAAGTGGAAATAAAGAAGGAAATTAAGCAGGTCCAACAGGCAATGAAGAAAGAAGTTAGTGAAGTTAAACAGGGCCAGCAGGCTATAAAGAAAGAAATGATTATGGAAATGAGAGAGATGAGGGGAGAAATAATGGAAAAAGTAGTAGAAACTCAGGAAGTAGAAAAGGTTGAGGTCATACAAGATATAGAAATTAAGGTAGCACAGGATTGTACTAGGCCAGAAAAGGTGAAAATAAAGTTAGAAATAAGCATAGATGGGTTACAAGTAGAAAGGGTGGCGGAAAATTTAGTAAATGTAAATAAAGCAATAGAAAAAAGTTATAAGGTAAAAACAGAAAATCAGGTAGAAGAGTCTCCGAGGGAAACTAGAAATAAATTGGTTTCAATAACTGTTTGTTTTGAAAAGAAGAAAAGAGGTAAAAGAAAGATTAAGAAATATGATTTTAAAGCGGAAATAGAATCCATCTATAGAACAATCTTATTTAAAATGTTCGAAAAATGGGAAGAAGATAAAAATTTTCTTTTTGCTAGTGTTGATATGCTCAAAAATAAAGTAGGAAAGGAGGAAGAATTGGGAAGTTTCGTTAAGAAAAAGATCCAGGTATATATGCTAGAAAAGAGAACAGAACGAGAAAGAGACAAGAGAAATTCGTATAAGCTAAGAAAATATAAGAGTGGGAAAGGAACTTATTTAAGTAAGTTAGTAAAAGGAGTAAAAGAATCGCCAGTAAAAGTTAAGGGTTCAGCATTTAGCAATCGGATGGATTGTTTTTAATAAAAATAAAAAATAAAAAATTTTGTTAATGAATTACGAGAATGGAGAAAGGTTTTGATTCAAATGAAATATTGTTTTGTTTTTCATGAGTGCGAGGCAAACATTCGGCCGAATTTCTAAGAATACTTTTAAAGTGTTTATAGTTTAAAAAAAAAAAAGTTACAGGAATGTTTTTCTTTTTTTTTTTTGATCACGTTTTGAGGCAGTTGAACCTGATTGAAATCCGGTTCAATGGTGTTGTTATTAAACAAAAAAAAAAAGGAAATTTATTAAGCTTTTAATTTTAATTAAACGTTTAGGGTTTAAATTTTCATTATTATTTAAAAAGAGTGTGTGTATCAAAACACAAGCGTTTATATGTAAAACGGATTTTTTAAAAAAATGTTTTTCGATTTATTTTAAAATAGTTTTCATATACCGCTTGTTTTTAAATCCATTTGATTTAAAAACAGCCTGGCTAGCTAATTACATTTCTGTTGCTTTTATTTTGATTATTGCAAACAATTTTTATAACGGAGATTTGATTTTTATGTTGTTGTTTTCATTTCAATAAACCCTGGGTAGAATTCCTAGATAGATTGAGCAGGAGATTGAACAACAAGGAAAGTGTTTCACGGGAAATGGAGCAATGTATAAATAGTCCCGAAAATTTGGAGGGTCAGTTAATTCATTGTTCATTGATAGACAAGCTGTTTATCAAGTGAGAATTTATATCAGCACGGACATTTAATTTCTTAAAGGACATCAGTTGTGATTAAATACTTTTGCCTACAACAAAATGAAAAATTCTATACTTGTTACCACCATCGAATGGCTTGCTAACTCCACAAAAGACGGATCCCTGACTTCCAAGTTTGCTCCAGTAATGCCTTGAACACCTAAAAGAAGCCGGAACCTCTTTACATCTATCTTGCTGCCTAAAGAACCTGAAAATGAATTTAAGTAAAAGTGCGCACTCTACGTGAACATTGCTTTTACCGAAAGGTAACTATTTTCATTTTTGTTCTTCCCAGGGTAAATTAATTCTCATTAAATCTCTGCTCAATCTAATCATAAATATGTATTCTTAAATCAATATAGCCTCATAGTTAATATTTGCTCTAATTTCCAATATTTTGTAGTGTGTCTGGGAATCTTAGTTTTAAGATTCCAATTTGCTTTCAGTTTTGTTTATTGGAGAGTGACGAATGAGTTTCATATTTATATTTTATGCCTCGCTTTTATAAATGCTTTAGTGGTCATGCATTTTAAATGCTCACCTGTAATTATTTAGTATTCAATAATTAATTTTAAACTCTCTGTTTGCCCTATTGCTAAACCTCCAAAAAATCTTTTGGCTGGCAACTTTATCGTCTAATTTGCCGCTGGTGGAGATTTCATTTCTAATATCTCTAAAAAGCAGAAATTAGAATTGTGTTTTCCTTTGTAATTTTATAAGTCATCAGCAGGAAGATAAAATTTATCCTTTCTTAAATTACAGGTGTGCGATACTTTTGTTCTGCTAAAGTGTTTACAACTTTTAAGATTTTCGTACTCATGTGCACTCTCTGATAGATTTATTTTTGTATTTATTACGTATGCTTTAAATTTATCAGAGCGTGTACTCAGAATTTGTTTGTAATTCATTTTCTTTTCTTTAATTGCTGGGGCAGACATAACTGTTTTTCTAATTATTTGCTTGTCCCCTATTGAGACCTTTTCGTATTAATTTTAGACTAATTTTCACCAATCGTTTGGCTGGGATTCACCAATTTTAATTGTTTTTACTCCGTTTCAAGCATATTTTTCGGTTGTTCTTGAGATGGATCAATCACCATTATTTTAAATGTAGTAATAGGTGCAGCTCATACCGATATAAGGACATTCAAGGTCTGACCAAGTTTTAGATCTCGAACAGCTCATGGGCGCTGGATTCTTTGGTCTATTTCAGGGGCATATGGTTTAAATATCTGAAAGTGAAAACCAATGTTTAGGTGAATCCTCTGCTGAATGAAATTTGCTTCCTCCCTTTTACATGTGTTTATTAGAAGATCAGTCAGTCTGTCATAGCTTTGCCTTTAGTATGTCTGGTACACGCCTGAGTTAACCCCCATCTCTTGTGTCATAAACTTATATTTAATAATTTATTTTCTTAGAATAAAATTTATGAAATATGTTTAAACTTAATTTGGCTGACGTTTGTCTTTGTGCTTTTGTCTCAATTGTCTAAACAATTTAAGATCTCTTGTTTCTCCCTGAGTCTAGTCAGCACAAACCATCATCATCATCTATTCTGATCACAGTAAACAAATTTTCCAGACACGTAGTGGTCTGGTGGCGCCCTCTGTTTTAGAATAGATTGAGTATTCGGTATAATATATATATATATATATATAATATTTAATGTTTTCATGATTATATGGTGTAGATTTTTTAGAAATTGGACACAAACCTGATTTTGACAATACAAAAATACTTGCTAATTTGGAAAGATATGATTTAAGAACCATGAGAGAGTCAATTAAAATATTAAAGAGACCTACTGGTTTAAATAGGGCTGACAAAGCATAACATATTCCAGCTATGTGGAAACCTCTCATTTTATCTAATATTAACTTGACATTAATAGGTGAAAAAACTGAGGGAAATAAACATTTTGATAAGCCTCATATTGTGAATGCTGAACTACTTCAAGTTGAATCTCACTTCTCATCTCGCACTGAGTCACATTATTGTTTGAGATCTAATGATTGTTCTTTCAAAAATTAACCTTGATAATGGCGGTTGCTAGTCCGTCAAAATGTCAGATTGGAATGCAAAATAATACACAGTTCATACCCAAAAATATTGTATTATATATATTAAACATTAACCACAAATCCATTCACTCCCCATCCACCCTTAATATTAAAAGAACTCTTAAATATGCTAATTGCTTCAGAATAATAAATTTTCAATAATAAAGATTCTTTAATTTTTTTTTATTTCATTTCTGTCAAAGAAGACAACCTTAGCTTCATCAAAATTAATACTGTGGCAGTATCTTTTTCATGGACATACAAAGGAGAACTACGATATTTTTACCAGCATCAATATAAATAAAAGCCAGTGATGTGCAAAGATATAAGTGCATTTTTTCTAGTAGAACATTTTATTATTTTTTGATTAATGATGACTTTTTAAATATGTTACTTAGAACAAACTTTAATATATTAAATGGTTTTAATTATTAAATTTACTCATGCATTTGATCTCTTTAGAAAGATTTTGCCATCAAATGATCTGAATAGATTCTGATTATTGAATTTACATACTGCAATTGCAGCCAGAGTAAAAGTTAAAATTCAAATAACATAAATTCTTGAAAAACAACAGTGTTAATCTCAAATATATTTATCAGTTTTGAGCATTGCAACAATGCTATGATTTCTATATATTTTCTATGTTACTTTAAGTTTATTTATTTATTTATTTGCAACTGCTTGTTTATGAGTTTCACATGATCATCATTTCTTATGCTTGCTCATAACTGTTACTAAAACAGGCAAAACTCTCCATAGAGTAGTGCCACTCAGTGCAAGCCAGAGTAATCTATGAATGCCAGAAGGCTTATGCATAAAATCCCTATCTAGTGCCTACTCATCCAATATCCCCAGACTAGTTTCTAACTTGTAGCTTTCATCAGTGAGGAAATATCTACATTTAATGATTTTGTTTCATGTAAGAATAGATCATTAACAGTATGCAAGTATTTAGTATCCAAAGATAAATGACAATAAATATTATTTTTATATAATTACTAAAAAATTAAATATAATATTCAATATTATAATAATATACTTTAATAAAATTATATTATAATCATAAATATTATGAAGGCAGAATTTATTGCATAAATAAATTGAAAACTTTTCTTTTTATAACATTCAAATATATAAATGCTTACTTCCAAAACTATAGATAAATTATGTTCAAATTTAACTTGCCATAATTATCTGCTGCCATAAATTCAAAATTTTCCATTATAAAACATTGACAATCCATAGCTTTGGCTATTAAAAAATCTACCAAGCATTGTTTACTTAATTCTTTTTTTTTTCACATTTTTTTAGAGTTTTATAACTTTGGTTCGCTAGCATATTCAGAGTGCAAAACCACTATCCAATCTACAATATTTTTAGTCTTTTAAAATTATAATTCTAACTTAGCATTAACTCAACTTTAATTTAGCTGTTGCTGAAAATAATTTAATTTCTTTTGTCTTTTATAAATTTAATTGGATAATATATATACTCTGTTATAAACAATATACACTTTTTTCAAACCTTTAGTTTTCTGGATATATTTTCAAAAAATAAACTAAATAATACATTTGATAATTTCCTTTCCTACCAATATAATGACTGTATTTATATTCTTTATATTTTAACTGGAAAATGCCCTTAAAATATTTGAAATGATGTGAATTTTATATCTACAAATTTATCAGTATGTTATTTAGAAATATGTACTATTAAGTAACATAATCATATATAATGAACCTTTTTTAATCTGGTCAAAACTTCAATCAAATTGTTTTTTTAACTTCTTTTTTAAAATTTCTACACATACACATAATTTTAAAGTCATCACACAAATATAGATAGTTTCCCATTTTTTTTCTTTCAGAGTTAATGATTTATTGGCCCAAATATTAGAATATCAAAGTATGACAAATCAGGAGGTTATAATAGATTGTAATAGTTATTTTTATGTATGTCATGTAAATATTTTCAAATATAACATAGTGCCAAAGTTCTTATAATAAACTAACTCTAATGATAACACATAGCAGCTAACACACACGCACACACACACACACACACACACACACATATATATATATATATATATATATATATATATATCAACTATGAATTTAATGAGAATTACTATCAAATTGCATTTATTATTAAAATATCATACTCTTATGAGAAGATGAAAAAAATATTACTACCAAATATTTGATAAATATTAGATATTCCATATTATGAAGTAAATTTCATCTCCCTATATCTTATCTTATCTTATTTAATTTATATATAAATAATCAGAATCTATTCAGATCATTTGATGGCAAAATCTTTCTAAAGAGATCAAATGCATGAGTAATCACACTAAGAAGGAAGTGTCTTTCTAAGATACTTGCAAGGCTGGGAATATCATAATCATCCTGACATAAATTTATTAATCAATTTACTGCTCAGATTAAAACTAAGCCATAGGCATAATTCTGTTCAATATTTTTTCACTTTATTCAATCACACACATGCTTAAAATATAGAAAACTGAGAGATGGATAAATAAAGATACTAATGGAATAAAATTATAATAAAAATTTATTTAATCAATTCATAAATAATAAGTACAAATTATGGATTGATAATGTGGCAAAATAATAATAAGTATATTTATATATAAATCCTTATACGTACTGGCATATAAATATGACTATAAATTCTTTAAATAACTTCTTCTGGAACCAATTTTTTTTAATGCTATATTAATACAAATGATACTTTGTTTATATGGGTTTTAACACAAAATAAATATTTGTAATACAATTTTGCCTGAATACACTTTTTAGTCAAGAAGAAATTATATTTTTATATTTTAATACTATTCGTTTACAAGTATTTATAACACGCAAAAAAATAATTAAAATTTATAAATATAAATAACTAGAAAATTCATTGTGGTTAATTAGTAACTTAATAACCTACAACCACATATAATTGTATAAAATATTTCAATTTATAAGTTCATCTATTTTAAACAAAAGTATATATGTGCTCACACATTAAACTATTTTAAATTTTCAGGATAATTAATGATATAATTTCTCTTGTTTTTTTTTTATATATATACACTGCTATTTAATATTTTTCAATACTGAAGCAGTCATTTACATAATATACAATTTGACAATTGGGTTCTAACTACTTCCTGAGAATCCAATTTGTTAAAGAATATATCAATTGAAGCATCCTTTGATAACATTTTTCCAGTATCTTTTTGCATTACATTGACAGGAGATTTAGATCTCATTTCTATAAAATAAATTGATAGCATAATAACATATACACAACTATTTAATTTAAACAGGTTATATCAATGATGAAATATTCTGTCCTAGAATTTTGATGAAAATGTTACATTGTTGTTTAAAATGCATGACTCTTGTTAATTTAGAAAATGTTTAATTTCAAGGCTTTTTTTTTGCTAAAAATTATTTTTTTAATAAGCAGAATGATAATTAATTTTAATTTTATCATTTAATTATTTCATCAACTAGACTAACTTTCTTGTTCCACCAAAAACTAATTCAACTTATAAAATAAGGCAATTAGCATTTTCTTTTTTTATATTAAATTTAAAATAATTTATCTATTCATCTGGTTTCTCTTCACATGACTATCTCAAATACCCCCCCCCCATGTTTGTTTATACAACTACTACATTATATTGTTATTATTTCAATTATAAATACACTTTTAGAATTTAATAAATAAATAAAAATGAATTATTTACTTTTATAATATTGAACGACTTGTTTATAGCTACACAATCTATATATTTATGTAAACGAAGTTTTTAATATTTTTATTTACAAAATTTAATTTATTTTGTTACATTTTAAATTAATTTTTGAATAATGTAACCCTATCAACTCTGTGACTTACTATACAATAAAACCATATTTAACATATATACATATCATCCTCTAAACATAAGAAGGAAATAATTATTGTTAATATACGAATATATGAAATTATTGTACAAATATTTATATTCATAAAAAATAACATTATCATTTATTTTATTTTACTTTTTGTAATAATAAAATGTTATTTTAAGTTTCTTATTATTTATTAAATTAAATATCCCTTTGGATATCTTGGTGTTCCTTTCTTGTTTTTTTATTACACTGTTATTTATAATGTATATTACACCCTTTATATTGATAGATAGACAGGCAAACAGATAGATAGATAGATAGATAGATAGATAGATAGATAGATAGATAGATAGATAGATAGATAGATAGATAGATAGATAGATAGATAGATAGATAGATAGATAGATAGATAGATAGATAGATAGATAGATAGATAGATAGATAGATAGATAGATAGATAGATAGATAGATAGATAGATAGATAGATAGATAGATAGATAGATAGATAGATAGATAGATAGATAGATAGATAGATAGATAGATAGATAGATAGATAGATAGATAGATAGATAGATAGATAGATAGATAGATAGATAGATAGATAGATAGATAGATAGATAGATAGATAGATAGATAGATAGATAGATAGATAGATAGATAGATAGATAGATAGATAGATAGATAGATAGATAGATAGATAGACGGAAAAACGGTCAGATAAATAGATATATTAGATAAATATATTTTTTCTCTATTTATAAATTAGAAGTTCCGGTATTTTTTTTTATAATGTTTATTTAAAATTGCATAGAAGCACATTTTGTATTCTTTATAAATTAATAATAAAGAATTTTTTAACGACAATATTTTTTGGCATCCATATTAGCTTAAAATATATCTTTAAAATACCTGGGATATGAAGAATAATTCTTGAAATAACCTTCTTCATTATAAAGTGTCGAATAATAATTTTTATATCTATAATAATCCGCATTGTTATAAATGACAAATAAAAAACAACTTATTGTCGCTAAATAATTGCTTTTATTTTTCAGCAGTTACACAAAGTTATACATTGGAGAAAATAGAAAGGGAAAAGTATTTTTAAATACCTTTTTATATACTTTTACTTTTACTATCAAAAATATTAAATAAACTAATAAATTATTTATGTTTATCGAATCAAGAAAAATTATCTTTTCTTATTAAATTGTATTTACAAATGACTTTTCTGAAACATAATTATATATTTATATATAACAAATTTATATGATATAAAGAGGAAATAATATAGAAAGTGAAATATATTAATTATCAAAGTTATTATAATTTATTTTCTATATATATAATTCAAATTTAACTTTTATCTTAACCATATAACTTTAATGTATATATAATTCTCTTTCTATTTTGCTAAATTATTATAATAAATAAAAATATATATATTTTAAAACTATATAACAAATGATCGCATTATCTAATAGATATATTGCTTTTATTACAACCCAATTTTTATGTAATAATAGTAACAATGACTTTTACTTCTGTTAAGAAATGGCAGAAAAAAGATAGACTATGTACTTATATTTTTAAAAATAACTTTTTCTTTCTTAGTATAAAAAAAAAAAAAAGAAGAATGAAACTGTAGAAGCTGAAAATCATTACAAATAAATTGATTTTCTATTGACAAATAAAAGAACATCGCGCGTGACGCTACAATTTTAGCAAATTTTAATGCAGAAGATTATAGATTACTTGCAGAAAGTTATTTTTAAAACAAAAAAAATCTAAACCAATGTGGATTTTTTTTTACAAAATGTATTTTAAAAAATATTAACTACTATGTACACATATTTTAACTAATATTGAAAAAAATGAAACGCAAATGATATAAAATATAATTGATTTTAATACGGATAGTAATTATATCTAAGAAGCTGCTATACTAGCAAAAGCGAATTAAAAATACATTCAACAGTTAAAAATTTAAAACAGAATCAATACTCATTAAACTGAAAGGCAACTCGAGTATATTACTTAATTAAAATTGTGAGACATCAACTACTATAACTAACTATAAAGCTTATCTGAATTTATCATGAAATATAATGACTGATCATTATATAATTGTAAAATAATATGTGCACCTGTTTGTTAAATAAAAATAAATATCATTGCATTATATCAATATTTTCCCAAATAAATGAATATGACATATGTTTTTAATTAAAGTATAAATCACGCTGGATAATAATAATAACAATAAAAATAATATATAATATTATGCAATAGCATTGTCATACATATTTTTGAATTTTTAAAACTTGCTTTAACTATTGATATTTGAAATTATGAATACTGCTTCATTTCAAAAATAAACTTTATTTACAGAAGAAGCATAATACAATAATAAAACAGTAAGTTGCAAAATTCAATTGGGAGCATCTATGTAGCATCCCATGAGTTCCAAGGATCACATTTGAGAAATTCAAGAATATACAGGTTGATAAAATTACACCATCAAGAGATCATGGACAATAAATCAAACTAAGTACATAGTTTCCATCATTGAATAATTAACATAAACAAGATGAGTATAGATATTATATGGTATATCAAATGGACAAGTAGGCTTCAACATAAAAGGTACTACAGAGTTCATCTAGGCCAAAGATAATCATATAACAATTCATATTAGGATCATACAAAGGATGAGAATACAAAAAGGCTTTAGAATTTAGATTAATTAAAAGAAAACTTTACATACACAGACATATATAAGAAACAAATTAAACGTATAGGTAACAATGAGAAATGCAGAGAGAAACAAAAACAATCAAATTTATTAAGCATTTAAGAAGAAAATATGACCAAGCTTGTGCTTGGCTATCATCAGAGAAATTTCTACTATATCTCAATCATTGATGCTCTCTGTAAAAGACTTATGAGTCAATAAACCTATGGAATTAAAAAAAATTGATAATTAATAAAATTAAAGCTTAAATTAATTTATAATAATAATATATCGTGTGGAAGATACTTTCAAGAGTAGTTTAATGGCATAGTATCATCAAATATAATGGATTATCTATGCAAAGACTTTTCTATATATTAACCTAACAATATAAAGTAATACAAAGATTATCCATAATAAATAAACAGTATGAGAAATATTTAAACTCACCTAACATTTTCTACCATATGATTAATTCATCATCATTAAGAATAAGCAAATAAGATTTTTGGTCAGAAATATCAAATAGGTAACCTTAGCAACTATATAACAAGAAAAAGTCAGACTTAAATAAAAACTATAAATAAATTAAAAATAAATTTAAGAGTGGATTAAAAAAAACCTTAAAATTCAAATTTCAGTAATTAAATAAATCATTTTACAATATTATACAAGTAAACTTGCATTAAAATTAATCATTGAATAACATCCAGTTCATTTTTCATTAACTTATGCAAATCAAATTTTCTTGTATTATATGGAATTAATATAATTAGAATAAGTTTGCATCCCATTTTAAAAGAAAAGTAAGGTGAAGTATAAAAAATATTGTTCTTATTATATTTATTATATAAAAAATATAGTGTAATAATATAACTTATTCCTGTTTGCATGTATCTTTCGGAAAAATGTTTTATGGCATTTTAACAATTATTCTATAATGTAATAAATTATGTGCATACACACATATATATTTATTTCCCTGAGACTAATCAAGTTTTCTCTATTAACTCTTACTGTAGTCATTAATTTCATTGGTCAAGTGAGACAAAACTCTAAACTTTTAATTGGTCAATTCATAAACTCAGCCATAAAAATATATTCATCTTTTAATATTATATTCACTTTAGTTTCATTTGTAAAAAGTATATTAATAATTTGTCAGGTTATGAAAGTGAATGAAAGTTTTTTTAAAAATATTTTTTTATTTATAATTATAAAAATATTCGATAGTGGCAAATCTAAAATGAACGTTACTCACCAATTAAAAATTGTTGCTGACATCAGTGATTTCTTTCCCAATTTTACATTGAAGAAAAGTAAATAATTTTTACTAAAATGTTAACTATTTTTCTAAAATAATTTTATTTTTAGCATATTTTATCAAAATAATTTATAATATGACGAAAAATACTTTTAAAATGGTCTAAAACATTGATTTATCACTGTCGAAATGAAACAAAAGAAATCATAGTGGTAAAATTTGTTGACAAGTGGTTTTCTTTATCCTCTACAGTTAACAACCAACCAGTGGCAAGTACAGATTGCCCCCTTCTTTTGATAGATTTACAATGTCACATTTATTGATTTTTTTTTACTTGTAAAATATTTCGAGAGAGGTCAGTATCATATGGGACTTTTTCTAAGCTTTCAAACAAACATATAAACCATAACATAGCTCAAAAATTGGCTGATTTCATGCTGGGTTACTTTTGCTTTCTTCAACAGTTTGATTAAGAATAACTGCTATTGTTTCCTTTCGCAGCTGCATTAAAAATACTGCTACTGTTTCCATCAATAACTGAGTCAATATTAACTCTACTATTAACTTCTTCACTACTTAACCAAGAAGGTCTGTTCTTCACAAGAAATTAAGGTCTATTGATTTACCCTGCTGACTTAATTAAACATTAACAAATTGGGTCTATTTTTACTAAAATTTTATTCTCACTTTGTTTCTTAATTAAAAAATTTAATGTTTGAAATTCCTCTCTAGTTATTTTTTTCTTATGCCAAAAGATAAACAATATAATCTTTTAATTACAATGATTTGAAAACATTGCTTTTGGTGCCAGAGAAAAAGAAAAAAGAAAAACATCTTTAATCAATTAAAACAAAATTTGTTAATAAAATGTTAAAACATTATTATTATTTTTCTTTTAAAAATCTGATAAAAATAAAAATTTTGCCTATTTATCTCTCTTATCATCTTTTAAAAGATAAAATAAAAATTTTACTTAATTACTTTAATTCTTTTTTTTTTTAAAAAAAAAAAAATTAAAGCTAATAGATCAAATTAATGAAGAGAGAATAAAAAAAAAATACTTTATTTTATACTTTTCTCTTACCTTTACAGTTATTTTTTAACAAATTACCAATGTTCATATTTTTTTTAATGTTTGAAACTATTATATCATTATTTAAGAAATGTAATTTTTTAAATAAATCAATAATTACTATTATAAAAAAAAAATGTATAAGAAAATTGAATTTATTATTTCCCTATTATTTAAGTACATTTTTAGATTATAAAGCTTGTAATGTCTGACATGATCAAATTTACTTACAGTCTATAATATTACAATATGTATCATCATCATCATCATCATCAACCATTATCAATCCACTGCATGATGAAGGTCTCTCCAAGTTTAATCCATCTTCTCCAATCTTTAGCTTCTCTTTTCCACAACACCCCTGCACATTGTCTTATTTCATCCATCCATCTCACATGTGGTCTCTTTCTGGGTGTTTTACAATCTCTTGGAATCCAGTTTAAAATTTCAATTGTCCATCTATTATCATTTCTTCTAGCAATATGTCCAGCCCAACTCCATTTCAATCTTTTAATTTTTTCAATAAGGTCAGTAACACCTGTTTGTTGTCTTACCCATACATTGCATTTTCGATCTCTTCTTGTTACTCCCAACATACATCTCTCCATACTCCTTTGAGTGGTCTGAAGTCTCTGTATTGCTCTTCTATTAAGTGTCCAAGTCTCAGATCCATAAGTAAGAACTGGTAAAACACATTTGTTAAAAACCATCCTTTTCAAACACATAGGCATATTTCCTTTTAGTATCAAGTTATTTCTAACAAAAGCACTCCAACCAAGTTTAATTCGATGATTAATTTCCTCCATTATGTTTCAATCTGTATTAATAATCTGACCAAGGTATTTGTAACTGTTAACTTCTTCTAATTCTTCATAATCAATCTTTATTTTCATATTTTGAGCAAATCGATTAAACATTACTTTAGTCTTTTTAATATTTATCTTTAGTCCTACTTTTCTACTTTCATCTGCTAACTCCTGCAACATTTCCTGCAGCTCTGAAGCATTATTTGCAAAAATAACTACATCATCTGCAAAATCTAAATGACTTAAATACTCTCCATTTACTTTCATTCCTTTAGTTTCCCATTTTAATCCACAAAATACTTCTTGCAGCACTGCTGTAAAAAGTTTTGGTGATATGGAGTCACCTTGTCTTACACCTTTCTCAATGTTGATTTTTCCAGTATCATTATGTAATCTAATTGTTGCTGTTGCATTTTTATAAATATTCTTTAAAATATGACAATAACCTGGATCTATACCTTGATGATCCAATGCTTTAATCACTGAAGAAATGTGTATAGAATTGAATGCCTTTTCATAATCTACAAATCCAAAACATAATGACAACTCATATTCATTTGTCCTTTCTATGACTTCTCTCAATACCTGGATATGATCTATTGTACTAAAACCACTTTTAAATCCAGCTTGTTCTCTTGGTTGGTGGAAATCCAAAGTTCTCTGTAGACGAGTTGTAATTATCTTGGTAAAAATTTTATATAAAACTGATAAAAGGCTGATAGGTCTGTAATTTCTAATATCTTCTTTATCACCTTTTTTAAATATTAATATTATTACTGCATTCTTCCAATCTTCTGGTACATCTTTATCATTTAGACATTTGGTATATAACTTTGCTAAAATTGTTTCTATTTCTTCATCTGCTTCTTTTAATATATCAATTATAATTCCATCATTTCCTGGAGCCTTTCCTTTCTTCATACATTCAATTGCATGTCTCACTTCTTCACTTAAAATTCTGGGCAATTCGGAAGATGTAATAGATATAGGAGGTACTTGTTCTTTATTACTATATAATTCTTGATAAAAATCTTCTACCAATTTCATGATGTCATCTCTCTTTTTAGTAATAATTCCATCTTTTTTTCTTATTGCAGATATAAATTTCCTACCAATACCAAAATGTTGTTTAACATTCTTGAGACTTTTATTTTCTTCTACAGCTTTCCTTGCTATTTCACAGTTATACTTTCTTATATCATTTTCAACTCTTTTCCATACCATTTTACAAAATTCGAGATATTCAATTCTTTTTAATACATCACTTTTGTATATCTTCATATTCCTTCTTTTCTTCATAAATTCTCTAGTCTCAGTAGAAATTTTATTAGTCAATTGCTGCTTTTTTCTACCAGCTATGTTTGTTGCAGTTTTTAAAAGTGTATCAGTTATTTTCATATTAATTTCATTCAAATCTGAATCATGTTCAAAATCTCCTAACACTTGAAACCTATTTGTAAGTTCTAATTTAAATTCATTAGAATGTTTCTGAAGATTAGAAATATCAACTGTAAATATTGTTTTTCTTAATAATTTTTGTCTCTCTAGTTTTACATTAACACGTAACTTACACCTTACTAATCGATGATCACTTCCTGTGTTAAATTTATTAAGAACATTACAATCTTGAAATATGTATTTCCTGTTAGTCAAAATATAATCCAATTCTGCTGTACCTTATTTGGATGCTTCCATGTCCATTTCCTTTTAACATTTTTCTCAAAAAATGAATTCATAATATAAAGTTTTTCTTTTTCTGCAAACTCCACAAGTCTATGTCCTCTCTCATTTCTATTACCATAACCAAAATTACCTACAGCAATTTCATCTTTCATTGAAGTCTCCCATAACAATTTTAATATGTTGTTTACTCTGATCAAAAGCCTTTTGTACATCCATATAAAAATCTTCTACTACTTCATCACTATGAGAACTTGTTGGGGCATAAACCTGAATTATCTGCAATTGGTATCTGCTATTAAGTTGTATAACTAATCTTGCAACTCTGTCCGATACACCAACAATCTCCACAATATTGTTCTTCCACTTTTTATTTATAATGAATCCTATTCCACTTGTATTTCCAATATGTGTGCCTTTATAATAGAGTATATGTCCACTTTTTAAATCAATTGTTTCTTCACCTTTTCTTCTAACTTCACAAAGTCCAATAATGTCCCATTTAATATAAGACAGTTCTTCTTCTAATTCTTGCAATCTTCCTTCACTTGAAAGTGATCTGCAGTTGTAAGTACCTAAATAAAAAGTCATCATCAAATGACAGCCTGGGTCCCCAATCGGGGGATTCTTAGCACCCTCCGCCTTCGGCCACCAACCGCTGCCTTAGTTGGTGACTTTACAGCCTCCTGGGAATAAGGGCCATGCTTTATTTTTGTCTGTCATAATTGTATATATGTATTGGAAAAATATTTATCATTTGCACAAACATTCATTCTGCCTTAACAGGCACTGAGAAGAAAGACCATGGTGTTTCTTGATCTTAAACTCAGAGGTAAAAAGCCAATAAACTCACCATGCTGGCTAATGTGTGTTGGTGAGCACCCCATCCATGTTCGTATACTATATGAATAATCACGTAGTAATAACAGCTGCAACAACAAGAACGTATGGAGTGGACATTAGGAATTTGCCCTGCTCGGTTCCTTTAAGGCCTCCAAGAGGAATCAAAGGGTCTCCTTTCAGTTAATAGCAAACTTCTTTCTGCAGCCACAATATGTATATTGTACCATATATATATATATATATATATATATATGTGTGTGTGTGTGTGTGTGGATGTATGTGTCATTATACAAGTATGTTAAATCAGAATGAAAACAGCTGATTGAAGTTTGTGATTATAATAAACAAATTATTAAAATTGCATGTCAGTTTCCAAAAAATAGCATTAATTTAACTGCAACAAAATATTAATAAAAAATAGATATTAATTCTTAAGCTAATTTTATTAAAAATTCCTATGGCAAGTGACGTAGTTTTCATTATCGTATACCCAATGAATTTTGGTTATTATTTGATAAAATATTGATAATTAAGAAACAAAAAATATTAATATTATATATATATCAAATCACGTCTGAATGCAATGCTTAATATATTAAAGAACTGAGGGGTACTGTGGTATTAGAGCTGCGACATGAAGCATTATAATCGTTTAACCATTAAATTAATTAGGTTATTAAATCAAAAACATATTTTAAAATCTACGTTTAAAAAAACACAATTTAGCAAAAAAAAAAAATATGAAAAGCATTAATGTGAAGAATAGTTAAAATGCGTGTTTAAATCAAATTGAGTGTGTTTGCATGTGCATATTCTGCATAATCTATTTTAATACATTGTACAGGCTTAATACCGCATTTATATATGTAATATATGCGTGATTCGAACTCAGACTTTCACACACGACCTACATCTCTCAGTGCCATCTTATATTGCTGACTCACCTGATCACACACATGTTGAAAAGATAAATAATCACCAATATAAGTATTTCATGCTAAACCAGCACTCATCTCTTGGTTCAGATTACCATCTCCACACATATATACAATTAGTACTCAGCTTTATATTAAGATAACCAATCTTCATACTTTAATGAGTGCTAGTTTAGCACAAAATACTTATATTGGTGATTATTTATCTTTTCAACATGTGTGTGATCAGGTGAGTCAGCAATATAAGAAGGCACTGACAGTTGTCGTGTAAAAGTCTGAGTTCGAATCCCACATATATTACATATATAAATGCGGTATTAAGCCTGTACAATGTATTAAAATAGATTATGCAGTATATGCACGTGCAAACACCCTCAATTTGATTTAAACATGCATTTTAACTATTTTTCACATTAATGCTTTTCGTATTTTTTTTTATTAAAGTGATTTTTTTTTAAATGTAGATTTTAAAATATGTTTTTTATTTAATAATCTAATTAATTTAATGATTAAACGATTATAATTCTTCATGTTTATAATTCTTCATGTCGCAGCTTTAATACCACAGTACTGAGCTGAGATATGTTATTGGAAAATAATTAAAAAAACATTTACTTATATATATATAAATTTAAAAAAATATGGATCTCATAATAAAGTCTGTTTTTTTTTGATCATGAGAAAACATGTAATTGTACTTTTAATTTTGTCTGGATAGCATTAAAACTTATTCATGAGGGAAAAAACTGCAATAAACAGAGAACAAGGCAAATTTTATAAGTAACAATAGGTTTCTTTAATTAATTTAATAGTAAAATTGTAAAAGTATTCAAATTCATGAATCTTGGGATATTACATGCAGTTCTTTACCCATGACAATTTTTAACAATTGAAAACAGATAATAAAGTAATTAAAAATATTTTTTGAATTATATAACTATTATATTGTTAATATTTACCGTTATTTTATTGTTTTATTTATTAACTGTTAGAGAAAATGATATACAACAGATATTTTTATTTGGTGCTATATATATGCACACACTTACACACAACAGTGTAATTGTACAGTGGCATTTGTTATAAAATGATTTTAGAATCCATGAAAATCGTTAGTACTATCTTTATTAACATTAACTGTCTTACATAACATGTCATACAAGTCTTTTGATGATAAAAATAACTTCCAACTGCTTGTTAACATGGCAAATATGGGCAATGACCTTTGCAGATTTAGCATCAAAATTACTGAGAAATTATTTTAGCCTAATTATATTTTATCTTATATATAAACTTTTATATTTCTGATATTTTAAATGTTTAAAAAAAATATAAATTATTTATTATAAAAATATTGTAACGATCCGGAGAAGGTAGACTAAAGGTATCTGCACTACAGGGCGCCATCTAGGCATTTGAACCTAGAAAAATTTATAAAGTCGGCAGATACGTAAGTCAAAAAAAAAATTTTTTTTTTTTTTAAATATTTTGCTTCCGGTCGTTAGCCCAAGTCACTAGTTCAGGGAGTAGCAGAGATTTAATAATATAATATCTTATCTAATTATATTTCAATATTAAAAAATAAATAAAATAAGCCACTGCCAGTAATTAACATACAAAAATTTATTTACGCATATATATATAAGATTTAAAATTATTTTAGCATCAGTTTACCTTTTGAAATTTAACTTACATTTTTAACTTTGATTAGATTTTAATTTACATTTTAATTTCTATTATATTATAAGTTTACATTTTAATTAAGTTCGCACAGATGGAATTATAAAAAATTGTTTTAATAATGTTGAGTATAGATCAGTTACATAGATTACAATGGTTAAAAACATTTCAAAATAAACATAAACGATCAAAATATAAAATCATTGATACTGACAATTGCAGAGGGAAATTTATAAGTAACCCAATAGTATTCACCATAAGATACTTGCATTGTCACCAATAACTTAAAAGACATCCGAATAAATACATTTTAGATACTCACCATAAGGTATCATTATTTATCGAATGTCTATATATTTTGATCAAATATGAAAAACCCAAAACATACTCAACCGATAACCAATCCATGCAAGCGTCTATAAACAACTTAAATTTAATGCATTTTTATTTAGTGTCGAGTATGAATAGACTACATAGATTTGCATTTGAAAATAAAACATTCTATCCCTATTTAACCTTAGGCTAAAGGTTTGCAGCCAAAACTGGCATCAATTTATCTGATATATCGATGCATTCAATGTAATATGAAATACGGCAGCACCAAAAAGTTAAGAGAAGAAATTGCCTCTTGTCAAATAGGAATATGACATCTATCTGACAAGAAGAGCAATAAAAAAAACACCTCCATAGAAAGGAATTGCATTCTCTGTCTTATAATTCCTTCCATAGGCAAACGGATGAGTGTGGCATATGAAACAATTCTGCCCATAGCGAATCTGATATTACATCTACTAATCACACCAATATATCCCATCCATTGACCCAATTCAACTACAACACAAATAACCTAAGATTACCCTCCCCTAATATAACTTTACAAATCTATACAGCCATTCACGCCCGACTTAAGTTTAACATTTATATCATTTACCTTAACGGAAAACCGAAATCATAATAAAACTTAAAGAACAAAAAATAAATAAATGGAAATGATTTTACAAAATAAATACATTAAATAAAATTTTAACTAATTAATAAATAATGTTGGTCAGATAGGATAATATTGCAATCATTTAAATATGGAAAGTTTTAATTTAATGTTCATTATTTATAAAGTTCTTACGGTTTACAACAGTTCATCTTTATCCATTGCTTGCCATAAATGTGAATTCCCACGCCTTCCTCAAAAGATTGGTATCCATTTAGTCATTGTTTTATTTATTCATTCGGAGGTTTTTTAGTTTAGTTGGTCCTCAATGTAGAAAATGATAGTTCATTTCTCTTTCTTTCTTTGGCAAAACTGAAGGGATCTAAGAGTGCTCGTTTCAATCCCTTCTCCTTCACTTTTGCGCTAACACATATCTGTCACATCGTAAATAATCAATCATAATTAATAATTTCCAAACATGTCTTTTTATATTAATTTGAAGGATTGAATTTACATTGCGTCATCGATGAGATGGTCTTTTCGCTGAGGTCCAATTCCATTGCTTTTCTCTTCATTGGCTATTAGTTTCTATTGTTTTCCTATTTGACCGATGCTTTTACATTTAAATGCCCAAGCCTAGTTTACATTTAACTAATTAAAACAATCATTTCCATTTCTGATTAATTAATGTGTTTTCCAAGATTAAAGATATATTTTTATCTCTAAATCTTTTTAAGTTTTTGTTTTTAAAATACCTTTCTATTTTTAATAAAGTTTTATTTTAATAATTTTTTTTTTATCTGTGCGATTTATATATACGAGTTTAAGATGATATTTAATTTCAATTTTTAATTCTTAAAGAAAATTTTTAAATGCGAACTTCTTATTTTAACTTCATATTTAATAATAAAAGAACAATGTAATGTCACCTGTGCTCGTTACAATATATAAATATGACATTCAAAATCTGACTTCTATTTGTATATTAAAATTCAACTTATCCATATATCTTGATCATTTATCAGAGCATAGATTCTTATGTTAAATACTTGCATAGTAAATATATGGCGTTTTTCTGAAAATGACTCAGGATATATAACATGCTCTTGAGAAATATGTGGGAAAACTGGAATATTTGATTGGTTACAAATATTTATCAATTATACTAGTCATTTAATTATATATGTAAATAATAAACATTTTTTTACAGATTTCATACATTTAATTGTTGAAATTATAATGAGAATTTCCATTCTTTTGTGTAGAAATATTTTAATTATGGTATAACCCATTATAATTTCAATATATACATATACATTTAAATAACAAATATGGATAATCTGATTTTATGCAAATTAAAAGGACATAACCAAAATCTGAATATATAAATATTACATTCCATTTTACATTTCATTTCCAGCAAAACATCAATAAATGTTTGTATATATATATATAGTTAAAAGAAGATTGCCTTAACAATAGGCTGAGATTGTTGATTGTTATTGATATTAGGATTGTCTAAATATTGACTGATTTTAATATATATATATATATATATTATATATAGTTTTGATATATATATATATATATATATATCAAAACTTAAGAATAGGTGGCCACCTATAATTTATTAATATTTACTTATGTATAAGTAAATCTCAGATAATGAATGTAATTAATAATAACAATAGTAATAATAATAATTATCTTAACCTTTTAACCGCTAATTAAATCATTGGTTGTATGAGGTAAAAATCAAAGCTTTTAATTGGCCAAGTCACAAACTGAAGACAAAGCCAATTGTTAAAATATATTCACTTATAATACTAAATTAACCTCAGATTCGTTTATAAAAAGTATATTTATAATTTATAAGGTTATAAAAATGAACGAAAGTTTTTTCAAAAATAAAAAATTGCTATTTATTTATTATAAAATATTCAACTTCGGCAAATATAAAGCAACTTACAAACAACGGAGTGGTGACGTGAATGCTCTTTTTTCAATTTTACATCATAGAAAAGTAAATTTTCTTTTTGCTAAATCTTAAATATTTTTACTAAAATCTTCAATATTTTTCAAAAATAATTTTGTTTTTTTAGTATATAATGTAAAAATGATTTTAATTTCTCAGGTTATACTTAAATCATACCTTAAATCATATTTGAAATGAAAAATCTCAGCGTTTTGCTTTATTTTCTTTGATCAGGCAGTTTCTTTGTTCTTTCCAGCCAATCAGAATGTCTTTGTCGGCTGAGAGCCGGCTGACATCCAATCACTGAGAAGTTTACTTCTTTGTTTAGGTTTAGAGGCCGTTTTATTGATTTTTTACTTGTAAAATCATTCAGAAGAGGGCACCATCATATAGAGCTTTTAAAAATCTAATCAATAACTGTCAAACGAATATTCTAGCGTTAAAAATAAGGGAATTAGAGTGACATCAACTGCTTACGAGAGGTCTTGTAAAAGACACGCTAAAGATTAATAGATACTCTTATTAGGTTAGAATTATGGAGTTTAAAACTTCTCTCAGGGTTTGTGTTATAAGCTAACATATGTTAAAATGTTAAATACTAGTTTAAATTTCAATATTTTAGCTGTATCTTTGGTTCATATTATACCTAACATAAAATGGTAATTGTATGAGGTATTTCAATGTTCTCTTAGGCAATATTTATTTAGATTGTAAATAAAACTTTTATGGCATCTTTTAAAACTTTATTTTTGATATATTGTGGTTCAAACAAATATGAAAAGCAAATACATAAAACTGAGTATATTAATATTTTGGGGACCAATAATTATCATACACAACATTCTTTAAGGCATTCTAAATTTTCATGTATAAATATTTTATTTATTCCTCACATAAGTATATCTAAGTCTATCATCTTATAATAAACTACCTTATAATAATTGCATACAGATAAAATAGTGCAGCAGGTAGAATGGGCTTATTTTATGCTACTCAAAAAATTACAAAAACACAAAATATATAGGAATTAATTAAGCATATACCTCATTACAATGAAGATGAAATGAATATGTAAATGAAGTACATACTAATATGAGAACATTAAAATCTGCTTAAACAGAAAACTATTATTATAATAACAAATATGGGTGCTCTTTTGGTATGCGATCTTGCCATTTTGAATTTCAAAAACACCAAAAATGTCCTCTGACACATCTAAGTGATAAAAAAAAGTAGGCAAAAATGCAAAAAATTTAGAACTCAGGTCATGTGACTTGGAAAAACCCACCAAAATGTCACATAGTAAAAAAAGGCCAAAATGTGAAAACTTTCCAAAACAGATATGAGATTGCATAATATAAAAAAAGCCAAACATATCGCATAATAAATTTAAAAAAAGCCAAATAGATTGCATAGTAAAAAAAAAAAGCCAACACATAAAACAATTAGAAATCTGGTCAAGCAAAACCTTATAAAATAGATATGAAATCGCATAATAAAATAAAAAAAGGCTATGTTTGTATATGTCTGTGTACAAATAAGCAGTCTATAATAGCAGTATTCATATGAAAACTAAATAATATTTAATAAATTAGCTAAAATTAATATTAATTTTGTAAACTAGGTTTTATATAAATTATTTGATTTATAATTTAAAATGAGAAAATGTATTATTTTACTTTTTTTTTAATGTTTGTTATTTTTATTTTACTTTTTTAGCCAATGACAATCTAAAAAAAATACCTTGTTGATTTTTAAAATGTACAAATGTGGGGGGGGGGGGTAGCTGTCCTCTGAATGAATAAGGTAATTAGCACCAGTGAAACCTAATGGTTTTCTAGGCAGAAATACTAGATGCTTTTAAATGATATTACAGTTACTTGACCCAGGTTGGACATTTTGAATGTTTTTTTTAGGCAGAGATGAGATACAAAATCTGAAATTTTGCAAACAAAGGGAACATACAATATCAGGGTTCTGGTAAGAAAAAATACAATTAATTGTAAAATGAATGTTTTAATTTGACTTTTATATATATATATACCTTCAATAGATCTTTTTATATGTTTACAATAATCAAAAAAGCAAGTCATATATAATGTGACATTACTTTCATAAACTTGTTTTTACAAAAATGTAATACAGAGGGCGTACCAATAGCTCAAACAAGCTCTTAATTGATATATATGACTTGCTTTTTTGATTATTATATTTTTACCTTTAAGGCTTTGGCTATGCTGAGGCTATTAAAATATGGTAGATCTGAATTTAGTTCAATCCCACATAGCTATTTAAGTTAGATAGCAGGATTTAAAGACATTTTCGTATCCAAAAATTTTAGAGTTTCTACTTAAATATTACATATAAAATAAGTGCTGGGTTTTTGAGTTGATATTTGAAATCTAGTGTACGAATATTTTATCTCTCCAGTGATGTGAGTCATAAGCTTGAAACTAGCTGATCTGGAGATGGGAAGGTTCTGGATAGAGATTTTAAATATTTTCTCATACTGCACTTAATAATTAAGAGCTTGTTTGAGCTATTGGTATGCTCTCTGTATTATATATTTACAAAAATGAGGCTTACAAGTTATTATGTTAATTTTGTAACCTGCATGATTTAATAATGCATGTTAGATTTTTATATATTTTAAATATCTATACGTTTTACATGTTAATAATATGTAATGCTGTTTATATGTTGGAAAAACACAGTTTTCTTTTATAACCTGTGTTCATTAATGCATGTTAGCTTTTTATATTTTTAAAATTTTTTTGTGATCTCAGATCTATGTGTTGCTTTTAACTGATATCATAATCGTGTGACCTGAGTTTTAAATCTTTTGTTTTGGCTTTTTTTTTTTTTATGCAATCTCATATCTGTTTTGTAAAGTTTTCAGTTTATATGTGTTGCTTTTAATTGATATTATAGTCACATAACTACATTTCTAATTTTTTTATGTTTTGGCCTTTTTTATTTTATTATGCAATCTCATATCTATTTTTTAAGGTTTTGCTTGACCAGATTTCTAATTTTTTTACATGCTGGCTTTTTTTTTACTATGTGATCTATTTGGCTTTTTTTTATTATGCAATCTATTTGGCTTTTTTTTTATTATGCGATCTCATATCTGTTTTATAAAGTTTTCAGATTTATATGTGTTGCTTTTAATTGATATTATAGTCACGTGACCACAGTTCTAATTTTTTCCTGTTTTGTCCCTTTTTTTTTACTATGTGATGTTTTGTTGGTGTTTTTCCAAGTCATGTGACCCAGTACTAAATTTTTTGCATTTTCACTTACTTTTTTTATTACTTAGATGTGTCAGATGACGTTTTTGGTCATTTTTTAAATTCAAAATGGTGGAGATCGCATACTAAAAGAGCACCCACTTTTCTAGTATACAAGAGAGGGTTCACTAAGGTTGATCCCATATGCCAAATTTGCAAAAGGGAAAAAGATACCATAGAGCACATACTTCATGTATGTCAAGGACTGGGTATCCATAGAAATGTAATAAATGCTTATAAAAAAACAAATAAATACATCATCACATCCTTCAAAGACTGCATTAAAAAGGGAATATACCCACTTATAAGAATCTCAACATTCCTGGCCTTCTCCATGTGAAAAATTGGATGTAAACTAATTCTTGGACAATTGCAAAATAACACTGAACATCTACTAATAAATTTTATTAAGGAAATAAAAAAGAGGGACAAATCAATAGCGCCAACAGAAATATTTAAGGCCACATGGGAATTGTTTGATTTACCAGATGCCAGTTAACTTATTTTGGAATCTCATCCCAGATTGGCTGAAAATATAGATATAAGAACTAATAATATAGATATCAGATCTTTTATTGTAAACATTTATAACCACTAAGTAAAATGTAAAACCTCAGATTAATAAAAGTAATCTGTTAATAAATAAAAAAAAAAACATAACGGTTCTACATTGTTCTAAGAAAATACAACCGTGAATGACTACTACAATATCAATAAATTTTGGGGTTCAACATTAAATACCTCACCATCATATTATAAAGCTTAATTTGTAACATATGGATAGATATTTAGTCTTTTTTAAGGTTAACCTCAAAACCACCTTAATTTGTTACTCTTATATATTTATTATATAAACATTGTTTTAAATATACTTTAAATTTATAATAAAGTGATCAATATTTTTATGGTACTAGATATTCCATTATGTGTTTGTTCTATAATTTAAATTTTTACAGCAGAATGAAATTATTGCCACTTTTATGTTTTGACCTTTTTTAAAAGAATTTTTAAAATATATTTATAAAACCGTATTGATTAAAAAAATCGATCACTTGAGACAGACTTTTTTTAATTAATTAACTAAACGAAGAATTTTAATTTTCTCGTTTATTTATGGCATTAAGCAGAAAATTGAAACAACTAGTATTAAAGTAATTAAATTATTTTATTAACGACAAAAAAAAATAGTGCGAAAAAAAATAATTCAATATATACATATCAGTTTTGAGTTTGAGATAATATGATTATCAAACTAATAAAAGTAAAATACTAAATTATGAAACTTTTATTTTCAATATATTGACAAAATAACATTTATATATTAGTTTTTGCTTGATAATACGAACTGTAAAGATTTATTCTGGTTTATTTGTCAGTTTGGATAAAAGTCAATGTGCTAAAACACAATTGGTTATTGGTCAAACTTAATCATATTGGATTTTTTTAACATGATTTCTTAAAATAAAAAATGATTTATAATGAGATATGTAATAATTAAATTTTATAAAATTTGTTCATCTTTTAATAATAATTATGATGTTCAATAATTAAAACAGTTTAAATTAAAAATACACGTTTGTGTTTGTGGATCTTTTTTGTGTTATAAAATTAATATTCTCATACGAAATATTTTGGTATCAAAATATGTATTTATCGCAATGATAACATTAGAGATTTTTTTTTTTAATGAGTTGCATATAAATAAATAAATTTCGTTCTTACTCTTTTGAAATTTATTTTTTGCAGCTGCAAGATAATAGTTGCATATGTAAATTAATTAACATATACATTTGTGCAAAATATGCAAAAACATCTATATGAATAACTCAGACTTTCAAGCCCTTTCACATTATCTCATACTACTGATACACATGACCACACACATGCAGAAAAAATAAATAATCACCAATATAAGTATTTCATGCTAAACCAGCACTCATCAGTTGTTATCATCTCCCATATATATATATATATAATCAGTGCTCAATTTATATTAAGATAGCAAATCTTTACACTTTAATGGACAGGCTTCAGTCTCTTCCAACCTCCAACTCTTCAGTCATCCATATCAATGAAAATCTGATGATAGAATTCCCAAATCCCATGCTGATGCCAATATTGATGGCTGAAAAGTGGGAGGATGGAGTAGATTGAAGCTTGTCCATTGAAGTGTAATGATTTGATATCTTAATATAGACTGAGCACTGATTATATATTATATATATATATGGAAGATGGTAATCTGGACCAACTGATGAGTTCTGGTTTAGCATGAAATACATTTATTGGTGATTATTTATCTTTTCTGCATGTGTGTTGTCATGTGTGTCAGGAGTATGAGATAGTGTGAAATGGCTTGAAAGTCTGAATTCAAATCCCCTATATTTACAATTAGGTTCCACGTTTAAGAGTTCCTGGTATTTCAAATCTTCTATATGAATAACGTAATATGTAGAGTATGTATAAATTAGTCAATAGTGAGACTTTACATTTTTAAAAATTATCCCAAATATTCAATACAGGAGCAGTAACAAAAAATGTAGTATTAGTTACAAGGCTATTTTTTTAAAAAAAGGATTTAGAGTTTGAATAATTAATTGTATTATAAGTTGTAAATCTGTTGTTAACTGAAATTAAAATCTGATCTTTTTTGAAAACAAAAAATAAGAACAAAAATAAAATTTAATCCGTCAAAATTTGAAGTCAAAATTTGGGTTAGGTCGGTTTATATACTGTTATTACATCTTGTTGCATTTAATAATAATAGTAAATGCATAATGTCCAATTTTTAAAAATATATACAACGTTCACTTGTTTTTTTACAAATAATTTTCAAAATCTTTTACTTTCCAATATATCTGCTAATGAAACACTTTTCATTAATAATTATATGTAAATGTTTGTATTTTCTGTATCTCTAAGATATGGCTAACCTGAATATGTAAAAAGTGTGTTTTGATTATGAAGATTAATATTTTACAATAGAAAATAAGCAATAAGTTTCACTACTTCAATGTAATCCTTGCCAACTGTTTATATTATTAAAAATAAATATATTGCTCCCATAATGCATTATTTCATGTTACCCCTAGGTTCATTTTAGTTCTTTAATTGGTTAAGTCAGTTGTTTTTTTTTATTAATAAAAATAACTTATTTTACTTTCTTTTTTCACAAATTAAATTTGTATCGATAGACAAAATAATTTCATTATTAAGACAAGGAGTTAATAGGAAAGGTCTAAAAGCATAAAGTGCAATACAAAATAGTGCATTACTCCAGTCAAGTGTTAAATATTTTAATATTTAAATATGTAATAATTAAAAAGGTAAACTTCAAAACAGAAATTATATTAATATAATACTCTCTAATATCAGGGTAAACTATGCTGGGCTCAGAAAATGATCTCATTTTTATTAGCAACATAGATTATTTTGTTACTACATACTATTGCTTAATATAACTATACCTTATTAATTATTATTTAGAGTGTCATGGCATTATATGTTAATATATTTTTTCAACATAGTCTTATATTCATGTTACATAAAGAGCTCACAAATAAGCTCTTAACAAGCTTTACAGAATTTCCCAAATCCCAGACCAGTTTCTGCTCCTGGCTTCCTCAGTGAGATTTGAGGATATTCAAACATTAGAAGAAAAATACCAGGACAGGCCCAACACTTTATCTAATGGATAACTATTACATAGAAAATCTGAAATTTTCAGACATTCATATATCTTTCAATTCAGCTATCTAACTTAAATAGCCATATGGGACTGAACCAAATTCAGATACACCATATATTAATAACTTTAGCAATATAAAATTGCCAAAGCCTTAATAACAAAAAATAAAATTACAGTGAAATCAAGTCATATGTCACATGGCCTAATTTAACAAGCTTGTATTACAAATATTGTACATAAAGTTCACAAATAATCTCTTAACAAGCTTTTCAGAATATCCCCAACCCCAGACCAGTTTCTGCTACTGGCTTCCTCAGTGATGTGCTAGCATATTCAAGCATTAGATTAAAAATACTAGGACAAGCCCAGTCCTTTATCTAATGGATAACTATTAAGTAGAAAATCTGAAATGTTCATACATTCATATGTCTTCCAATCTGGTCTGGGGTTGAAGATATTCTGAAAAGCTTGCTAAGAGCTTATTTGTGAGCTTTATGTACAACATTTGTAATACAACCTTCTTAAATTCAGTCATGTGACTTATGACTTGATTTCTTTGTACTTATATTCATATGTTATATATAGAGCTTGCAAAATAAGCTTTTAACAAGCTTTGAGAATATCCCCTACCCCAGACTGGTTTCTGCTTCTGGCAATATCAGTGAGGTGCTAGGATATTCAAGCATTAGATTAAAAATACCAGGACAAGCTCAGGACCTTATCTAATGTATAACTATTATGTAGAAAATCTGAAATTTTTAGACAGTCATATGTCTTTCAATCCAGCTATCTAACTTAAATAACCATATGGGACTGAACTAAGTTTAGATACACCATATATTAGTAGCTTTCATAATATAAAATCACCAAAGCCTTAATAGCAAAAAATAAAATTTACAAAAAACAAGCCATATGTCACATGACCTAATTTAATAAGCTTGTATTTACAAATGTTATATATAGAGCTCTCAAAAGAAGCTCTTAACAAGCTTTGACAACATCCCCAACCCCATAATAGTTTCTGCTACTGGCATCATCAGTGAGGAGCTAGGATATTCAAGCATTAGATTAAAATTACCAGGACATATGGATGTCTGAAAATTTCAGATTTTCTACTTAATAGTTATACATTAGATAAAGTGCTAGGTTTGTCCTGGTATTTTTAATCTAATGCTTGAATATCCTAGCACCTTACTGACAGTGCCAGTAGCAAAAAACAGTCAGGTGTTGGGGATATTCTCAAAACCTGTTAAGAGCTTATTTTGTGAGCTCTATATATATATATATAACATTTGTAAATAAAAACTTATTAAATTAGGTCATGTGATATCTGACTTGATTTTTTATATTTATATTCATATATTCACTGATTTTAAATGAGGGGTGATGATTCATTTGACATATTTATTTGATGTTCTTTTATTAAAGGAAATTGAAATTTAAAATTGTATCACTCATTCAACAAAATAGGCAACAAATATATGGTGAAAATGTCAGGAAATTTATTTATTGATGAAGTTGTCATGTGATATTCAACACTGTCATAGGTATAAGGTGGATATTTCTAAACTCAACAATTTTTCAGCATAAGATTAATATGAATAATTGGAACATTAAATTTGTTCTTTTAATTGATAATTCCAATATTCAAAAATTAGTCCTAATTCACAACTAAACCACATTACTCAATTATATAAACTTTAAAAACACAACCAATGGTTGGTTTCACTGTTGAAAAAAAATGTTAATGAATGTCCTATGAATTGACATGAAGAATGCATTACTTGAAGAAAGTTTGATGGGTATTTTAGGTGATATCGTACAAAAATGGGGAAAAAATGTTTGACTATTTATTGTTGTCATTGGACTTTTCACATTAATTTAGCACACATGAGCATAGATTTGTTTCAATGCAGTGATACATTTGTAACTAGAAATTATATATATATATATATATATATATATATATATATATATATATATATATATAATATCAGATATATATATATAAACATATATATATATATATATATATATATATATATATATAAGGATGTTTTTAATAATGTAAATGTTTTCCAGCATCATGCTAAAATTCATAAAAATATTAAATGAAGGAAATTAAATTTGAAAAATGTTTGCATATAATTTTATATATGTTGCTTTCCAATTTCAACTATGAGAACTTTCATCAGGAATGTAATGTAATTAAGAAATTATGTTTGAATTTTGATAATGTCAATAATGATGAACCCCAGCACTATTGAAATATGTTTGAATTATGATATTGTTGTACAAGAAATAATTCTAGAAAGAATGGATTTTAGGGAATATTTTGATAGGGAAAGGTAATTTAAGAGATGATAAGAATATGCAATAGAGAGGAAGAAAGTGTATGAGAATTTTACATTTAGGAATTGTAGAAATATGTTACCTAGAAAATAATATAAAGACTTTCTTTTAGTGGAGGAGATTTTAGATATTGTTACAGTATTAGAAAAACATAGACAATAATGGTGTTATGATGATGATAAAAATACTGGAAAAACTATAAGACATTTTGAGTATATAATAGTTAGCTTGAAAAAAAAAATGAGCAAATAGGGATTGTGGGATTATTATCAAGAATTGATAGAGAGATAAATTTAAATAAGTTCGGTAAAATAAATTTGAGGCTAAATTGTTTGTGGGAAAACCATTTATATTATTTATTATTCATATATATGTTCAGAAACCCAGGTTTATATAAAAGGTATGAAAATATATTATTTTTTTGTATTCATGATATGTTTTTAATCAAAAACCCAGATTTATTTAAAAAGAATGGGTTACATTTATTAGAGAAGAGTATAAAATAGTACGTGTATTAATTTATAATAAATTTTACTAACCTTTAAATAAAATTTTGATGTTAATATAAAGATTAAATATTGAGATAAATATGAAAAAGAAATAATAATATACAAAGAAAATAGAAATTTATGTGAGTGAAGATAGAATGATAAAACACGTAAGAATAGGAAAAGTTTTATGAAAGATGCCTTAAAATAGTATATAAAAATAATATTTAAAATATGAGCCAAAAATGTTTATATAGACCTGATTTATATAGAATATAAAGATATGAATAAGTGAAAAAAATTGTAGGAGGATTTTGTAATAAAAAATAAACTTTTTAGCAATGGTAAACACTGAGACAAGTAGCAATAAAGAGCAATTTATCTTTAGAAATGAAAATGAAAGGGACTATATAGATACAAATAAGCTTTAAAAAATGACTAGGTACAGAGAACATTGTTAAATATATTTTTTTAGGAAGACATATTGTTATGAAAAAGTATTGGTTAATTTGGTAAAGAGAAACGGATTCGTGTTTGTAGGATATTTAAATGTTGGAAATGGAAAGGATATGAAAATGTAGAATGTGAATATTTAAGAATTTCAATCCTAAAATATTGATTGAAGGATATGAATCATTATATTGTTTAAATTAACGAACAGTAAAATTAAATGGAGCATTATTAGCGAGAAGTGCAAGAAAAATAGATTGTCAACTGAATTTGATATAAAATCTATAGAGACTATGATTGTGGAGCAACAAGGGCTCTGAAAGCGCTTAGTCTGTAGAAATTATAATATCAAAAAGCCTACAAATTATTATATAAAAGCTTCACTGCAGCGCAGCAGCCTATTATTAAATAAAATATACAATGGGGAATTTATGTAATTCGGCAGAATATTGAAATAAACTATTGATTAAGTGTTGGGAGATAAAGACAAATTATTGTAGATAAATATAATTAAAGTGTCAAACATTGGTGGTCGAGAGGGCAGCGACAGCCGCTTTACAAGCAGTTGTCCCGGGTTAGCTCGCTCGCTTCCTGGATGATGCTATGACATATGAGATATATATATATGTGTGTGTGTGTTTTTGAAAGAAATATATATATATATAGTCAATCCTAATTTTATAATGGAATTAAAAGTATCTATTCAGTAAGTAATGTGATTTATAGGTTCACCAGTGGGTAGGAAGTAGCAATCCAAATTAAATTGAGTAGGTTAATCAATATGTTTAAAACACTATAAAATAATCAGATTTCAAAATGTAGGAAGAGTAAATGAATATGATGAAAAACATGTAAATGTGTGGTTGTTTAGAATTACCAGAATTAATAAGAGGAAATGAAGTGAAAAGTTTTTATAAAGTGTGAAAAATGATAAGAAAGACATTTAGGGATTATAAAAAGCTGTTAAATAAATAAAATAAAAAAGGAAGTAAATGTTAGTTGAGATAGCCATTTAAAAAAAGAAGTAGCTAAAATAAAATTAAGATAATGTTGCTACTTTAAAATATGATTCATAGACTGTACTTAATATAACTTATAATCATATCGGCTTATTAATTAAAGTTTGTAAAATTCAAGTTCTTTATCAGCCAGCAGTGAAAGAAATATCTTCAGCATCTTTCAGTCCAGATGGTTATCAACTTAAGAATGTAAATCATTTTAAATACTTTGGTAGTTTTATAAATAGAACGTTGGACTTAGATCTGGAGATTCAACTAAGCCTCCAATGTGTTGGTGCTTCTTTTAAGAAGTTGAAGGTTAAAGTGTTTACATAAAAATTTTAAATGGGATTTTGAGAAAAATACATGAAAGCACATAATAGTATGAAGGAAAACATATGAGGTGTGGGTGGGAATTGGTGTAAGATTAATATATGATTGTATATAAAATGGTCCTACTTAGTGACAAGAATTATATTTTTCATTGAATAATTATATTTTTCATGTGTTACATAAATTCCATTTGAAAAACATGAGTATTTAGATACAATTTGTTGCATGAAATTAGCTATACTATGAGGTTTTACAATTTTGCTTATAAATAAATCAATTATTTTATATAGCGTGATGTTTTTATAAAGTAATTTAAAGTGATTATTTAAGATCTTCATGCTTTCACTTTCAAACACTTAAGATTCGCCCATACAAAAGCGTTTGGGTTTGAAAAGATAGATGGCCATTCTATCTTTTCCAAAGACTTTATCATGTGGTTGAAGTGTTTAGTATTCATTCATTTTATATTTAAAAAATCAAAAGTGCATGTGCTATTGTTTAATGCTGTTTAAATATTATAATTTTGCTTATAATAAAAAAAAGGTGATTTACAGTAGTTGAAAAAATAATAATTGCTGCTTAACAGGTTACATAATTCAAATTAAGCCAACATAAATTTTATAAAAGCATTATGAGATAAATACATAAAATCACATGGTGACATTTATAAATATATCTAGGGAGAGTGGGTGGAGTGTTCCATTGGTATATGGCTGCATGTAAATAGCACTTATCAATTGGTAGCACCATAGATGTCAAGGTTGGAGGAGTGATTCTGTAAACCACCTTGGTTCAGAAGGTTGGTGAGGTGGGTGCATTGTGTTACTTTCAAGTGGCACAGTATTTATTCCCTGATTCACCCTAGTTTGATGTTGGAGCTATGAGTTTATGTGTGGCAGGTACTTGAGTAGTTGAGGTACCAAGGAGTGAGGTGGAAGTGATACAGAAAGTAGTTTGAATTTGTGGCTGATACAATAACAGACTTGAAGGGGAAATATCTTAGATGATGCAAAATATCTTCTGTGGCATGGCAATAATAAATTTTGGCAAATTGCTGTCATAATATCAATCCACACCATGGGGGGGGGCACACAATCCTGTGCTTCCATGTCCAAGTCTCAAATTCTGCCTGCATTGGTTATTCTGAAACCCCAAACTGGCCCTCTTGCCAATGGATTTGAAACATACTTGCCCCTGCCAACATGGAAACTGCTCCTGAGGATGGTGGCATATGCCTCTTTATGAATTAAATCCAGAAACATGGCAGAACAGGCTTTGGAATTAACCACCCAGCCAGGGCAGCTGCCATCCAGCCACCCTGACCAGCTTGAACAATCTAAAAATGTCATTTTTTTTCAAGAAAATGCCCTTGCAAATTTAAATCTCAGGAAAAATGTGGAAATAACTTTTTTTTCTTTTTTCTTCTTTTTATTATTATTATTATTATTATTATTATTATTATTATTATTATTATGATTATTGAAGAGTAGTAATTAATTTATAGAGTGCACAGAGAGCTTATGTAAATAGTCTGAACAGGCACTAACCTGTATTCGATGCGCTTTAAAATTTGCAATAATCAAGCATATTTTGCTAATAGAGGGATCTTCCAAGCCACGACAACTACTTCACACTTCCAAATCAAGATGCTTCAGATTCACCTATATAAATGGACATTTAGGTTAAAGATAAAACAGCTGTTCTTATCTTTATAAAAGTTGCTATCTTGTGTCGTGGTTTGGAAGATCCCTCTGGAAAAATATGCTTGATTATTGCGAATTTTAAAGCGCATTGAATACAGGTTAATGCCTGTTCAGACTATATTATGATTATTATTATTTTTATTAAAGATAAATATAAAAATAAATAAATATCAATCTAAAAAATAAATTAGTCTGAACAGCAGTTTATTTGTCAAATTATTATAATATTTTAGATTAAATTTAGTAAATTAATTCCACTTTTACAAATTGTATAATATACAGCAATACTACATATAAACTAATTATTTTATTTTATTCCATTAAGGTATAATTCTAGCTGAAATAAATACAAAAAGAAATATATGTGTATGTGAAAATTTGAGCATTCTTAATTATAAATATTAAAAAATTGAATTTAAGTAAAGTTATTTGGTGTACAATATTTACTAGTTTTAATACATCCAAAGAATTTTATTAATCAATGTCTATCAAATGTTTCCTACAGAAATCACATGATGTCTAGAAAAGCAGACACAAATCTAACTATAGAATAGTTATTAAAAATGTTCCCAATCAATAAACAATAAATATGAAAAATGGTTTCAGTCAAGTAAAATATTTAAAAAAATGATTTTTTTTATTAATTGTTGAGGTTATTATTTCAGTATATAAAAAGATAAACAAATAGAATTGTAATGTAAGGGGATTATAGTTTATTTAGGTCCTCTTCTCTCTGTCTCATAAAGTGTAAATAAAATTTTCCATAACAATAATGTTATCTGAAACAAAAAAAAATAACCAAATAAATATAAAATGTTTTACTTTACAATTGTAATTTATAATATTAATGTAAACCTATCATCATAGTGGCAACATTTAAAATATCACAATTTTTGAACTATCTTATACATTTTGATATGTTGTCAGCTTTCAAGTTTTCAAAAGATTTCATTAAGAATAAAATTTGAAAAGATTTCCAAAAGAAAACAAATAAACTAATACAAAAGATAGCATATACAATTTCTAGTACTTTACAAAACGTAAGATCTTATAAATGTTTAAAATTTTATTTTAGAAATACTTTTTTAAAGTATAATAAAAATATCAACTTATCATACGAATAAATTTAATTTCTAACTAAAAACTAATTTCAAAGAGAATTAGGTTTTTAAAAATGTCTCTTTCAGTAAAAATATACTTAAGTTAATGCTTGTTAGTATAAAAGTTCACATTAGCTTACCTTGGGCATTAAAAGTTATTTTAGAAAAATAAAATATGTTATCAGTTTTAAGTTAATAAAGAATAGAAAGAAAATAAATGCACCATTAATCTCATAACGTTTAATTTGATAAAAGATTGGAATATACTAATTATAAGAATTCCTTACACTTTCAAATATAAGTAATTCTTCCCAAATATAATTATTGCTTTGTGTCTTCCTGGAGGTTTGTGATGATGGTGTTTTACTTGTATTTTTATATTGGACTATTTCCATCATCTAATATGAGTATTGAATGACTTTAGAAAAAATTTAATTTTATTTAAATATTCCAAATGCATTCAACTGTTAGTAATATCACAGCAAACAGGTTAGTATATGCACCAACTGTTAGTAATATCACAGCAAATAAATGTTAGTAATATCACAGCAAACAGGTTAGTATATGCATTAACATGTTTGATGTGCTATTACTAATAGTTGAATGTATTTGGAATATTTAAATAAACTTATTTTTTTCTAAAGACATTCAATACTCATATTAGATGATGGAAATATTCCAATATAAAAATAGAAATAATTCTTGCTTTTATAAAACTTTAAATTATGATTTTAAAGATGGGAATTTTAAAAAATCTTTTTTCTAGAATAAAATATACTTAATGTTTTTTTTATTGCTGGCTAAACATATATGAAGTGTGTTTGATAATTATTTTTCATAATTATGTCGCGTGTTTGAATTTTTATATAAATTAAATGATCAATATTATTCAAACTGCACATTATATTTGTTTTACAGATAAATAAAATGATACATATGTATTTTTTAAAAATGAATAAAGTTTATTTTCTTAAGGACATAAAATAGAAAACAAAAAAACTAAGTCATATAGTTAGTGAAACTTTATAAATTCCAAAGTTATTTAGAATTGTGTTTTACCATTCTTACAATGAATATATTTGCTTATGTTTATTACTGCTAAATTGTATAACTAAATTTATTATTTAAAATAGAATATAAATTCAAACATGTTTATTTTAAATTTATTAATCAGATATTTACAACAGTTACAATAAAAAATTTAAATATCAATGCTAAATAAATTAATAATTTGAGCTCAAATGTCTATTAGTACTTCATAAAAATGTTAGCACATTTAGAAGAATGTTCAAAATATATATACCTTAAATTGTTTCATGAAAGCCATTAAAATAAAATTTTATATTATCCCAAAAGAATTTTTTTTTTAAAGTGAAATTTGTTTCACTTACAGTATCAGTTTAATTATAGATGGCTCTGAATGTCATGAGATTATTGCGAATATATTGATGCCATATAAAAATTGTCAGGCAAGTTATAGACAAGCTTAACTTAGAAGAATAAGGTTCAAATCTTACATTCTTTGACATTCAAAATACATAACTTAAAAGAGAACTTAACATGAAACAGATTATGTCAAAGAAAAGCAATTGTCAGGTATTAATGCAGAGCAAATTAGGATATTGGTATAAGACAACTTTTTTTTCTTTACAGACCAATTCTAAGTTTGAACACCATACTACTACATTTTGAATTATAAAAGATTTCTTTTTTTTTATTATAAAGAAATCTTATAAGCAAAGACGTTTTCTATCATATAATTTTGTTAAAGAGCATTAGTTTGTTTAAAAAATTAATGAAAAGTTGTCAAGCGTTGTTAGCCGAGAGGTCATTGCAGTCGCCTTGCAAGCAAGTAGTTGGTTGCAGACGGTTGTGGGTTCGCGTCCCGGCCGATGCTATGACATATGAAAAAAAAAATTAATGAAAAGTTGATGGAACTAATGTGCGTCATTGAAAAATATAAAATATTGAACTGAAAACAATTTCAAATATTATCTCATATTTCAATTTCAAGATGAAATATTTATTTAAATATTTTCACCATTTCATGTCACAAACATGCATAGTTGGATTATGCGTGATGAGAAAATACCAATAAATAAAGTTTTAAATCTCTCACACGCATGTTTTGTATATATGAAAATTAAGCACACACATTAAGTAAATTAATATTTATTAAAGATAATTAATTGGTAATAAAAAACAGTATTTGTTTAAGAGAAAATAGGAAAATGAGATTCAATTTCAAAAGATATGTAATCAATAAAAAATAATGAAATTCCAATATAAAAATAATGAAAGGAACTTCACATTATTTAGACACTTTTAAAGAAAAGGAAGAAGTAACGAAAACAGACGAAATGAAAAGAAAACATTGAGCTGTAAATATTTTTTATTTTTCATATTAATTTATGCTATATAAAATTATTTAAGTAATAAAATTTGGCTTTAATATTTTTTACAAAAATGTTAGGAAATAAATTCATGACTATAATTAATAGATAAAAGTATCAATTCTGCTTTGATATAGAAGAGTTAAAAAACACCAGATCCCTTAATATGAGTTATGGGTGGGTCATGAAGATAGTTATTAATATCATGCTCATCTAAAAAATATACATAGTGTGCCGATTTATTTTACATTGATTTATAGTACACTTAATCAATTGCTTGTACTTATTTTAGATACTAGAATATTTTTATAAATATTAATATGGAAAGATAGGATCAGTAATTGTTTGGCTTATCCAGATTTTATAAAGACAAAAAGATAATTATAATTGTTTAGCATTTAATTGAGTATATATCGCTTGTATCTCTATGTTTGTGACATCTCAGTAATGGAGAGTAATAACATTTGTCTATTAATCTCAGAAAACAAGCATAATATTAGAAACATGAATAATTATGTTTCCCTTTATACTCCATTCATGTACCTACTGCTGCCTTATAAAATAGAATCCTGGTTCTCAAAGACTACATACCGCTTTCACTACAGTCTTTTTTCATCTCCCTCTTTTTTATTATTGTCTTCAGTCACTTAAATTAGTATAAAATCTGGTCATCATGAGGAGTGTGTTTGTGCAATAAAATTTCCATTTTTTATCCACATGCGCAACAATTTTTATTTTTTTTGATCATTAGGTCAAGCTCTAGAGAATTATGAAATTAACAAGAGGAACAGATTTAGGTGACAATCTTTATTTTTGATCTTTTTTTCAAAACAGTACAATCATAAATTATTATGATGGACTGAATTTGGGACAGAAATTTGATATTGCATAAGTTGCATGTTTAATGCATTTTTATGCCTGTCTTGGAAATGGGAGAGATCTTAAAAAATATTCAAAATGTTCTATCTCATAGAATCTGGCTATATTATTTTGTTTGGTGGATGAATCATTAGAACAAAAAGTATAATCAGTAATAATAAGAACTCAGATATTTCTACAAACACTAAGTAGTATAAATCCATTTTTTTAAATATAACTATGTGGGATGTGAAAAATTTATTTGATACAAACTTTTTTCAATGAGGACAATACTGATTGCTAAGAAACTATTAAGATTTAAGATTAATGTAGCTGCTCTTATTGAAACTCATTTTTATATATATTACTTATAATAATTTCTCTCATATACACTTTAATGCAAAAAAAAAAAATTAATAAAACTTCTTTATTTTCCTGAGAGTTTCGGCTATCCAGCAGTTTTCATCAGAGCTTCTCAAATTTCTTCTAATTTGAGAAACTCTGATAAAAACTGCTGGACAGTCAAAACTGTCAGCAAAATAAAGAAGTTTTATTAAAAAAAATTGTTTTGCATTAAAGTATATATATATGAAGAAATGCAAAGAATGTAAAGGAGAAGAATAAGAAAAACTCATTTTCTAAACAAACTAAAAATTAATAGAATAAATAGATGGTGCAATTATTTTAAGAAAAAGATTGACTAGTAAAATGAGTGTTGAAATTCTATGGTGTATCAAACAAAGGCTAATGGGATTAAAATTCAGCTTTTACAATGATACTTGTTCTATTTTTATTAGTTCTTATATTTTTATTTTAACTCCAAAAATTAGGAGAAAGTTTTTAATGCTTTCTGGGAAGCATTATTGTAGCAATAAACAATAAAAAAGTTGAATATTCTTTCTTAGCATTGGCTAAAGTTGTTGGAAATGAAAGTATTAAAGAAATGAACTCAAAGTGTCTAGTATTAATAAATTTTTGTACATAGATTGACTGTTATAAATACTTTGTATAAGCAAAATAAATACTATAAAAACATGCATGCACTAATAAATTACATTATAATTAAATGTCAGAATTTAAAAGAAGTTTATAATACATAAGAACTGAAAACTGCAGATTGTTTGATAGAACATAGATCAGTATATTCCAAAGTTAAAATGAATAGTCAAGCATTGGTGGCCTAGTGGTTAGCATAGCTGACTTCCAGGCAGCTGGTCCAGGTTCACATCCCAGTCAACACATTTGACATATGAAAAAAAATGGATAGTTGTATTAAAGCATAGACCTTAATCTGGTAATATTTCCAAGTTAACTGATGTTAGTTCTTTAGAAGCATCTAATACCCATGCTAAATTTTAATAGCTATTAAACATTAAAATTTCAAATTTGGTCTTTTTAAAATTGCCACATACTGTTAGTAGAATTGAAACATAAAAAGTTGTTATGGATTCAAGCAAATTTATTCCTGACTGAAAATTACAAGTCCTGACTGATCTCTTGATAATGATCACATTATTAATCACTAGATAAAAAAGAAACACAGGACCTTTAGCATTAAATATTGAGACTTAAAGACTGAAGTTCAACAACTGATAAGAATTAGTACTAAAACACTCAGTGTATTAAACCTGCAAAAAGACACAAACATTTGCTGATCTTGGTCACTGTATTTATTTTTTGATATATTTAAAACAATATACCAAATTAAAATATAGTAACCCAATTCTATTGAATCTATAAATGCCATTCTTTTATATGAGATAATAATTTTAACAGGTGGAGACATACTTTGATCAGTTTTTAAGTCACCATTATCATCAACCATTATCAATCCATTGCAGGATGAAGATCTCTCCAAGTTCAATCCATCTCCGATCTTTAGCTTCTCTTCTCCACATCACCCCTACACACTTTCTTATTTCATCTATCCATCTCGCATGTGGTCTCTTTCTGGGTCTTTTAAAATCTCTTGAAATCCAGTTTAAGATTTTAATTGTCCATCTATTATCATCTTTTCTATCGATATGTCCAGCCCAACTCCACTTCAGACTTTTCGTTTTGCAATGAGGTCAGTAACACCTGTTTGTTCTCTTACCCATATATTGCATTTTCGATCATTTCTTCTTATTCCCAACATGCATCTCTCCATACTTCTTTGAGTGGTCTGAAGTCTCTGTATTGCTCTTCTATTAAGTATCTAAGTCTCAGATCCATAAGTAAGAACTGGTAAAACATATTTATTAAAAACCTTCCTTTACAAACACATAGGCATATTTCCTTTTAGTATCAAGTTATTTCTATCAAAAATACTCCAACCAAGTTTAATTCTATGATTAATTTCATCCATTAGATATTCAGTTTAGGAAATCAAAATGGCAGTTTGTAATTTAGAAAATGGAAAGGAAGGAGAAGCATTAAAATATAATGATATATTGCTTCAAAAATATTGGGAATTATCTAAAAATATATGAAATTACGATTGTCTGATCTTAAGGATATCTATGTTGTTTCAGTATTTACAAATATATGGATAGACAAGTTTGCAATAATTATTGTGGAATATTATTATCAATGACAATAACAATCATACTTTCAAAAATATTGTTGAATACATTTCATCCAATTATAAATGAATGGGTGTGAAAGATTCGGTATTGTCTTAGAAAATCAAGAAGAACTTTACATACAGTTTTTGAAGTAGATGTAAAATGTCAGGAACAAAATAGTGATTTATGTATTGCTGTATTGATTTTGTCAAAATATTTTATTTTATTGATTGAAAAGGTCTATACCACTGTTTAAAATGAGTTGGTTAACCATTATCATATATCTTCTACATGACGAAGTGAAAAGAAGTTTATTAATAATGTTGAAAAATCTGAGATGGTTGCAATCTTTGTGATTTTTTTTAAAAAAAACTGTTTATAGGTATTTTAATAAATCAGTTCTCAGAATGTATAAAAGTTTGGTGATGGAATTTTTAATCTATTATTAAAACAGGCAAAACTCTCCATACAATAGTGCCACTCAGTACAAGCCAGAGTACTCAATAGATGCCAGAAAGCTTGTGCATAAAATCCCTATCTATTGCCTACTTATCCAATATCCTCTGCCTAATTTCTAGCTTGTGACTTTCATCAGTGAGGAGCCTTGGATTTGAGAGCACTGTACCGGATCATGTGATGGTTAGTGGTTTTAACTTTTAATCTGAATAGATTAAAAGCAAAAATAAGAATTTTATCTTATTAGTTTCAAAAATAATCTATATAATTATTTAATGTGCTAAATTTATCACATAAAAACTTTGTTTTAGTAAATGAAGGTCAAAATTTCAAGATTTTAGCAGCCAATGAAAAGATAAAATCTTCAGTAAATTTTAACTTAGATAATTATCATCTTGGAATGTAAACAATTTAAATTTCTTAACTTTTAAAATAAAACAGTGCTTACCTGCAACATGGACTTCAGTGTTTTATTGCTTTTAGCAAATTAAAAAGATAAGGTGTTTTTCTGCAGTGAAATAACTACCTCAATCAAATTAACTATACATAGAGCAGTTACTTTATTCAATTTAGTGTATAAAATGATAATTGGACAGCTCATTAACTATAAGGTTAATGAAAAAAAAAATTGGAATCAATAAACATAGACCAAAGAATTTATTTTTCAGTTTGAAAGATGTGATTTTGAAGAGTCTGTTATTGGGAAATCTTATTTTCATTGAATTGTATAATACAAAATTTTATACAAGAATATGTTATAGTTAATTTGAGCATGCTTTATTATCAAAGAAGTGGACCACATTTATGTTATAAGAATAATCTCGAAACATTGTAAAATATGAAATATTGATTGTTTTCATTGGAAAGATATGACAGAGAATAGAATACATCAGAGAGCTATAATAAATCATGGTATTGAAGTGATTTAGAAAAAAATTGCTTTAGAATAAATTAAAAGACAGTTGTTCAAACATAATAGAATACAAACTTTTCTATATGTGCAATTATTTGTTATTAATAAATTGAATTTTTTAGTCAATACAAAACTCGTTTCTAGTATTCGATTTATAGACATTTTTGTTGTGAGTAGCTTCTGGTATGTATAAAAATAATATAAATCAATATTTCATATAGATGCCTAGTGTCGGGAAAAGATTTTCATATTGATAAGTAACAATTTGTATTCATTCCTTCAATTAACAATAAACTTTATTCCCTATAGTGATCATTAAACAAATTTTCAAATATTTTTTTAATTCTCAAATAATTAATCTTTAAATTGTTGTCATGTGTAAAACTATTGATTACATAGAATACTGATATCATCAAAGCAAAATTATTTTTAAAGTCTTAAATGGCAAATTTTACTATTTCCTGACAAAAATGAAGTACTATATAATTGTTTATCATGTGAATAAAAATATGTATATGTTATACAAGAATAAATTTCAAAACATATGACTTCCATATTTTTGATTTTACTATAGACAAAAACAATTTTCATCAGAAAATAATAATCTGAAGAGAAAAAATCAAATTTTATTCAGTACTTAAGTAGAAACAAACATTTACTGTGTGAAGAATTAATGTGCATTTAAATGAAATTTTAAAATATTTGTATTACTTGTCAATTTTTTTTTTCTCAGTGATGAACGTTTATTCATCAAAAAAAAAAAAACAGATACAGTTAGAAAAAGGTTTACAAGGAAGTGATTATAAGATAAATTGAAATTTCAGGAGCAATATGGTAAGAGGGGAAGGATACATGTGAAAAGGGAATGGGAAGTGGAAAGGGGAAATAGTGTGTAGTCCAGGACGGTCCGAAATGCATGTCTTCATGATTGAGTCCTATGACAGAGGCTGAGGGTGGGAGTTGGAGGATTGCCCAAGTGTCTGTGAGGAGTGGAGGTGGAGCTAGTTTAGTATCTCGGGTTTTGAGAGTGCGAATTAGGTCCAAGAGCTTTTAGTTGACTGAATGTACTCTCTGGTCAAAGATAATGGCACATCGGAGCAACCAGAGAGCATAGATGAGGAAAACTGATAGTTTTTTATTTAATATTTTTATACTAATAGCAAGTTTTAATTTACCCCATGCAAAAATGCCTGCTATATTGGATTTAAAAAAAAAACACTTTTGTTATTAAAGCAATAGTAATCAATAGAATGTTATACTTTTTGATATAATTTTATTTAATCATAAGTGGAAATTACTGAAATTTATTATAATGTTCTTTCATATAAATTATAATAATAATAATAAAAATCATATACAACAGCTATAAATATATTTATATAGTAATAAAAATCATACATTAAAAGCTAATTTTTGGCACAAAAGTTTAGCCCTTTTTAAATGTTAGCATCTATTTTAATGCTAACCACTTAGTGCAGATAGAACACAATCTAATATTCTATAATGAAAATAAAATAACAACAATGACAAACTAAATATCAACAAAATAGAATAAAACCATATAAAAATCCATTATAGGTTCAGTACAGAATAAATAATACATAAATTACGCAACTTTATGTATACTATTTTACATAAATTTCCACTTCATTTTTAATTGACCAGTTGTTAACTAAATTTAGTTAATAATAAAAAGCACTGCCAAGGAGAATATTGGGTTCTTTTTAATTTTTAATTTTATTTTTGTATATATATATATAAGTAATTCTATATACTATTAATTGTAAAACTATTGCAAGTTTATTACCTTTCTAAGTATGATTTTATAATAAAAAATAACGGGTTTGAATTCAGACTTTCACACGACCCTCAACTTCCACGCTATTATCGTGTGAAAGTCTGAGTTCAAACTCCCTATATATTACATATTGAAATGCAGGTATGTAAAACCTGTACTGCAGAAAAAATTCCATACATTAAATAAAAAATAATGTAACACTGAAACATTTAAACTAATAAAAATTCTTTAAATTTAACGTAAAATAAATAAATATGTGTACACATAAAATATAAAAGTATAAAATACACAAGTTTAATCTAATATGTCGTCTTAACAAAAAAAAAAAACTTCATTTGTCTATAAATAAAAGCTACTACAGTATATCTTTAAAATGCAAAAGATTATTATAACGTCACAATATAGAATAGATTCAATGATCATTTTCCATAAGGTAAGATTTTGCTTTTCTTGTAACTTTGAAATAAGCTAATAAAAATTTAAATTATGTATTATTAAATCTAATAGTATATATATATATAATCTATTTCACTTATTAATAATATGTGTTGTTATATCTATTGTTTTTGACAAATATCTTTTCATTAAATGCTTCCGTATATCATTTCACTTATTAATAATGTGTTGTTATATCTATTGTTTTTGACAAATATCTTTCATTAATTGCTTTCGTATATCATTTCACTTATTAATAATGTGTTGTTATATGTATTGTTTTTGACAAATGTCTTTTCATTAAGTGATTTCAGTAAATCAATTTTAGTATTAACTTTATTCTATTATAAATTATTTAACGATATATGTGACAACTTTTTACTTTGGCTAACTTTTTTAAGCACACATGCTAAACAAAAACACATTGATCTGTTAAGTTTTTAATCTATTAGTACAATAAATTTATGTGATCTGAATGATTTAGCAAAATGTTAGAATTGTTTCTTCTAGTCCCAAATGTCATATGACCTTCATTCAGAGCGTCTAAGTATTGAAAGACATTTGGACATCAATGAAAGAATTAAAAAATTGAAATTGAACTCTTCCAAATATACTATTAAAAATAATACAAATATATAAAGAATTGAAGACATAAAGTCTCAAGTATCATTTTGTTTGTATCTACTTTATTTTTTAATAGAATATATTGTTACATTTTTGTTATGACATATGCCTTTTGACTAAATGTTTGTCCTAGGTCATTGTTCAGTTTTAATTTTATTCTACTATAAATTATTTATATCTGTTTCCAGTTTCATCTTTTAAACATAATTGTCTAGTTTTTGTGTTCAAATCTAACTGTACTAGTCAAGCATTGTTAGCCGAGAGGTCATCATAGCTGCCTTGCAAGCAAGTAGTTGGTTGCAGACGGTTGTGGGTTCACTTCCCGGTCGATGCTATGACATATGAAAAAAAAATCTAACTGTACTAGTAAGTTTTTAATTCATAAATATATTACTGTGCCCTATGTGGTTTAACACAGTTGTATAATTAAGAACTTGAGAGATACAGTTTTCAAACTTAACATCTCAGTATTACTCCTGATGCCCAAAAGACATGAATAATCACTTGTTTAGGTTTATCTGGATGAGTAAATCCTGGATATTTTTTTCAAGATTCCAAGTAATCTTTAATTTTTTAAGCAACTTACCATAATTAATTTATATAGACATCTATTAATGTTTATTATTCTAAGGTGCAGTGCTCTCATATCCAAGGCTCCTCACTGATGAAAGCCACAAGTCAGAAACTAGTCTGGGGATATTGGATGAGTAGGCACTAGATAGAGATTTTATGCACAAACCTTTTGGCATCCATTGATTACTCTAGCTTGCTGTGTGTGGTAATATGTATAGTGAGTTTTTCCTGTTTAAAACAGTTATACACAAGCATAAGAAGTGGTGGTCATGTGATGTTTATTGGCTTAACATCTTGAGTTATTGAATAATATTTTTTTATTTAAATTGTGGCTTCCTAATTTGATCAGTTTAAAATAAAATTAAAATAAAAACTTTGTGATAGTTAATACAACTTTTCATTTTTAAAATATATAAGTTTGAATATCATAAAACCACATATATTTTTATTTATTATAAAATATATTTTGTGTTAATTTAAAATTTTAAAATTAAGCAGCAAAGTAAAATTTTAGTTGATGGTTTTGATGAAAATAAAATGAAGTGAATTAATTTGGTTTTGTGGGAGAAAACTAATTAATATTTCAGTTATTCATATTAATGGAAGAAAATTTAAGTGGAGATAAAGGAAAAGATAGTGACTAACAAAAAGTTAGTAGTGTTAGTCCTGAATCACAAGAATGAAGTAGTATGGTCAGAAAGCTCTGGGATAACCTTTATGGAACCACATATTGTAATTAGGAAAAATAAAACTATAAAAATAGGTGAAAAAATGAAGATTATGTGTGTTGAATATGGAAATATTTAGTCAAATCTTGTAGAGGATAGTGAATAAAATGAATAAAAATATGCAAAGAATGGAGCAAAAAATGGATGAGAATAAGTATTAAATGAATGAAAATATGCAACAGAATCAGCAAAGTATGAATCAAATGAATGAAAATTTGCTAGATAATCAGCAGAGAAATGAAGAACATAAATGAAAACCTGAAATAGAAAATAGATGAAAATCAGATAATATCGATGGAAAGTTTTAAAGCAATAAAAGATGAAATAGGAAAAGTTCAGTTTGAAATGAAAGAAAAATTAGAGGCATCTAGGATAGAATTATATGATAACTTTCAAAAAGTAGAAGAAAGGATTGACAATGTAAAAGAAGAAATGAATATAATACCAAAAGATTTTGAGGAAAAAGAAGTTAAAATAGATATTTCATTAGAAGAAATAGTTGATAATATAATTAAAGACTCTAAAATTAATATAGTTATTGTTGATGAATGTAAACTGGAAGTAGGTAGGACACAATTAGCTAAAGGTAGTTTACTTTGTATAGAAGGATTCAAGATTGATGTGAATTTAAAATCTCAACCAACTATAATTGATGATGAGATGAAAAGTCTTTGTAAAAATGATGTAATAGATATTGAAGAATCTAAAATATGTATAGAAATTAATACATGTAAATTTAATAATAAAATTATAAGAGACTATATAATCAATGATGTAATCATAGACAATTGTGATATTGATATGAAAATGTCATGAGGTCAAAAATTTTGCAACTATGACAATGGATTTTAAAATAGATACCAAAATTATGTTTTGGAAGAATAAATGTAGAGGCACAAGTAGAAATATTAAATGATTTAGAAATGTTTAATAATACCATGCATAATAAATTTCAACTGCTTACTAAATTTCATATAGCTGTAGAAATATTGCAGTTTATAGGTGAAGGTAATTGTAATAAAAAGAAATGGTTTTGCTATCACAAAGTATGAAGTTGTGAGTGTGACAATTTTATCTGTCAATACATGAATCTTATTGTATTCCAAAGTAGAAAAAATATTCATAGTGGTGAATGCTTAGAATTGCTGTGTAAAATGAAATGTATAGTTTGTAAAAGTGATTATAAGAAAATTGGTTATATATAGTATCAAGACACTATATTTCTTTGGAATAAAGAAAATAATTATATTAGATTTAAATGGATAAATCACTTTAATGTGTTACTTTATTCAAGATATATGTTCAGTTTGACCTAAAAATACAAATGTTATATTTGAACTTTAATTTTATTAATGCTTAGTAAACTAATTGAAATGGTTTATATTGTTAGAATTGGTGAGAATAAAAAAACTCCAAATTCTAAAAGTCATCATCAATATTTTTTTTGTTTTATTTTTTTTTTAAATTGGACAGCTTATACTGTTTTTTTTAATATCTATATTTAGTTCATTTATATTTTTAAATATAAATGCTAAATATTTTGGTTAATTGCTATGTATTTGAGTTAAAATTAATAAGATATTACACCTTAACTCAATTCTGACTAAAGAGGTGAGAATAAAAATTTTCATTTTTTTTATAATACACATTATAATTTTTAAACGTAATAAAATTTCTTTTTGTGGAAGGGGTTACTGAAATAATATTTTTTTTTGGAATGTATTTCATCGTTCTATAAATTAAAAGAATGTACAGAAAGAAATTTTATTAATTTAGAAGTGTGTAGTCATTAATATTTTAAAATACTGAGTTGTTATTATGATTATTTGAAAGACATTATGTAGTCTTTTTATAAATAAAAATTGATTTTGTTGAATGATAATTTAAAAAGAAATTCAATTATTTAATTTAAAAATATGAATTTTAAAAAATTGATAATTATTTGTTTTAAATGCAGGTTTTAATTAGACTGATACACTATTTATTGCTCTATTGGCAAGTATCCAAGAATGATTTTTTATCAAGAACAATGTTTTGATCCTGTGAACAGAACTATTAATGGCTATTGAATTTAAAAAGAAAACATTGGAATTTAAAATTCTAAAAATGAACTTGTAAATAAATTTTTTGTCCCAAGAATTTGAGAACCAGGAAACAAATGAATAATCTACTTCTTCATGTTTTCATTTATCATAAATAGAATTGTATAATAAAGGACAAGTGACAGTTCTGATGTTAAATCAATATACATAATTATGTAATGGTAGAACTAAAAGTGAGAAAAACTCATTTATAGACTTTCAACTATAATCGTTAACAAACTTTAATTTTACAAACTGTATAGTTATTTGTGATATGGAAAAATAAAATATCTTCTCACAAAACCCATTTTAACATAATCCCAATATAAAGATATAATTATGGACATTATGTTATCGCTTATGGTTATTTGTTTATACATTTTAATTATAATCTCAGCACAGATAAATAAATTTGCTGATACATCCTGTTTGTGTTATCATACTAAATCGTGTGTTGATTTATTTATGTTCACTGACATGTTTGGTATTATATTCTCCATGAACACAGCACTCATATTTAGAAAATTTAATTATTTAATATTTATCATAGTAAAAATATTTTAAATATAATTCAAAATTATAGGTATGTAATTAATAAAGAATTGAAATAGTTAAAATTTTACATTAGCACCACACTAAATCTTGGTCTCTAAAATCTTCTGTGCAGTATTTTGAAATGTTGCTGGCTTATAATAGATCAGTTTCAATACCAATATAGTAATAGTTTTTCATTCAATTTTATATTTTAGTCACTGCAAGAAACTAATGAAACTATACTGGAATACCTCATCATTAATTGAATTTTATTTTTATTTTGAAAAGTTATTTATCACAATAGTACATAATACTGAGTTACAAATTAATTTATAAATTAAATGTATCATTTCAAATTTCTTATTACTTGTAATTGCTATATTTGTTTCAAACATTTATATTTTTTTAAAAAAATTTTAAATTTCTTATTTTGTTTTGAGAAATGAGGAAAAATACGGTCTGTATGTAAATACTGAGATTTATAACAACTATACCAGGGGTCCCCAACCCTATGCCCGTGGGCACCATGGTGCCCGCAGACCATTTTATGTGTGCCCGACACTATCCAAACACGATAAAAAATTATTTATCTGATACAAATAAAATTAATTTTTAAAATTTCTTATAAATTATTGTATTATATTGTAATCAAATTGTAGGGCATACTATACTTTTACAGTGTAAAAATATGAACGTTATTTATATGTTAAAATTTTATTTTTGAAATAAATATTTTTTTGTACATTATGTGTATTATTAACAATATCCAACTATAAATTTACATTGAAAAAATAAATGTTGCCCGCCACCTGGTTGAAAAAATAAATAGTGTCCGCTACCTGGCCGGTATTATAGAATGTGCTCTCAAGTACAAAAAGGTTGGGGACCCCTTAACTATACTAAAAGCCAAAATAATTGTCAGCCACCGGTATTTTATTTTTTGCAAAAAATAAAAGGTTTAGTTTTAGATTTGCTTGAAAGAAGTAAAAAAAAAAAATATTACGTTGCAATAAATTAAGAACTCAACGTTTATTTTTAAATTAATTGTTAACAACTAATAAAGTATTTTATGTAACATATGAAAATGTTTCATTTTTATATTTTACTTTGTTTTATTTTATTAAAAATTTATGTATGTATTAATATGTGTAAAGTTTACTAAATCTTATATTTATCAATTACTTATCCCACTATGATTTCATTAACTCTAACAGTGTTTAGAAGCATAAATTAGAAGTAAAATCAAATGTAGAAATCTGAAAATTGTGTTAGCTATTTTTTTTTACTCAACTTTAAGAAAATTATTATTTACATATTTTACTTAATTTAAAATAATAACTGTCATCCTCTATATAGAAATATTTTTGTGTACTTAAATTGAATATTCGCTTGCAATAGATAAATAAAGTTTTGAAATAACAGACACAATCTGCTTCAGATTATTTTTATAATGTATACATTGCATAAGTTACTTCTATATATTATAAATTAGGAAGTTATAACAACTCATAAAAATTAATTCATGCTACTTTCTCGCTTTTTTTCGCCTATTTTAAACTTATTTATTTCAGAGTGCATACATAGAGTCGGTATTTCAAAACGCATATTTTGAAGTTAGAGTTGATGAAACATAAATAAATAAATTTTAAAAAATGTTTTATTTATTAGTTAAACAATATTTAGTCATTAGTATTTAAGTAAATGATATACTTATTACTTTATGTATTAATAATAAGGGTGTAGTTGTATTTAATTTTATGTATGATTAATACATTATCTATAAGTGTATATAGTCACTGAGTTAATGCAATTCCATACTTGACGCAGATTAGTGACATATAACACACTTATTATATCAAGAAGGATACCAAATGGACATAAGTGTTAGATTCATTCAACACTATCGCTATTCTTTAAATATCATTACAATACAAAACTGCTACGAACGTTATAAGTGACGTTCTTATAAATTTGAAATTTAAGGCTTAAAAGGATTTCTCTTTTCACAAAGTTGAATGTTTTTGTTGTTGTTTTTTTTTTTTTTTTACTATTTATTTTTAGATGAAATGAAGTCAATATATATTTTTTATTTAAGATATATCTTTTGCGTAATCTTCCTCGAACCTCCAAACTATTTAGCATAGCGCATTTATATATATATTATAGGCTCTCCTAAACAAGCATCAGAGAGATTTTTCTATTGATTTATAAAAATGTTAAAAATAATTACTGTTTATAAATTATATTTTTATATATCTATGAAAGATTATATGTGTGAATTTTATGAATATATATATATATATATTACTATTCGCATTAATTGAACATTATCATACATGATTTATTGATTTTTTTTCTTGACATTTTGAGGTTAAAAATTAATGAACCTTTAGCAATTGCAAAATGCCTAGATAAAATCTTTGTAATAAAAAATAATCAATTTAAATTTAATTCTGTTCAATTTTCTTAGAACTAATCTTTGACACAATTTGTTAAAACAATATTCAAATGTTACTACATGCGTTATCAACGACAAAAATTAAATAGATAAAAGATGTTACATTTTGTGTGTGTGTGTTTAGAGATGCTGCCATTTGAATAATTAAAAGCCGTTTTAAATTTTTTTATTTTTCATTAAAATAAGGCAGTATAACTAAATTTTAAGTATGAAATAAATACAAGTACATTTTTCACTAATTCATATATATATACAGTCTAACGATCATCATAATCATCAACCATTATCAATCCATTGCAGGATGGTCTCTCCAAGTTTAATCCATCTTCGATCTTTAGCTTCTTTTCTCCACATCACCCCTACACGCTTTCTTATTGCATCCATCCATCTCACATGTGGTCTCTTTCTGGGTGTCTTTTACAATCTCTTGGAATCCAGTTTAAAATTTTAATTGTTCATCTATTATCATCTCTTCTAGCAATATGTCCAGCCCAACTCCACTTTAGTCTTTTAATTTTTTCAATGAGGTCAATAAGACCTGTTTGTTCTCTTACCCATATATTGCATTTTCAATCTCTTCTTGTTATCCCTAACATGCATCTCTCCATATTCTCTGAGTGGTTTGAAGTCTCTGTATTGCTCTTCTATTAAGTCTAACAATAGGGTTATATATATTTGCTAGTAATAAGAGAAAATGTAGAAAGACAAAGTTATGCAATTACACAAGTTGAAGGTCTCTCCTAGTCTCTAGCCTCTCTTTTTCACATCACACTTCATTATTTCATCCATCCATCTTATATGAGATCTCTTTCGAGGTCTTTTACATAAATACCAATATATATATATATGAAATGTTATCCAGATACAAGTATATATATATATTGTTGAGAGTGTGGTTGCATAGTAAAGTTTGGTATAGTATCAATGTGATAATAATACATTTTAAAAACAACATAATACCCCAGTTTGAAAGTTAAATTAAATATATTCAAGCATAAATACAGAAAGACAGTTTGTGATTCTAAAATTGTTATTACTAATCTTGAAAATAAAAACTATAATATTAAGATGTATATGATATTTAATCATTTTTGTGCATCTATATCTAAAGATACAAAGAATTGTTAAATTACTATGCCAGAGCTTCTGATGTTTATGAATTACTTAAAGAACTTGAGAGTTTAAATAAAATTTGTTTCAACAAATAATACACGTGGAGTGATTGAAATATTAGACTACATTAATGATTAAACTCAATAGATATTGTGCTATGGAGCGAATAAGAAAAGTCGCAAGACATTAACATGAAAATCAATTTTTCAGTGTTTATATAAAAGCATTATCACTTATGTGATTTTAATATGTACTTCAAACACAACTTTTAATAAATAAATATTATTGAAAACTAAACTTGAGCGTTGTGAAATATTTTTTATTGCAAAATAGAGAATTTGTTTTATTTGTTTTAGTAATCAGTTGATGTAAACTCAGAAGCTTTAATATGTAAACTTCAATATGTTATAGATTTAAAGTTAGAAAAAAAAAAAACATAATTACATTTCAGGGTATTTTATTTTGTGTTCAATTTTATTATTAAATTACTCATTATGAAAGAATGCTGATTAAAATACAAGATAAATTCTCAGATGTATATCTCAACATTTGGATTATAAAATATGTAACATTGATTTCAAATTCAGACTAATACATATTAATGCATGAAAACATTACAGATATATAAAAAATTAAAAAAACAGCACCAGATTAAGTTGAAGTTGTAATTGAATCATTAATAGGATCTGTTGTATTTATATATTGGACTATTTCCATCATCTAATATAAGTATTGAATGGCTTTAAAAAATTTAACTTTTTTTTAAATATTTCAAATACATTCAACTGTTAGTAATAGCACACAGGTTAGTATATGCACAATTATTTGAGAAGTATTATTCTCCCCTCTACCTTCAGGTGCTGCTGGCCTGACCAGTAAGAGTACTAGCATAGAAATCAAACCTGGACCTTAGATTCTTGGGTATTAAATTTTAAGGTAATTATCTAACACAGGGGTGGGAAAATAGTGACCCAAGGGTAACATGCAGCCTGCCAAGAGTTTTTATGTGGCCCGCCAAGACAATCAGAAAAATCCACCTTGAACTGAGATTTCCTTCCCGTGCATGACTGAAGATTCATCTCTTATTTTTCACTAGGATGACCATGATAATACACATGTGCAGTATAGATATGGTGTGCAGTACTTTTTCAGTTGATCTGGTTAATTTCAATTTTATCTTTGCATTAGCAAATATATACATTTCCAACTTTAGTGAAACCATGAACCCTCTGAAAAAATGTAAAATCAGTCATGAATGTTGTGTGTTTAATAAAGATTGGACAAACAAATATTTTTTTTGGTAATACAGGAAATAAAGCAGTGTGTTTATTGTGTCATGAAAAAAGGTGTGGGCCTCCACTAACTTTCACTTTTGCAAAGTGGCCCCTGATGTGGTCCTCCACCAATCTTTGCAGCCCCTGAATCAAAACAATTGCCCACCCCTGCTCTAACCAATTGAGCCATCCTGCCAAAGACAATGTCAATATAAACAAATGCCATCTTAACAACAATCCTTATAATGATTAAAATTAAGGAATGTTGTTCTATTTAAAATTAAGAGCAACTCTACTGTTACCAAAGGAAAACCCCTAGGGGGCAACTATTTATCTTTTGATAGATTAGTTATGCTTAAATTTCTAAGAAACATTGCATCATTCTTCAAAAAACATCAGGACAGTAAAATCCCATCAAGATCAAATCACAGTCTTAAAAGAAACTTGATGGCTTTTAATGTCAAGCTTCACTACTCCTGGAGATCTTGAAACAAAGAACTTTGCACATGAACATTAAAAAAAAAAAAACTTTAGTCAATAATAATAAAGAACTAATAATTTTTTTAATTAATATTATGCATGTATTTTTTTATATTTAATGCTCCCTATAAAGCCTGTTATCACATCAAGTAATTCAGAATGATTTTTGAACATAATTTTTATTTATTTATGTATTCATATATATCCATAGTGTGCTTAAACCAAAGGCCTGTATTTCAAATTTACACATTAAACCTGTATTCTGCTCATCCCTCTTCTATGTATTTAAGTGAATACTGTCCTATACATGAGGGGTCAGAGTGACTTGAGATCAACATGGGCATAACTCAAATATTGGCATCAGCATGGTATTTGGGCATTCTAACATCAGATTTTCAATGGTATGGATGGTTGAAGAGTTGAAGGTTGGAGTATATTGAAGCATGTCCATTAAAGTATAAAGATTTGCTATCTTAATATAAACTGAACATTGATTATATGTGTGTGTGTGAGAGAGAGATAATAATATGGATCAACTGATGAGTGCTGGTTCAGCACAAAATACATATATTGATGATTATTTATCTTTCTACGTGTGTATGGTTATATGTATCAGTAGTATGAGATAGTATGGATAGTTGAAGGTTGCTTGAAGTCTGAGTTAAAATCCCCTATATTTAAAAGTAAAGTTGTAACTTTTGATAACCTTTTGTTTTATTTTGCTCCTTCAACACCTATCTAGATTTATGAAAATATCTATGTTTGATATTTATTTTAATCCTTTTGTAAATAACTTCATGAATCAATACTTTCATAAATAATTGAGGTTATTAAATTTTAACTGACATGTTGCTCTGTTTTTTCAGTTATTTTATTTTTTTGTTTATAAATAAATATATAACCTATTTCTTATTTATTTTGTTCACATGTTCTCACTTATTAAGATAAATTTCAGTCACATGACAAGCTTAATTCATTGCTATATTTACCTGAGATTATATATTATTTCATTTATTTGTCCTTTGATTCCTTAACGTGTTTTTATTTAGCCTCATTCTCACATTCTTAGTTTAGATACAGTGATAGAAATAAAAGTGGAATGTTATAAAAGTCTCATTATTTTTATAAAGAATTTTTTTTTTCATATGTCGAATGCGTTGACTGGGAAACGAACCCCGGACAGCTGCTTGGAAGGCAGCTATGCTAACCGCTAGGCCACCACGCTTGACTATAAAGAATTTTTGGTTCAGATTAAAATCAATTACACAAATTTTGAACTTCCCCACATACTGTTATAATACATACACACAATACATATCAACTATTCAAGTATATATTATTTAACAAACAATATTCAATTTCAATAATTACATAAATTATTGATTCATCACTTTTGAATAAAATTGGAAATTATTATATTTTTCTTAAGTTTAAATATAAACATTGAATATAATAAAATTCAAAATTATGCTTATAATACTTTTTATAAATTTACATGATCTCCATTTATAAATAGGAACGCTTATTTATTTAGTCAATCTAATTTTCATATTTCGAGCAAAATTGTTTAAAATACTTAAGAATAAAAAATGTTTCAGAGAAGCAAATCTATTCAATTAGATCAACAAGTTTTATATGGTTAACGTGCAACATCTTTATATAAATTGACACTAACGTTGCTATCGCTTTAACCAATAACATTTACTATTCACCCGCATCTATATTTTAACATAATATTTAAATGATTATATTCATTTTTAGGTACTTAGAAATTATATATCATTCAATGTCACATATAAAAGACACAGATGTGAGATGGATGGATGGATGGATGAAATAAGAAAGTGTGCAGGGGTGATGTAGAGAAGAGAAGCTAAAGATCAGAGAAAATAGATTGAACTTGGAGAGACCTTCATTATGCAGTGGATTGATAATGGTTGATGATGATGATTATGATAAATATTAAATGAAGCAAAATTCAAAAGTACATCAGTAAATAGAGATAATTTTACCTTTTCGATATTTTCAAAAAAACCATCAATTACTAATTTACATTTCTGTGGCTAAATAAGTTTTTTTTTTTTTCTATTAACCTCTATAATTTCTCTTTTGTCTTGGATTCACTTTCTTTAAACTCAAGAAAAAAAGCAATTATATAGGTTAATGGAGAAAATTTATATAGCCTCAAGATTGTTAGTTATTAAATGATGTTGTCTGGCAATATAAAAAATGGAAAGCCTAGTGTTCACTTCCCGGTCAACGCATTTGACATATGGAAAAAAAAATGGAAAGTTATCTTTGTTTGCATAAATACAATTTCTCAATTTCCATTATTTATCAGATTAAAAATACATGAAAGTATTTAACATCTAGCATTTTTGTATGTGCAGAAAAAATTTCATATTACAATTACTAACCATTTTTTAGTTATACATTATGTCCTGTGCATTTTAATACAGTAATAGCTGAAGATTCAAAAGCTAAAATTTTATGTATCACTTTTAATATTGAAAGTTTGATGACTTTCCAAACAACAAATATTTTAATAACATATAATTATGCATTAAAATTTTTAAGTTTTCTTAATATTCTAAACATCATCATATTGACCATTATCAAATCATTGTAGGATGAAACTCTCTTCAAGTTCAATCTACTTTTTGATCTATAGCCTTTCTTCTTCATAACACACAAATACACTTTCTTATTTCATCCATCCATTTTATAGGTCAATTCTTTGTAGAATCTCTATAATATTTTGAGATATAACTTAAGATTTGAATCTCCATCCATGATGACTTCTATAAATATATGTAGCCCAGTTCCATTTTAGTTTTTTAATCTATCATTTATTACAATGATATCTGTTTGTTCTCTTACTTATGCATTTCATTTTCAATCCCTTTTTATTATTTACAACATATATCTCTCCATATTTTTTTGAGTAGACTTCACTCTCTATATTACATTTCCGATAGAGTCAAGTCTCAGATCTAAACATACAGCAATGAAAAAAAGGGATACTAACGATTCTTCAAGCAAAAATTTTTCAATTGGATTTCTGCCGTTTATCAAAATTTCTCTGCAATCATAAGTTTGAAATGTGAGAATTGATTATAACTTCAAGAAAAATATATATTATATTAAATTAGTCATCAAGTAACTTTTGTTTTGATTTTGCTTTTAACAGACACACATCAAAAAATTACTGCTAACAAAAATGTTTTACTATTTCTCATTAAAAAATTAATCTTTGAAATATTTGTTTATTTTAAGCTGAATGGTCTATTTTAAATAAGCTTTTTTCCTACGTATTATTTTTTAAAAATGTTTTAATAGATTTTTAAAATATAAAAATATTTATTGTTAAAAGCATTTATTTTTATAACAAAAAAGTAAAAAAAAACAACAAAAACAATAGTCGTAATTTAATTTTAAATTTAGCAACTGCAATAGCTTTTATGGCTGAATGTTTGCTATTATAAATGCATTTTAAATTAATTGTTCTTTTGGTTATTTTTAATATTGCATATTTTTTAAGTTATTTTCATTAGCTATTTAATGTTTTCAGAAGTTGATCGAATATTTTACGTTATTTTTCAAAAAAATTATTTGACGTGCATTAAGTCTCAACATTTTTGAAAGAAGTAAGTTTTATATATATTTTAAAAATTACATAAAAGAGGTACTTAAATTTATTTTATTAAGAATGAATGGTTCTAATTTCAACGTACATTTTAATAATTTTACTTTAATGCATCAAGCTAACAATATTAAAATGCAAAATATCACCATTATTATTGGTTAAAATTATAATCAGATGGTGTGTGTGCATAGTGATTTCTTACACACAATTATGGTTGGAAAGGAATATATATACATGTATATATACACTTATGAATTACATTAAAATTTAAGATTAAGATTTATTTTGAAGTAAAACTTTTAACATTTTTTCAAGACTATGCAAATATATATATACTTCTTGTCATAATAAACAATTTTGAAAGTTTTACATTATGGAAAAATAAATATCACTCAATCTATTTATTATTTTCAGTAGTCTGTCCATTAAAGTATGAGGATTGGCTATCTTAATATATATCTGAGCACTTATAGCATATACGTGTAGAGATGGTAATCTGGACCAACTGATGATTGCTGACTTAGCATGAAATACGTATATTGGTGATTATTTATCTTTTCAACATATATGTGTTCAAGTGTATCAATGTTATAAGATAGTGTGGAGAGTGGTGGATCGTGTGAAAGTCTGTGCTCATATACCCTATATATTTTCAGTTTTGAAATGTTTGAATGTAATATAGGGGATTTGAATACAGACTTTCAAATTCCCTACAACCTTCCACTCTATTTCATATAACAGATACATATAACCACACACATATGAAAAGGTTAAATGATCTCCAATACACGTATCTTGCAGTTCTATTAATTGTTTTTATTATTACTGACTTAACAATAATAGCTAATTTTTAAAAAATTGCATCGCAATAACATAAAATGTTTTAATTATGCATGGGTTTGCACAGATTCCGTTAAAGTTTCAAGACTTTGTAAATAGAATTTAGAAAGTTTTGTGAGCCAAAATATATATTAAATTTACATATAAGTGTGATAATATTATATTCTTTGTTAGATGCAATATGGGTCAACAAGTAATTAATTAGAGAAATGAGAATTAACTCTTAATCATTGTGTTGTTAATAGCTCGCCATAAATTACCACATTCACAACATAATTTGTTTTAATGATAAATTCCAAATTAACATAATTTGTTTTAACATCTGAATTTTAGAATGAAGTCATTATCATTAATGAGGCTTGAATCATGTATGTGTAAATAAATTGAAGCATTTACCTTCGAAGTTAGATAAGTGTGCGCATATGCAAATAATGAAAACATCATATTGTAAAAAGGTATAATAATGATGATGATGAAAGCTAGTCCAGCTACAAAATAATGATCCTAAAACAGCCTTCTCAATAATAGGATGTAAGTTTAAAGTAACTTCATTAATTATACATAGCTTAATATTTTGTTTGATATTAATAAAACTAATAGCACTGTTTACCTTACATAGAAGTACATAAACGGAATGCAAATAAAGAAATATATGTATAAGTGTTGGATATTTGTGTGTAAATTTATATATATATTAACTTTTTATAAATATTAATTCTAAACAAAACATTATTTAATTTTAAACATTCTATAAGGCATACTAAAAAATATATATATTCCGCACAAATAAAAAGTAGCAATACATTTCATCAAAATATTTAACGCATGACCAGATTTTGGGGGAAATATAAAAGAGAGAGTAAGAGTTTAAGTATATTTAATAGGCTATTTTAAGTTTAGCTTTATTTTAACTGAGATTGGAAGATAAGTTAAATATAAATCAACTAATGAGAAATTATTATGGGTCCTTGTGTACTATTGCTGCAATAAAGAGAAGATAGGAGGCCTTTTCATATTCATATCAATACACTGGTAACTTTTTAATGTTGTTATTTTGCAACCATTTACAAAGTTATCAAACATTACAAAGTTACCAATGCATTGATACGAATGCGAAAAGCCCTCCTATCTTTTCTTTGTTGCAGGAATAATGCACAATATTTTTAAAAAAGGACAAAAAAATAAATATTATATGAGATACACTTGTACTTCTATGAAATCTATAGTAGGCACATGATGAAGTTTTGACACCTAATTCAATCAATTTCAAAAAATTTGTAGAAATAGTTTTTTTAAAAACAGATACCAAAAATGGGTACACTTTTTGAAAGATTTATAAAGTTATCGGCAAGTTGACAAGAACATGAAAAAAAGTTTTTATCTATATGTTCTCAGTACCCGAAAATAGACTGAATCAAAAGTACCGAATAAACTCCCAAATGTTACTTTATAGACACATAAAACAATCACTAAATTGTAATCTTATTAAATAATATTTACAAAAACACATAAAATATACATATATGCTACTTACACTGTAATAAATAACAGTAATTAATCATGTTCAAACAAACAAATTGAATTTTCATTTGACCACAGAAAATTGACACAAATGTTTCTTCCAAAATGAACACGCTATTGCAAAGTATGTAGAGATTTTCCAGAACAATACTACAAAACGTATTTTTTTGATTTAAAAAAAAAAAAAACAAATAATTCAGACCAATAAATAAATAAAAAATATAGAATTTTTATTACCACTTTTCATGCAGGCAGAAAAAATTGAATAACCAAAATTTTAAGAAACATTCTTTTTTTTAAATATACAAAACAAATAATTCACAATAATAAACATATATCAATTGTAAAACTTTTTTTCAAGCAGGTGGAAAAATTTTTTTTATATGTCAATGAGTCTAGAAAAAAATGTGTTGTAATTTTTGTGCAAACAACTTCACATAAATGCAAGTGTTGAGTTGATGTAACTCTCAAACTATTGTTTCTTTAGCTAACCCCATAGTCTTTGGATTGTGAAGCAGAGTTTCTAGATCCACCAAATTCTAAGTGTTTACGCTGCTGTCTGATTTTTAACTGCCATGATCTCTCTGCATACACCATCAAACATCCTCTGCTGAGGAAGAATTCGGCCTTGTTGATTTTTTCTTGGTGAAAAAAGGTTTTCATCAATTGTCAAATCTAAAAAACGCAAAATAACAGCAATCAGAGCAGATTTTGAAGAAAAAAACAAAGTTTTTGCAACTGACAAATGCGGGTCACAATAGTTTGTTGTTTTTCTTACTTGTTTATTGCAATTAAGAATGCTAGTTAGATTGTCTTAAAGATCATTCTGATATAATTAACTGTCCCGAATTTGATCCCCAGATTGAGTACTCAATAACCAAATTGAGGTTTTCTATTCGATCTGCAATATTTGCCGATAGGATTTCTGTGGTCTGTTCTAAATAGTTTTAAAATTCATTGGTGTTTCCTACAGAAGTAATATCCAGACCAATTTTTACTTGGAAAAAATAAAGCCAAAATTATCAAATTGTTTAACAAACAGGAAAAGAAAGAAAAAGGAAAAAAAAATATTGTTTTATTATAATTAATTCTAGTTTAAAAAATAGATATTATAGATGAAAAATAAAAAATAAGCTTTTTTTTCGGTCTCATAGACTGCTAAACTTTTTAAGATGTTCTGTAAAAATATTCACAACGACATTGACTTTTGGGAATTATATGAAAGGCATTTCAATATTATATTTAGTATATTTTCTATGCATAATTGAAATTAAAAATTTAAAAAATTCAGTAAGAATATTAAAGCACGTAAACAAGCATATCAGATAAATTTTTATCCTACTTCTTAAAACTAGTAAGCCATTATAAAGAGAATCACCTTTTTGACACGATTTTCAATATACATCGCTGCAGGGTTTATTTTCTTTCAATCACAAGATTACACATGTAACAGGTCTCCTATCTTTTCTTTCTTGCATGAATAATAGCCAAGTTATCATCAATTGTCAAATTTAAGAAACCTAAATTACAGCAATCCAAGTATTTGGGGGGTTGCAACTACTTCACAGGGTTTATTTTCTTTCAAGATTACAGATGTGAAAAGGCGTCCTATCTTGTCTTCATTGCAGGAATAATACACAAGTATCTTATTATGCTAATAAATAAGCTAAAAATTTACATTATTAATACTAATTATTAAGATAAATTGTAATAATATTTATGGCATTAAAATAATTAAGGAACTAAAAACACTATTATAGATTATTTTTCACTTGATTTTTAAACTTTCGGTCAAGCGTTTTGCTTCTAGTTTTGCTTCTAATCATTATCGGAAAAAAATTGTCTTCAATTTTTATAAAAAAAAAAAACAACTGATATAATAAATAATATTTAAAAGTTCCATTGATAAATATAGTTTGTTATAAAATAACTTATTGGTACTCATCTTATAGCTAAAGACATCGCTCTATGGCATGGTTTTTGTACTAAAACACATAAAAATGCTGTTTCCGTGGCCGACATGTTCGAACCCGTGTTTTCTATAATACAACTTTTTTGTTGTGATACAGAATGCAGGCCGCTATGTCGTGTCGCAGTACAGCATGTATGTTGCATCGCAGCAAATACATTTTCCAAATTCGCACAGTTCAGTGTCCAGCAGCACTCTATTGCTCGCTGGATTGTAACTATCAATAACACAATATAAAATAATTAATGAGGCAGCCCGGCAAGTAGGTTTAAAATGAAGATTTATTTACAGGATTATATATGAGTTAATCACTATTAATATATACAAAGTATGACTAATATACACACGCTATTATTATATATAAATAAGGGGCCCGAAGGCAGAGTAAAATAATAAAAAGATCGATACACCCTGTTATAGTTCCCTAGGTTTACTTTGGCACGTCCGGAGGTAAACCTCTCCACAAGGCTAGGTGAAGCAAAGCAGCTGACTGCAGCACCCGAGAAAATGGCACATCTACCTTTCAAGAGCTTCACTTAGCAAGTGTCTTCTCTCAGATCAATATTAGATCCATTACTTGTCATGCCTTGGTTTTGGAGCAGCCTCCCTTCATTGGCCATCCGCTGTCCACATGGTGGCCATCTATCTAGTTCCTATATGATACCTGATTAGATAATGCCACACCTTTAGCATTGTCTATTTTAAGCAATGGCTTTGTTTACATTATCTAATCCTTCTTGATAAATTACTTTTAGTTTAGCATTAATATATCATTTAATTATTTACAATACAATATTAGCAATCAGTTAGTTTTACATTTATTTTTATTTCTAGTTAAACGTAATTTGTATATACACACATATTTAGCACACCTCCCCCAAGTTCAGAGATAACATTTTAGTTTGTTGATTTTTTTTTCTCTGAACTTAGCACGTAATCACTGAGGTGGGAGGGAATTTTACTTTCCCTCTTAGAACATTGGGGGATGTCCAATTCCGCATCTGGAGCATCATTTTTTCTCAGCAAGGGCTGTGGCGTTTGTTGTATACTTTCGTCTTTATGCAATTGATTTATGTGTTTGTATAACTCTCTCCCGTTCTCCATTCATACAGCAACCACTTGTTTACTTAAATGTCACACAATTTCTGCTTTAATCCAGAATCTATCCTGATTATTTCTAACCCATATGTGGTCTTGTGGTGAGAATTTATAGTTTCTGCCTGAAGGTACTTCGGTGTCCTTCGTTGGTATAATTTTGTCAAGCTTTGTTCATAGTCTACGACCTAGATATTTCTCTGCGGGTGATTTACCCGACTTAGCTGTAGGCGTAGAGTGTTGATAAAGAAGCATGTTAAATACCGCTTCGTGCAGACTTTGTTTTTCCATTTTATTGATGGCGGATTTTAAATTCTGTACAGTTTTTTCAGCCAGTCCATTTGATTGGGGATGGTAAGGTGGAGTAAATATGTGGTTAATTCCCCATTCGTGCATCGAGTAAGTGAACTTTTCTGATGTAAAACCTGTGCCACTGTCAGATACTAGAATTTCTGGGAGACCGTGGTATGCAAACATTTCCAACAGTTTGTCGATGGCTTCATCCAAACCTGTGTTTTTAACTATTTTATATTTGGCCCATCCTGGCATCCACTGCTACTAGAAATAATCATCCTTGAATAGGACCGCAGTGATCTATATGAATTCTCTGCCATGGCTTGTCTGCTTCTTGCCAGGACTCGAATTTGGCTGAGGATGCATTTGCACATGACTGGCAGTTTGTGCAGTTTTTTATGCATTGTTGCATGTCACTGTTAATTTTCGGCCACCAGACATAACTACGAGCTAACGCTTTCACCCTTACAATGCCCGGATGACCTTCATGCAATAAATTATGTATTTGCAATCTGCCACTTATGGGGATTAGTACTTGATCACCTCCGAGTATACAGTCTTTGCAATTGGACAGTTGTTCTCGAGCTTTCCATAGTTCTATGTGCAAGAAAGATGGTCTTTGTTTTGGCCAACCTTTGCTGATTTTTTCCATGATCCATCTGTAGCCAGCATCTTCTCTGGTCCATGCAGCTACCTTTGCACTGTTAAGTGTCTGGCTGTTTAGTGTATCGATATAGTTAATTTCTACATCGTTTACTTCTTTCTCGAGCTGATCTGGCATTCGCAAAATGCGTCGGCATGACCGATTTTTGTGCCTTTTTTATATTCGAGGTTATAATTGTACCTGCGAGTATGTTAAGCCATCTCAACATATGAGGGCTTAAATGTTCAGGCATCTGTTTCATGCCTAGAATTCCCAAGAGTGGCTTATGGTCGGTTATTAATTGGAAAGGACGTCCATATAGATATTGGTGAAATTTACGAATTCTGAACACTATGGCGAGGGCTTCCTTGTTTAGCTGGCTGTAGTTCTTTTCTGCCTTGGACAAGGTGTGCAACGTGTATGCTATACGACGTTCTCCGGAGTGGGATGAATGGCATATCACTGCCTCCATGCCATGTTCTGATGCATCAGTTGTCGTGATTAACTCATGCTCGCTGTCATAATGGACCAGTAGTTTCTTTGATGTGAGAAGGGCTTTGGTGTGGAGAAATGCTTGCTCTTGTGCTGATTCCCAATTCCATTGATTTTTTTTAATAAATCGTACAGCGGCATCACTTTGTGTGCTTTGCCATTCAGGAAGTTTTCAAAATAGTTCACCAGGCCCAAAAAAGCCTGTAGTTGTTTTACATTATTCGGTCTTCTGGCATCAGATACTGCTTTGACTTTTTCATGGGAGGGGCTTATTCCTGAGTTTGACACTATGTGACCCAGTAATTTTATTTCAGTAGCCTTCCAAATACATTTTTTCGCATTTAATTTCCTCCAGTCTTTGGCAAACTTTTGAGATACGAGTGCTCAATTCATTTTCTGAATTAGCAGTGACCAATATATTGTCAAAGTAGGGGATGATGCCTTCAAGTCCATTTAAAAGAGTCTCCACTTTTGCTTGGAATATACTTGGTGCTGAAGCTATTCTGAATGGTAGACATTTGCATCTAAATAAACCTATGTGTGTAGTAAATGTTAGAATGTTCGCAGCTAATTGTTGGTCACCGGGATTTGGTGGAAGGCCGAGTTGAGGTCTAATTTTGAAAAATATTTAGACTTTTGGAGTGACACTATGATTTCTCTTGAGTTAGGAATGGGGTATGCATGTTTGTTTAGTGCTTTATTAACTGATACACAGTAATCACTGCACAAACGTATTTGTCCATTTGGCTTGGTTATTACAACCAGTGGGGTAGCCCACTTGGCTTCTTCTGTTGCTTCAAGCACGCCATCTTTAACCAATTGCTTTATTTCCTCCGCTATTTTTTCTTTCTGATCGTAAGGAATCTTTTGCAGTCTACAAATTATAGGCACTTCTTCAGGCAATAATTCTAATGAAACTGTTTTTGTTTTTATTGTTCCCGGTTCTCCATCGAAAAGTTTAGGAAAACACTGTCTGATGTTTTTTTCAATGTTAATATTTTTGACCCAAGAAATTTTTATTCCCAGTTGCTGAAACCAATCACGGCCAATAAGAGGATTTATATGGGCGTGTACTATATATAATGGCAATGTAACTATTTTTTCCGCATTGTTTGAAGTAATTGGAGCCTGAATTACTCCTTTAATTTTTATAGCATTACCATTGATGTCTTGAGCTTTCAGATTCATATGCATCAGTCTAGGTGGCTGTCTCATATCTGCCACAATGGTTTTCCAATCTTTAATGGAAAGTAAAGACACCCCACTACCACTGTCAATTTCCATCGATAGGGGTTTTCCGTAAATTTTGACAGTTATTTCAAATTTAGGTGATTGGTATGAAGACACATTATTAATTGCCAAAAATTCCTCTTGTTTATGTTTTCTCATAATGCTCTCTTGGCTGTTATTCTTTGTATAATTATCGAATTTTTTATTTTTACACATTTTTTCCCAGTGGCTGAATTTATTGCAGTGTTTACAGCATTGGTCTTTATAAAAACAGTCATGTGCCATGTGACCTAGTTTTCTGCAGCAAAAGCACTTAATTCGACTTTTCTTAATGTCTGTTGTTCCACTTTGATCAGGCACCCTTCTATCTGGCTTGTCTTCTTTGTGGACTTCATAAGGATCATTGTCCGCTATTTTCATGGCCACAAATTCCTTTGATTGCTGCAACACAAGTTCCTGAGCTATACCACATTTGATAGCTACTTTATAGTTAATATCCGTATCTGCCAATAACTGCTGTCTCAGACTGTCACTGCTCATTTCACATAAAAATTGTTCAAGCAGGGCTTTCTCCAGGTATGAATTGTAGATGCAGTTTTTTGCGAGTTCCCGCAGGGCAGTATCATAATCTTGTGTTCGCTCATTCTTGCCTTGGTGGCGATTTCTAAAGTGGAGTCTGGCAATATGTCTAGACTTGCGAGGATTAAAATAGTCAGTCAAACAGTCTTTGACCTGGTAAAATGTTAATTCTTCCAGAGTTTTAGGTTCACAGAGCCTATTTGCGATCTGGATTACTCCTTTTCCAGCGAAACACAATAAGGTCGCTGTTTTGCTTTTATCGTCTTTTATTCTGTTAATAATTACCAGTTTTTCAATTTGTTGGACATACACAGGCGACTCTCTTGCCTCTCTGACATCAAATTTGGATATTGCCAGCTGCATTACGATAGTCAATTTAACAAAAATATAAAAATATTATGGTAACTATTTTTCTTAGTAGTTTTATCTCCTTACGAAATCAAATAATTAGATGCCAACATATTCAGCTGTCAATGCATTGATTGTTATTACTGAGAATTACACCATTGTGGTTTGTAATCAACTGTAACTGTGCCAGTTCAGTGTCCAGCAGCACTCTGTTGCTCGCTGGATTGCAACTATCAATAACACAATATAAAATAATTAATGAGGCAGCCCGGCAAGTAGGTTTAAAATGAAGATTTATTTACAGGATTATATATGAGTTAATCACTATTAATAAAGTATGACTAATATACACATGCTATTATTATATATAAATAAGGGACCTGAAGGCAGAGTAAAATAATAAAGAAATCGATACGACCTGTTATAATTCCCTAGGTTTACTTTGGCACATTCAGAGGTAAATCTCTCCGCAAGGCTAGGTGAAGCAAAGGAGCTGACTGGAGCACCCGAGGAAATGGCACATTTACCTTTCAAGAGCTTCACTTAGCAAGTGTCCTCTCTCAGTTCAATATTAGACCCATTACTGGTCATGCCTTGATTTTGGAGTAGCCTCCCTTCATTGGCCATCTGCTGTTCACATGGTGGTCATCTCTCTAGTTCCTATACAATACCTGATTAGATAATGCCACGCCTTTAGCATCGTCTATTTTAAGCAATGGCTTTGTTTACATTATCTAATCCTTTTTGATAAATTACTTTTAGTTTAGTGTTAATATATCATTTAATTATTTACAATACAATATTAGCAATCAGTTAGTTTTACATTTATTTTAATTTCAAGTTAAATGTATTTTGTATATACACGCATATACACACATATTTAGCACACAGTTTATAAAATAGTTACAGCTTGATGAGAGAGTTTGTATTTGTATTGGATGGAAATGTTGTTTTCATTGGATTTTTTTTATTTTAAAGTATTGAAAAGTTCTGAATTTTTAAAGTAATAATTCTAAGACTTTTTACAACGTACTCTGTTGATGTTTTGATTGGGAAAATGTTAAATATCTATGTTTTTAGTGAGTTGCAATTAGGTAACATGTCAAGTAATGTACTGTTCATAACATTCCACAAGACAAAGAAGATTCAAAGAAGATTCTACCGTGTGTATATTTTTAAATTAAAAAAAGAGCGGTACCAAAAAAATATCCAGTAAGAAAAGTACAAATATACATGAGTTTTTGTAAATTTCATAAAAAGCAAATATTATAAACATGTTTAATAAGTAAAGAAAACATTTATATGTGTTTGTTGTTATTTAAAAAAGTTTGAGTTTCTTTCTTTTGTCCGAGTACAGTTATGATTTTGAATTATTTTATTTTGGCATTACAAACAACAGAACATTAACCCTAAAACTAACCCTAACCCTAAAACTAACCCTAAACCCAACCCTAACCCTAACCCTAAAGCTAACCCTAAAACTAACCCTAAAACTAAACCTAACCCTAAAACTAACCCTAAACCTAACCGTAACAACTTTTACTTTTTATTGTCATTCTATTTGAAGTAAAAAATAGCCGTAATATCTCTTTGTCTGTAAAAAAAAAAAAAAATGTAAAACGAAGACTAAAAAAATAAAAAATAGACTAAGAAATTTTACTTTTTATTACGATTATTATTTTTTATTTAAACAACAACAAAAAAGTTGTAACACAAGTAAAAAAATATCCGATAGAAAATTGATAAAAAAAAAGCTGTAACACAATTAAAAAAATATACGATAGAAAAAACACTAATCAAATTGTAATTTGTTGATTTTATTTTGCATTTATTATTATCATTTAAATTGTATACGTTAATAAAAAATAATATTTATAAAAGACAATTTTGTTTTGTTTTTATGTTCGCATTACAAAAAAAGCACAGCAAAATTATTATAATCAATGGCTCGGAAATGCGGTGCCATCCAACGGCATCTTTATCTATAAGACAAGCACCAACTAACTTATCTTAATAAAAGAAAAATAAAGTATGCTTTCTTTAAAATTTATTTATTCAAAATAAAATTTTAATAAGTGATGAAATTGACTTCAATAAAAGAATATGTCCCTTGTAGTTTGCTAAATCAACATTGCATTTCATATAATGGATAAACGTCTTGTGTGATACAAGAGCACAGTATTACATTTCATTAGCAAATTATAAATTGAGGGAATAAAAATAAAATTGATTAACTAAAAGACTAAAAAGTGATGGTTTAGCTCTGAAATTAGTTATTACTAGCTATAAAAAATTAAAGCTATTAAATGTAGTAAGAAAAACTGTAATATAATTTTCTTCTTCTTCTTCCTTTTCCTATGTATTGATGTCCACTTTAACATAACATACCATTTACACCTTTCTTAAACACATATCAAAACTAACAGTTTCGACTGTCCTGCAGTCATCATCAGAGCTCTTTACAAATACAAATAGGATTGTAAAGAGCTCTGATGATGACTGCAGGACAATCAAAACTGTTAGTTTTTATATAAATAAAGAGTATTGATAAAGTGTTTAAGAAAGGTGTAAATGGTATGATAAGAAAAACTGTAGTAAAGTTTTTTTTTATTTAGAAAAAATATCACAATACTGAACCAGTTACTTTTTGGATGTGCTCAAAAATTATTGCCTTATTTTATGAGCATGGATGTGATGAAGTCAAATAATTAATTTTATAAAGTAAAAATATGAAGAGTCCACAACAATTATTTGTATGAATTTATTATTGTTATTAAAATCTAGTATAAATATATTCCTAAAATATTATATTTAACCAAATTACATGTTTCTACACTGTAAATGAATTTAAAGGTACTAATAATATTTATAAGTAAATTTTAAATAAAATGTTAATATTGCTTACTTTCAAACTACTATAATAATAATTTTATAATATTACTTAAATTTTATATACTTTAATTTTAAATGAGATATTTATTTTATAGAGTGCTATGTTTTTATAAACTGTAATAGTAATAATCAGCCATTAAGCTAATGCACAAGCACTTTGTGGATTTTTAACTATAAATGAATACTCTCAGTTTCAAACACAAGATAAAATCTTTGTGAAAAGATAGAATGAATCAATCTATCTTTTCTACCCAAACATTTATGTATGGGTAAATCCTAAGCATTTGGAAATGAGATCATGAAGGTGTTAAGAAATCACTTTAAATTACCTTTACTATGTCTGAATGAATGATGCTTATGAAATTTACTAGAATTTACAATATGTCATTCTCAGTTGAAATAAAATCCACAAAGCACATGTGCATTAGCTTAATGGCTGATTATTACTATTACAGTTTATAAAAACATTATATTATATAAAATAAATGTCTCATTTGCATATGTTTAATTTCAACTAAGAATGACATATCGTAAATTCTAGTAAATTTTGAAAGCATCATTCATTCAGGCATAGTAAAGGTAATTTAAAGTGATTGCTTATCATCTTCATGCTCTTATTCCCAAATGCTTAAGATTTTTCCATAGATAAACATTTGGGTAAAAAGGACAGATTGATTCATTCTATCTTTTCACAAAAACTTTATCTTGTGTTTGGAAGTGAGAGTATTCATTTATAGTTAAAATCCACAAAGTGCATATGCATTAGCTTAATGGTTGATTATTACTATTATAATTTAATTTTGTAATATAACATGTTTTTCTTTTCTTTTCAAATTTTGTTAAAATTTCCTAATTAAAAATATAATATTAATTAAAATATGGGAATAGGAGCTCATTCACTTTATCAAACAGGGTTAAGCTATTTTAAACAACAGATTATAAATATTTCAAAATAAGAAACCATAACTTATGGATTACAGAATACCATTTACTACACACATGCACCCCCACTCACCCACCACCCCCATATATATATATATATATATATATATATATATATATATATATATATATATATATATATTAATTGAAATAATAAATTTAATGGTTTACAAACTATTACAAACATATCTTAAATCTGCAGAAGTACTTTTGGTTAATTTCTTAAACCTGCCTCAACTGCCATTAATTTTTTTTTAAAAAAATACTTCTGCGGATTTAAGGATTGTTTGTAATAGTTTGTAAACTGTTAAATTTATTATTTCAATTATAATTATAATTTTGTTTTTAATTAACCAACATTTTTTTATTTATTATATATATATATAATTAGAATGGATTCGAACTCAGACATTTACGCTCCCTACATCTATTCTCTCTATCTTATACTACTGATTCATATGATCACATACATGTGAAAAAGATAAATGTTCTCCAATATGTGTATTTTGTGCTGAACCAGCACTCAACAGTTAATCCAGATCATCATCGCCCACACATATATATAGTCAGTGCTCATTTATATTAAGATATTAAATCTTTAAACATTAATGGATAGGCTTCAACATTCTCCAATCCTCCAATTCTTCAGCCATCCATATCATTGAAAATCTGATGATGGAATACTCTGAGTTCAAAGCCCTATCTGAGGCTAACAATTTAATAATTAATTCATTTCATTCTCAGTCAGGTTTCTGGAGAATTAAAATATTTTCCGACAATGAACAAGTATAAACCAAACAGAAACTAGAAAAATAGTTTCACATCTGTTTAGAAAAAAATTAGGATCAAGTTAGCATTGAAAGGATCAAGTGAATATTATTGTTTCTAACATATTTTTCATTAACAAACATTGGTTGGTACAAACTTTATTGAAACCTAAAATATTTATTCAAAGTATAATTTCTAATGGAAAGAGAAAAATATGAAGCCCAAGTAAATCAGAAAAACATCTCTAGTGATTGTACTGTATGTTCCTGTATGACGATAATAAATTTCCTAAGCCATGGACCTTTTCTAAACATGCATTGCAATATTAAACATTTAGAAATTGCTGCAAGCTAATTTTAAAGTTAATTGTTTGTAAGGACATTTTCAATCCTTTTTTTTTTTTTTTGCTAAAAAATTCTTAAAAATACAATGTTCACAAAATATTAAAATTTATATAAAAATACTTTTTGTAATACATAATATTGGCATTAGACAATAACTATTATAATCTTTTATATCCCTCTTTAATTTTATAATTATTAAGATTACAAATAGTAATTCCATCAAGCATTGCAGCTCAATCCACATCTGTATTATTATTCCAAGTCATTATGTAATTATTTTATTTTTATTCAGAAGTTGATCAAAATAATGTATTCATCAGTTTAAAATAATAACAAAATACTTATATCTAATTTAATAAGATTAAAATATTATTTACTACAGAAATAAGTTGTTTAAACTAACACAAGATTTTAACATTATCATGGTTAGCAAATAATCAGATATTTTTTGCAATTTAATTACACAAATGATTGTTACAAATTATTTGTTTAATTTTGGCCTTTAAATACTTAAAAAAACATTACATTCATCTCAGTATCCTACACTTAGAGAAGATGATGTTTTTTTTAGAAAAGTCCGTAATAATATGATTATTTTAGATTTAATCAATACTCTCCATATATTTGTCTACAGCACAATCCGTAATAAAATCTCAAATATAATAACAAAATAAGCTTGAAAATCAGAATTCCCTTTTTTATTGTTTAACACAAAATAGAACATTAAATTTTATATTAATAGGTTTGAAATATACTTTTTTTGGAGCTATGATTTCAAACTATAATCAATTTAATGATAACGTGAAAGGCTAAAACCTTTGAAAGATGGCACTTTAAAAATGCTTACGTCACAGTCAATCAGATGTAATAATGACTGCACATCCATTATTACGTCATCTGTTTGCGCTTAATAAATTAATATATTTATAATCAATTTAACAATATGCTTCACAAGTGCTGTTATATTGACATATTTTTCATTCCAATTCTGAAATTTAACTAAATTTACTAAAGTTTACTACTGTTAGAAATGTTTCAGATAAATATTTAAAGCATATTTTCTGCCTTAAAAAATGTAGTGATATCATGTAGAGAAAATATCAAATGATATCAAACTGTCGGAGTTTACAAAGTCAATATTATTATTTCCAATAACTTTATTGTTGCTATTTAATATAAATATTAAAATCTTCCAAAAGAAAAACAAATATTTTATTGGTATTAATATCATGGTGTTATTCCACAAAAGGAAAAAGAAAATTTTCTCTGAATATTCTTCATGTAATATGGAAGTATAAGTACTGATAGAATAGGCGATTTTTTTAATCACTAGCCTTTCATTGAATTAAGAAATTCAATAATAAAAATTATCATGTTAAACTTCATTGCATATCAATCCATGCATTATTTGATACGATGAATTGTTTATTAAAATAAATATACAGCCATAGATCTGTTCAGTTAAATTTTCTTCTCTTAAAATTTATATACATTACATATATAAACTAATTCCTCTTTTATTTAATTATTAAATTCATTTTTATATTTTTATAATTCTGTCATCAATTAAGAAAGATATAAATTAATTAACTTGATCTTCATTTTATAGATTCTTTATAATAGTGTTTGTTATAAAACAGCCATTTCATTCAATATATAAAATTGATTTATTAATATATATATAAGATCAAAATCTTCTTCATAACTTAAAATTAGATTTCCTCACAAAACGTTTTAAAAACAAAATCAATTAAATTACTTTTTTAATAAATTTCTGGATGTATTAAATTCTTAATATATATATATATTTTTTTTATCAATTTGTGAAGAAAAATTTAATATCCGTCAGTCTAGTACCAAACTATATTTGAAATTCCAAAATATTAAAGTCAAATTCAAAGGTAAAATAAAGTACATTTTAAAAAGCCTATCCTTAAAAAATGTTTTTTTTTTACTTTAATATTAAAAATTAATCTTAAATTGTTTACTTTAACAGCTTCAAAATTAATTTTTCCGTTCATATATATTTAAATATAATGTTTTATTATTGCTTCGTAGGTTTAATTCATGGTTTAACTATTTTATTTTATTAAATATGCTTTGAAACGCGTACATATTATAAATGATGATGATGAAGAAAGCAATATTAAATAATTTTTTATTTATTTACAATGTTTTTAGCGATTTGAGAAAAATAAACAGTATAATAAAATTAATGAATTTAAATACCAATGTTTTAAAATATAAATCTCTAACAAAATAATTATTAACAGTTATTTTTAATTTTATAAATATCAATAAAGCAAGTCATATATAACGAGACATTGCTTTTATAAGTTTGTACTTACAAAATGTAATACAGAGAGCGTACCAATAGCTCAAACAAGTTCTTAATTAATAAGTGCGGTAAAATAAAATATTTAAAAATCTCTATCCGAAAAACTTTATGCCCAGACTAATTGGTTTCGAGCTCATGGTTCTCCTCAGTGGAAAACTAGAATTTTCAGCCATCAGATATAAAATATCAACTCAAAACCCAGCACTTGTCAAGCGTTATTAGCCGAGAGGTCATCACAACTGCCTTGCAAGCAAGTAGTTGGTTGCAGACGGTTATGGGTTCGCCTTCCGGTCGATGCTATGACATATGGAAAAAAAACCCAGCAATTATTACATATATAATAGTTATGTTTTCAGAGTTTCTACTTAAATATTACATATGAAATAAGTGTTGTTTTTTGAGTTGATATTTTGGATCTAGTGTCTGAAAATTCTAGCTCCTCGCTGAGGTGAGCCATAAGCTCGAAACCAATTAATCTGGGGATGAGATTTTCAGATAGAGATTTTAAATAGTTTCTCTTACCGCTCTTATCAATTAGGAGTTTGTTTGAGCTATTGGTACGCTCTCTGTATTACACTTAATTTCATAAAATATTATTACTTGTTTATTTAGTTATTCTTGTTCTTTTATAAAAATTGATATCTTAATACTGTGTAAAAAAATTAACTCAAACATATAATTTGAATTTTAAAAAATAGCAGGGTTTAAATGCATTGACACAATTTCTTGTCATTAAACAGGGATTTCAAAACAAAAACTAAGAACGTTTTGTGTCAAACACTAAAAAATACTATCATGCTGTCATTAAAAGATTGCGTGTCATAAAAATATCAAAATTATTATAATTTAGAGTTTCCTAGAAAAAGAAATAATGTAATCATAAGGGTAATAATATATTATTTTCATTTCACTTCATTAGAAATTCTAACTTTTTTTCTCTATAATGAATAGAAATGAAAACTTAATAGAATGTACTTATAGCACTGATTAATAAATACCACTTATATCAAAACGTTTTCTTTTTTTTTGCTTTGATATTAAAGAAAGGCATTAAAGTTCTTAGAGAAACTTATTTATCTAGTTTTGAATATACATATATGAAACTAAAAAATTTTTCGGTCATATCGTGTATTAATTTGTCTGTATAAATCGCCAACGTTTAGGTGAAATCATACAAATATTTATATATAAACATGAAAATCGCAGTTATAAAACATGTATAGTCTTAAGCTGAATTTTTTTTTCATGTGTCAAAGCATCGGTCGGGAAGCGAACCCGCGAATCCGGGACAACTGTTTGTAAGGCGGCTGTGCTGACCACTCGGCCACCAACGCTTGAAAAGTCTTAATCTGATTTTTCTAAATTGGAATGTTGTTGAGATAAATAATTCACTAAGAGTTTGTATTACTGGCTTTTCAAACAACTTCTACAGATCAGTTCCTACATAAACACTTATAAATAAAATATGGACTTCCTATCACGTTTCATATTTACTATGTTTCAAGTTAAGCATGTAAATCTTCAAATGGGATAATTACTTTACACCTATAACATAATATATATTTTTCTATTAATTGTTTAAGATTAAATTTAAACAAATTTTATACACCTTATCATAATCTTAATACTAATCCATTTGGATCTATTTTAATAGTCTTCACTTTCTAGATATTCATTACTTCGATGGCAAAGAGACTGTTGCTGATGTGGGTACTATTTATTAAATCTATTTATTTATATAACTTTGGCTATTCATGATCAATTCATATAAATTATTTGTAGACTGTTAATTGTCTTACAACTTCAACATAAGAATTTTTTTATGGTTCTGTTGTAATTTAAAACCCTACAACTTCAAGGAGTAGAACCATCTTTTTTATGAGAAAAATCATGTCCACCATCTTTTTGTAATCAATCTAATAGATAAAAGAAGCAGTCGTATTTTATTTTAATAAGATGTATCACATGAATTGCTTAGCTTAATAATATTCTTAGAAGTCTTTCTTAACCATTATATAGGTCATTTATTTGAAAGATTGAGAAATTAGTAGATACTAAATGATATAAGACTATAATATTCACATTCAATGATGGATTTTGTTTTTTTGTCTTCATTCAACAATAGAGAAATTGAGAGAGAGAGAGAGAGAGAGAGAGAGAGAGAGAGAGAGAGAGAGAGAGAGAGAGAGAGATGTAAACCCTAGTAAGAAGCGGACACTAAATGGTGTAGTGCTATAATGTCCACTTTTAAATGGCAGTTTATGATTTTGGTCTTTATTGGTGAGGGCATAGGTTTCAAAGCAGGATCTAATATCCCCATTCATCAACCCCAACTATATCATTTAATGCTTATTTATTACTAGAATAGAATTAAAGAATTGCTTTTATAAAGGTTTATTTATATGAAAACTATAATATTATGATCTTTTTTTCTCGTGTGTCATAGCAGCTGTCACTGACTTCTCAACCACCAATGCTTGACAAACACTATGGATTTGTGCTTAATGTTTTAGTCTTAATCAAAAGTTTACAAAAAATAATCTATAAGTGTACTTTGTCAACATTTTTTAAAGTCATAAATGCATTAAAATCAACAAATGAGATATCAAAAGTAAGTAACACTTTTAGTATTTTAGAATCATGTTGAATAAGGTGATGAGGCTTTCCAGTTTTTGGAATGGCTTGTCACATTTGGATACTAATACCTATCTGTCATTTTATTTTATATACTTGGGATTAAATGATGGATAAAACTTTTATAATAATAATTAACAATCTTATTATACTTTGTTTCAGTTACCATGCTGATTTACACTTGATTACCTGTGATGATAAGATAATAAGTAATGGTTATTGTTACTCATACATATTAATTATTGATTCACATAGGCTAGAGATAGAAATATATGAATGGTACATTCAAATAAAGGAATCCTTTTTTTAATTTGGATGAGATTTCTGAGGTTTAAATAATTATTAAATTCAGAGTTTCTTAAATGCCCTAAATCCTATTTCTGTTGGTAAATATCAATGGCATTATTTTTTGGCCAAGCAATTAAAGACTGACTTTATTTTAAAAATATATTTATTGACATAACAAAATTTGTACAGATGAATATTAAATACACTTTGATAATGTTGGCTCAAATACATTGCTGGTGTTGGCTTCTTCCATCAAGGCTAGCTTGGTAATGTAGGTGTCCTAGGTCTGGTAGATGTATGGCAGAGGCATTAACCACACTAACAGGTTGATGTATGAGTAAGTAACATTCCATTTTGTTGGTATTGTCCACCCCTTTTGAGGTTGACTCTATAATGCTGACATATTAGAACTGGTACCCATGTGGTCTGCCTCTCTAGCAGGATCCGGCATGTTACATTATAGACTACTTCATTTACGATAGACAGTATAATGTCAATATATCAGGTCCAATATTTATGTAGACTCTGTGAACCATACTAGCAGGTTCCATATATTTGTAAATAAGAATCTAGAGGATAATATATTGTCTTTGTTCTGAAGAACTTTCAGCTTATTGAAAAATATAGCATTGAGGTCCAGTGCTGGTTGTGTAAAGTTTGTCCTGCTTCTTGTGTACCAAAGGGCATATGTCAGGAAGGTAGATAACTTTAAATATATTTTTTCCAAGATAATGTAAATATCATCATCTTTACAATTATTTATGATAATCAGAATGATGGATTTATAGTGCAATAAATATTTCATCCACTAAATGGTCAACTAGATTATTAAAAATTTGTGGAGCCACTATTTCATTCAATTTACTTTGATTAGATCATTGAAGATAATAAAAAACATAAACTGGAAGTTTATCATCAAAAAAGTGTTTTCATCAACCAAAATAAAGTTGATCTGCTTTTTAAAAAAATGACAGTTATCATCCTCAAATAATACTTTACTTATTGTGTACCAATAATCATTTAAATTTTGATATCTTCATTACTTTTTATGATATAAACTGTGGGAAATTCCTATTTGGCTTGTGAAAGTGTTAAATTTCTGTCTCTGTAAAATGTCCAATTTTTTAGTTATTTAGAATGTCAGATAAATGGAAAGTGATTACACTAATAATTTAAAGAATTACTGTTTTTACTTAATTATAATTAGTCTTGTAATTAATTATAAGGGTTTTTTTAGACACTTTTGAATATTTTTTAAGATTTGTGTAATTGATGACATGATTTAATGATATTGCTAATTTGATATCTCTTTAATTATTTACACCCTAAGTGGAATTTTTCCTAAATATGGACCTATAAAGATGTGGCTGTTAATCTCAGTGAAGCATACTTTACTTCAATTTATAAAAGAAATAAAATGAATTAAAGCACTTCTAAAATACTTTTAAATAATTTATTGGTAGTTGAGGAGAGAGTGTACTGCAGCAATCAGATGGCGCTGCGACATCATCAACAACTGGCCTGAAACCTGCAAGTGATAAATTTATTTTCGAAAGTGGCTCAAAATTCACAAATAAATAAAAAAAAGTTACAAAAGTGTCTAAAAATTCACAAATAAAAAAAAAAGGTACGAAAGTGGCTAAAAATTGACAAGTAAAAAAAAAAAGTTACCAAAGTGGCTCAAAAATCACAAACAAAAAAAAAAAATCTGATGAAAGTGGGTCAAAAATGACAAATAAAAAAAGTAATCGATGAAAGTGCCTCAAAAATGACAAAAAAAAAAAAAGAAGATGAAAGTGGCTAAAAAATGGCCAAAAAAAAAAACTCTGATGAAAGTGACTGAAAAATGACAAAAAGTAAAATGACAAAAAAAAAACCCAGATGAAAGTGGGTCAAAAATGACAAATTAAAAAAAAAATCGATGAAAGTTGCTGCAAGAATGACAAATAAAACAAAACCCCAATGAAAGTGGCTAAAAAATGACAAATTAAAAAAAAAATCGATGAAAGTTGGTGCAAGATTGACAAATAAAACAAAAACCAGATGAAAGTGGCTAAAAAATGACAAATAAAAAAAAAATAATCGATGAAAGTGTGTCAAAAATCACTAATAAAAAAAAACCGATGAAAGTGGCTGACCGCCCCCCCTAATATCAAAATCTCTTCACTTAAATCGAAAAATATAAATGGCTGAAGATATATGTATATAAGAAATAGATAAAAAGGACAAATTATTAAAAAAACACAATAAAATGGTATCAGATCCTGTAATAATTCAAATTTAAAAAATAAATAAGTCTGTGATTAATACAAAACAAACATGGTGGACAATGGCAGACAAAACGCGGGAAATCCAAAGCAACGGTTATACAGTATAAACTAACAAGAATATTACTCCCCCTCAATGAAGACTTTCTATCCAAAAATAACTCAGTGTAAAATTATAATGAAATATGGCAACCACCGAGAAACTTTTCTAAAATGTACTAAATCTTATCAATTTTTAAAAAATCAAAGACTGTTTGCAAATATGCTGTGCATTATTTAAGTAACAGATATAATAAATGGGCAAATTAAATCAAAAAAATACTCCTAAAATACAAATAAAAAAAATCCAATCAAAAATATTTAAAAGCAACGGTTATATAAACTAAAAAGAATACTACTGGTTTGAAATTATGGCATCTAATCAACCCCCCCCCCCCAATGAAGACTTTCTATCATGAAATCAAAAAATACTTCAAAATACAATAAAAAAAAATTTGGTGTATTACCTAAGAGATAAACTCTCTCTGAACAATTACTAAGTAACTTTTCAAAAATATACATTTAATATTTAAAAAATAAAAAGTCTATTTGCAAATAATTAGTCACAACACTTAAATACAGAGTAATAAATAGTAAGTAATTATATATAATTATAGCAAGTTATTCGTTATTTATTAATTAATAATTATATATAATAATCATTGATTACAGTTACAGAAAAAAATATTATATTTATTGCGAATAACATTACAAGATTTTATTTTAACAAGAATTTAAATAAACAGAGCAAAACTCTCCATACAGTATTGCCACCTGTGCTAAACAGAGTAATCAATGGATGCCAGAAGGCTTGTGCAGAAAATCCCTATCTAATGCCTACTCATCCAGTATCCCTAGACTAGTTTCTGGCTTGTGGCCTTCGTCAGTGAGGAGCTTTGGATCTGAGAGCACTGCATCTAGATCTTAGAATCTAATGCAACCCTCTAGCAACCACCTTTTATCTCTACTTAACTACAAAACTATGAGAATGAAATTGAAAACACAAAAAATATTTTCAATCTAAGCTCAATAGCTTATATAGTCATATGGGTCTGAACTCAGTTCAGCACCCATACATTTTGGTGTCTTTGGCTCTTTTACAACCATAGCCACCACTATCCTATTAGGCAGGATTGGTGTTAAACCATTAAGCTTATATGACTATATAAGCTATTGAGCTTAGATTGAAAATATTTTTTGGGTTTTCCATTTCATTCTCATAGTTTTGTAGTTAAGTAGAGATAAAAGGTGGTTGCTAGAGGGTTGCATTAGATCCTAAGATCTAGATGCAGTGCTCTCAGATCCAAAGCTCCTCACTGACGAAGGCCACAAGCCGGAAACTAGTCTGGGGATATTGGATGAGTAGGCATTAGATAGGGATTTTATGCACAAGCCTCCATTGATTACTCTGTTTAGCACAGGTTGCAATACTGTATGGAGAGTTTTGCTCTGTTTATCAACAATTAATGTGCTAGTATAGGAAATGTGATCATGTGATGCTTAATGGTTTAAGAATTTAAATACATAAGAATATTAAAATAGAGTTTTAAAAATATATGCTGGGATATTAAACATGCTGATCATCATCAATGCTCAGGCCACTTGTATTGGCCAACTATAAACTTAAATTTTTAACAAGACTGAACTAAAATAAAATATAATAGTGCATGGGCTTTAAAGAGTATCCTATTTTGCACCAACCAGGATGATGGTTGATCATCTCTGGATTCCCAAAGCACTAAACACATCCCCATTTATTAGTGTCCAAAATCTAGCTCAGAGAACATGGGCTCTATTACTGTATGTGAACAAGAGATGATGGAATACAATTTTTAACAATTAAATATAAGTTTATTAATAACAAAAAAATGAATAAGGTCTTATAAGGGTTCTGATTATGAAAAGTACACAATAATACAGTCATCACTCTGTAATTTATAAGATTACTACAAATTTCATGTTTTCACATTAATTTACATAATTCCTATTCAAAATTTAAATTGTTACATTGATTTACAAAATTAAAATTTACAATCCAAGTTATTACTATGGTTTACATATATAGGTGCACAGACGCGCGATTTATAATATACAATTAATCTATTTCCATTGATATTCAATAACAATAAAAAATGATTAAAACTTACATATGTGTTATAATTGATAACATACGCACATATACATGTGTGTGCATGCGTGAAATAACCTATTTGACTTGCTGCAAAATAATTATCCAAATCTTAAATTATATATAAATATAATAAATGATTAAAGTTTCAGTTAAATGAAATACATTTACATAGTAGGTTTACTGAAACGCATATATATATCTAATTTGCACAGACGTGCGATATATTAATTTATCTACATAACATTAGTATTTATCACAATAAAATTATTACAGATTATTCTCGCAATTTTATTCTCTTTGCTGAATAGTCTTTTTCTTGAAACAAGTACTATCAAATTTTTGACAGTTAATTGATTTAAAATGTCTTTCTTTTTCCTAGTCTAAAAGATTTTTGGAAATCTTTTTCTTGATTATTAATTATAACTTTCTTTGTAGTTTTTTTTCTTTCTAAATTATAAATATAACTTTAAACAGTTTTTTTTCTTTAATAAACGATTTTAAACTAATATTGTTTTATATATTTCTATCAGTTATAAAAACGTCATTTTACTGAGGAAATTGTTTAAAACTTCCTTATCATATATAACGCTACTCACCACCAGCTGTATATACGTTTATCCGTGTTTCTCTGCCTTTCAGCAAGCTGGAAGATTTTTTTTGATGAGTTTGTTTTTTAGTGACTGTCATAATCAGGAAAAAGTATCCAAGTAATTAATTGGCATACCATGAGCTTACTTTTGTAGTCCAAGCATTTGTCAAGCTGTCTTCTAGAACATATTTAAGCAGCTAGTTGATGCATTTGAAGTGACCCTGGCTTCATGAATCAAAACTGCAGTAAACTATAAGACAGCTACTGGACTGTCCTTAGTTCTTCATAGGAGCTTTATATAATTCTGTTAGCTATTTTGCCCTCTTTTTTTTGGCTATTGATTTAGAAGTGACCCAGCTTCAAAACCAAAACTCCTGTGAAGGAAAATAGTAGCAGCTCCTGCCTTCAGCAACATTAGTTCATGGTAGCTTTTCTGCAAACTCTCTGCTACAGCCAACAACATACTGCTCTCTTCAAAATCATTATCCAGACTTTGCAGTGGCCCAGTTGGCCTCTGCTTAAAATATTATAACCAGACTCCTCTGGTCAACTCTTACAAACTATAAGCAAAAAAAAAAAAACTGATATTTTTTTTTTATCAGTCTTATATAAACTTGGGTAGGTCAGGTGACAAAAACACAGTGGCTGTTTTCAATCTACTTTAATCCATTTGAAAACAAGCTGGAAATTTTTATCAAAGTGTGATTTTCATGTTTTTACTTTAATCTTTGGAATTTGACCAAAGGTGTGATAATCCTTTTGAAAACATATACATGTTTTCATTTAGACAATAAAAATTTACAAATTAATTAAGGATTTCAAAAATAGACATTTTTTTTCAAAATTATCAAAAAAACAAGCTTATATTTAAATTTCAAAATCAGAATTACAAATAATATTTATCAGACCTTTTAAAAGTTTAATTTATAAAACAATTTTTATTTTAAATCAGAGTTATTATTTAACCCTTTACATATTATGGTTTTATTTTAGTAAATATAAAAAAAATATCTACAAAAATTTATTCTGTGTTTATTTCTACTTTTCCTTTATTTTACGTATATATATGCACATACACTATATTAGTGTATGCTATGTAAGCCAACTGGTTACAATATATATATATAAAAGATTAGGCTAATAGAAATAATTATGTTACAAATATAATTAAATAAAACAATTCAGAAATATACTACAATAATGCAATTTAGAAAGGTATGATCAAAAAGGGTAGAATAGTAAAAAGTTCATGAGGAGAGATACAATTACCATCCTGATTCCTTGGTCCTGTTTCCGCGATGTTCGTGGCTTGATCCATCACAAGGAAAAATGGAAACACATAGCATTCTTTTAAGAAAAGTTCCACAGACACGGCACAGAGTTCCGATTAATATTGGTTGGATACTATGGCATTTTGATGGTTTTAGAACCTCAGCGGCAGGCAAAGCTATTTGCCTAACCACCAAGCATGTTTGTTTCCATCAAAATACTATGACTTCTAACTCGTTGCATGTTAAAACTTCCCCACGATTGCAAGGACGACAGTTGAATAACTTTTTGGAGCAAGATCTAAATGAGAAGCAAAATCTGAGAGGTTCACAGTACAGGATCCACCGAGCTAATCAATAGCCAATCCTACTAATAAAAAATCGTCAGCATGATAATGAATGAATGGAAAATCTGAATGAATTCTCCAAAGAGAAATCTGACTGAAAGCAAGCAAGAGAAATCTGAATCAATTCTCACAAGAGAAATCTGACTGACAGCAAGAAAACTCTGAAAGCCAAGTCTTTTGTTCTCTCTCCTATTTATACCTTTTTTTGTAAGCTACCTTCTCTTGTTTTGTGTATAATCTTAGATCTTGATAAGGACCCCCACACTCCTTTGTTTCAAAGTAACATTTTCTAAAAATAACTTTTACTTTTTTATTCTAAATTTCTTTCTTTAAACTTTGAATTTTTCTTAATTAAAAAAGGCCATCTTTAATTTGCCTTGAATGGGCTAACTAATTAAAAACATACATTCCTTTAGGAAATGTTGGCAGGTTTATCTCAAAATAAAATCATACACCATATTTTAACAAGATTTAAAAAGAAAAATATATTCTTATTTCTTTTAATAAAATAAGCATTTTATTTCAGCAGAATTTTGCATTAACTCGTATATATATGCTTGACGTATAAACATGTTTGATTAAAAGGTTTTACAAGTAATTTTTTTAAACAGCAATTTAATCTTGGAATGGAATTTATTTAAAACCGAATATTTAAATGCAAATACAAATTTGTGGTTAAAACACCTGTAGAGGTCCCTACTATCGCATTTTATATGCATATTATTGAGGTTATAGCCTCAGTAAATATTACTATGTAATCAATGTGCGTTTAATAAATTTATAATTACAACTTTAAATTTAATAAACGTAATTAATTTTCGCTTTAATGCAAAACCCTTCTGATATTGGGCTATAAACTTAATTCAGGTCTACAATGCTGATTAAGTTTATAGGAGGCTGTGAAGCATGGATCGGACTTCCGGATCCATTGCTTCTATATATATAGATATATATATATATATATATATATATATATATATATATATATATATATATATATAATAGAAATTTATTTTGTGGAAGACACTATTTGTTATTAAAATTTCATGTCACCCTGAAATATCCAAATATTTTTTCACAGTTAATATTTGCTGAAACAAAATAAAATTTTATGGATCTTTAAGAAAATGATATATGTAGAAGTAGATTAATGAGTCTCATTGAGAATAAGCAACTAAAATTCCTATAGGTTATAGTTGTGGGGATGTTTGGCCCCCATGCCTGAGATTAATAAATGAGGACTCTAATGTAAGAGTGTCAATCTTATTATTGCTCTATTAAAAAAAGTGTGTTTGAACTAAGTTAGAATTTTGTGCTCCAAAATAGGAAATTGTTAACTTCTGATTGTAATCAGCTAAATTTCATTATTTTGGATGCTCAACTAAATATAATAAAGTTTGTGTGTGTGTTTTTTTTTTCTGGTGATGAAGATCTTTTTCCCTCAATGATTATTTTTTTATGCAAGATGTTTTGCAACATTTCAAATAATAGTAGTGCACATCAATAAATAAATGAGGAAACAAATAAGTGAATAAACAAAGAAAAGATTGTTTTATAGGGAAATAATATTACAAGTGATCCTAATGGGTAATACAAAAAAGTGGCTGTCTAGAGGTTGTTGTGGAAGTATCCAATGTTGGCAGATATCTTAGGTAAATTATAATCAGAATATAATTATTATTTTGATATTTATAAGGACAATTGTTGTTTTCATATATAAGATTTACTAACTATTAATTACAAAATGGGAGATTTGCAATGATGATCTGGGAGCGACCCAAAAAGCACCATCCCAAGATATAAATCACATATTACATATATTACAGAATTTTGATGATATGTTTCTGGACTTAAAGGAAGGTATTTACAGATGCATTCAAGAAGATATCAAAAAAAACCTTAACAGTATAGAAGCAGACATTAGAAAGAATATTATTGCTATATAAAAAGATATTAAAAATGCTATTAACAGTGTATAAGGAGATATCAGAAAATATATTGATAGTGTACAAGAAGATAGTACTAATAATGTACAAGAAGGTATTAAAAAGGCACAAGAAGAACTTAATTGTAAAATTGAAAGTTCTAGAAATGATACTGTTAAGAAGTTTAACTATAAAATTAGTTGTTGGAAATAACTTTTGAAAATGTCAAACTTGATTCTGATCAAGAATTAAAAGAAATTATGGATAGTTTAGATATGTATAAAACTGAAGCAGATCATAGATTCAACAATTTGAAGAACAAATTCGATGGATCTAGTCTTGAATTAACAAATCAACTAATTATAACTTGTAATAGTATTAGTGATGTTGAAACTCAATCTAGCAAGTTTATTGAGAAATTTAAAAATGAATTAGACTTAAAATTTAAGGAAATTGGTGGTAATCATGTTAACCTAGAAAAGGGTCTAATGGTGCCACAGGGAAATATTTAGATAAAAATTAAACAAATGAGAAATGAAATGAACTACAAATACAGAGAAAGGCTGAATTAAAAGAATTTAAAAGAGAAATAGTAGATGAAAGTGGTTGGAAGTTAAAGACATTTGTAAATGAAATACAAAATTGGTAGAGAAATAAAGAAAATTCTGAAAGAGTTGAGAGAAGTAACTAATAAATGTCAAGATTTGCCAGAACAAATAGCTGAGCAAAGATTAGAAATTGTGGAAGAATTAAACAGATTTAAAGTAAAACTAAAAGGTTTTGTGAACAGGTTTATTGATCAGATACAAATTGATATTAAGATGAGAATATAAATCAGAAAATTGAAGAATTGCAAATTCTTAATGTGAGAAATTTAAATATAATGCATTTCAATTATTAACATGGTATAAAAAAGGAAGTTGAAATGAGGGTAAAAGATAATAGGTTGGATAAGTTATAACTATTCTGTTTGATCTTTTGAATTCTACTAGACAAAATAAATTTCTTACTAAAGTATAGAAGAGACGTAAATTATATCAAGATATCTTAATATATAATGTATGTAAACAATGATAATTCTTGGAAGACAGTGATCGCAAGTATGTGAAAAATTAACTTACATTTTATACTAATTGTAAATGTGGGCATGTTGGTGCTTTTTAAAAAGGCTGAATATGTTCTTATAAAATATTTATACTGGTCCAATATATATGCCTCCATAATAAATAGCATTAGCTGTTGTGAAACGTCTAAAATCTAAATACACTTATCTTATGCCAATATACTTCAACACCTTATTCCCAGTAATCCCAATAAACTGTTATCATTAGATGTTTGTGGACCACTTCCACAATTTAACAGATACAAATGTTTATTGACTACTTATGATATTTTTAAAAAATATATAGCAGCAGATGTAATAAAGCTCCTTTCAAATTTTCAATTTCCTTCAATAGGTAAGCATTTGTACACCATTACTGGTTATGCTCTTGCATTCATGTCCAACACTTGGAGGAACTGGATTCAAAAATAGAAAATGAAATATATTATAAGTTTGATTAGTAACCCACAATCCAATACAAGAGGATACTGAGAGAGTTAGGAAGACTTTATAGGGTTTATCATGAATGAATCAACCAGATTTATTCCAATAATGTTGCAACTGGGAAGACATGAAGCTTTACTCATAAAAACACCCTTAAGCAGAGGAAATTGACAGTAATAATGATATTGAACAGACCAGAATTAATTTAAGAAAATTGAGTTGTAAATGCATTGTTCAATCAAAATATAAACCACATTCCTTTAAAGTTAATGATTCATATGCCCTAGGGCAGTAACCCAAAAAAAAAAACCATTTTTAGAAAGTCTTTAGAATTATATGATGATAAACCTTTTCAAATTAAAAGCACCCAGAAGAAACTAAAATAATTTGAGATCTGTGTGATCTTGTAAATAAATATTTAGAGATTAAATATAATAGAACAATTCATAAATAATACTAATCCAATTTGGTCATAGGTCAAAAATTAATAATAATAATAATAATAATAATAATAATAATAATAATAATAATAATAATAATAATAATAATAATAATAATAATAATAATAATAATAATAATAATAATAATAATAATAATAATAATAATAATAGTAATAGTAATAATAATAATAATAATCATTGTGAAAGGCATGGATGAATAGCAAAAACATGGATGCAGTAATGGTCAATCAGGGTTCATTGAATTAATACAGATTTTAATTTCAAAAAAAGAAATAGTGAAAGAGGAAAAATAATATATTTTTCTCATAACCTGGAGTAATTTTAATCTTACGTTTTTTCCCATAAAAATATATAAGGAGAAAAATAATTATATTGCAGTAGTTGAATAATCAATTTTGTGTTTCTCTTTGATGTTCGGGTTTAATCTGTAATTATGTAAATGTAATGTCTGTTTAATATTTGTGAGGTGGGACAAATGGTTGTACATTTTATATTAGTGTAATATCTGGCATTGATTGTATTCAATATGCTTAATTTATAAAAAGGAGGTGGGATTATATATACTTGAAAACCAAACAGTGTGGGGATTTTCAAAAGACTTTGTTGCTGTGATGGTGATAGTTTCACATAAATTAAGAAAAAACACAAAGAATTATGGATAATGATGATGATGACTTTAAAAAACATATGATTGTAGTTCATATGAATAAAAATAATGTGTTGAAATTGAGTTGTCTTTTACTTTGAGTGCTATAAAAAACTAAACAGGTTCAGAATTTATAATAGCTTCTTTTTTTTTTTTTACTGTTTTATCTACTTATGGTGGGATAATTATCCAAGTGAGTCTATCACCTGACTGGGCCTCTCTACCACATTTCATCTGGAGAATGTATTAAACAGAATAGAATTTAAATGATCTATTATGGAAAGAGAATAACTTTGAGAAATTTTAGAATTCATAATTGTGCAGCTTTCAGAAATTTACCCATGGATCACCCTTGTCAAACTTTTGTGTCCATGTACTCCTTGTCATACTTTTACAAAAGCAAAGCCAATTGACAAGTTAGACAGTGAATATCCCCTATGTAATAATACCCAATGTTTTCTAAGCCTTTGAATTATTTAATTCAAATTAAAAAAAATGGCTTCGAATTAGTGTAATGTTCTTACTCGTGTTAAATACCATTATATATATATATATATATATATATATTGAAGAAGATTTACATTATCTGTCGAAGAAGATTTAAAATTATTGTACACTAGCTAACCTAACTAAATCCAACAAATTAAGCAATTTCAGTTTTAATGATAATAAATATAAAATTTCGAATTGAATAAATAGATAGTAAAGTGTTTGACCTTAAAAAAAAGTAACCTTAATAAATACTTTATTTTAGGCTTGGTCAAAGCGTATTGTACTTATCAAACCGTACTGCAAACGAAAAATAATTATTGAAAGTTATACTAGCGAATTTATATACGAAAACTGTGACCAAGTAATAAAATATCTAATTTAAAATTTAATAAAAGGAATTATTAGTTTGGAATTGCCTTGCAGAGAAGAAATACTCATTGTGTTGACTACTCGGAAAAAAAAATAATAATAAAATCTCAAAATCATTTTTTTTTAATGGATAATGATTCTGGATATAGCTCTCTAATATTGTAAAGGACCTTATTATCTTAATAGTGATGTATTCTTAGGATTTACTTTATAGTAAACTATTTTAATTATTTGAAATGTTGGATTTACATGTTGATAAAATAGAGTTTCAAACATCTCAATAGAAGGGTGTGTAAAGTATAATATAGATGAATATATAAATTTAAGAGTATGAGTATGTTAATTTGCTGTGAGTCTTGATACATTTATATGAAGAAGTTATATTGAATTAAATGATTTATAATTATTGTTAATCCATTTATTTATGGATTTATATCATGCCCTTGATTCTTTTCTTCACGAAGTAAACTAACCAGAGTGATGAAGGGTAGAATGAGTGAGAATATATATTTTTCTTTGGAGTAGATCTTATTTCAAATGAGTCTTTGTCACATCTGATGAGATATTGTGCTTTTTGTGCAATTTCTTACTGTGTTTATATTTAAAACTTCTGGAGTTTGTTAAATTCTACTAATAACTTGCACTTGAAATGGTAATCAATTGCTAGATTGAGTATTGCCATTGCTGGCCAATTACATTTATGCTCATCTTGTTGATTGGTGCCAGATTATCTAAAGGTAGATATAAACATTATTTTTTGGTTCACCTGCATTAAAAGTTGAACCATGGGTTTGAGAATGATACATCCTCTCCAATTATGCGTTTTATTGTCTGCATCACCTATTGTAAAAATGCTCATATGATAGATTTAAAACATTGATATTTTATTTTGTTTCTTTGTTATACTTATTAAAAAAAGAGAAAGAGATGAGGAAAAGGGGAAGGAATAAAGCTAAGTAATCAGAGTTCAAACTTAACTTAGGTCAAGAACGTTTTATGTTAATAAATTTATATTACTTTTCTTTCAGTATTTTATTGTTATATTTGTTACTTTATAATTATTCGTTGTAAATAAAATATTTTTGTTATTTTTAAGTAAATGAGTTTGTCATTGATCAATCATCTATATCTTTAGAAGATTTTAAATGTATTAAAAAATGTAAAATTTATTAAAAGATGTAAAAGTTAATAAAGGATGTAAAAATTATTAAAAAATATTAAAGTTATTAAAAGATTTAAAAGTTACTAAAAGATGTACAAGTTATGATAGATACAAAGGTTATAAAAATCATAAAATTGATGGACTTTAAAGAGATTTAGTCATATTTGAAATTTACCTATAGTATTTATTATTGTTCTACCTATATCGTTTTATGGGAATACATAATATTTATCAGATGAATGGATACAAATAAAAACCCATTTGTATCTGTGCTATTATATTACAGATTGACATTTAAACTTATAATTTAGATGAGAAGATTATTAAGAAAACCCGGAAACAGTTTACTAAATAACCATTACCCACTATGATAGATAATTGATTATAGTTCAGTAGCTGTTAGAGTATATATATATATATATATATATATATATATATATATATATATATATATATAAAGGAAACTGAGCATAGAGATTTATTTTAAAAAATATGCTATTTGGTATTTAAAAGTTCATATTATTCTGAGATATATTTATATATGCATACAATAATCCTTTTATATACACTTTAATGCAAAAAACTTTGATGATTCCTTTATTTTCCTGAAAGTTTCAATTGCCCTGCAGTCTTCATCAGAGCGATCTTAAATTCCTCTATCTTTTAAAATAAATGATTTTTTCAAATATATGAAAGAATGCAAAGAATGTGAAAGGATAAAAATAAGAATATTCTGAGATACCATAATGGTTTCTTAACACTTAATATTTACTGAAATAAAATAAAATTTTATCGGTCTTCAAAAAAGAGATATATGTAGAAGTAGATTAAAGAGTCTCGTTGGAAATAGGCAACTAAAATTGGTATATATTATAATATATATAAATTTAATTGAAATATATATAATTTCCCATATCAGCAGGATAAAAGTGAGACATGGATTATCTATCATTAATAAAGGCTTAAAGAAGAAATATTTAATAATGATCCATAGCATTTTTAAAATCCATGACAAAATCTCAATTTTTTTTTTAATGTGTCAAAGCGTCGGCTGGGAAACAAACCCCAGGACAACTGCTTGTAAGGCAGCTGTGCTAACCACTTGGCCACCAATGCTTGACAAACCTCCATACTTCGATATCATCACATAGACTGAATTTTAAATCTCCATACTTTTAAACTTGGTATATGTGATAATATCAAATTTATAGTTGTGATGGCACATCTTCATTGAATTGTGCACATAAATTAAATGAAGAGCAATAAAACCGACTTGCTTATTTTGATGACATCTAAAAAATGGAATAGCATTGCTTTCACTGAGAGTATACTTGAAGATTTTAATGAAAATCCATTGTAATTAATGTTTTTAGATAGAAAGTCTGCTGCAGTAAATATTTAAAAAGAAAAAAGTCACCAAAAAATCTGATGTCATAAAATATCAAACAGACCGCCATCATATGTAAAATGTGGGATTAACAGATAGATTTGTATAGGCATCTAAAATTTTGGTAGTCACGTATTTACCTTGCTATAACATTATGATGATCAACATTGTTTCTATGCACTGAATTTTATAATCAAGCATGTATTGGCCTGTTCTCCAGACAGGCAAAACCATCGGAGGTTCCCCCTGCCCATTCCAGCACTACGCACTGACTTTTCTAATTTTCAGTCAAAAAATGAGACACATTGTAAACATAAAATTCAGAGCGTAGAAACAATGTTGACCTTCATGACGTCATAGCAAGGTAAATACATGATTATACTATCTCTTTTGTTTTTACACCCTCCCACCCATCCCACTCCCCAAAAAAAACAAATGATTATATCGGTTTATAAGTAACTGCTAATTATAAATATTATTGAATACCCAATTAAAAAACTGATATTTAACAGTAAAATAAAATAATTAAAAATAATAGCAGGTATTAAAATATTAAACGGTTTAGTAATATATATATATAGTTCTACTTTTAATTATAATTCCTTCAACCACTTTCAAAATTACAATTATAGTTATATTTTTATTTTTTATTTAAAAAAATTAATTATGGTTTCTAATAACAGTTTTTTTTTTTTAAAAAAATGATATTGAATAAAAGCAAAACAATGACTTTTAAAGTATTTTTCGTGAATCTAAATTAAGCAACTTACCCATTCAGATTTCATCTGAATGAATGCAACTAAATAAAACTTTTGATTATACATTTACAGAACTGAGTTTCTAAGGAATTAAAGTGCCTTATTTCTTTTTTTGTGGGTCTGATAGTATTAGCTTCAATCAATAGTTTGATTAGTTTTTGCTTTCATTAGGTTTATTTGCTAATGAAGACGACTGATGTATAATTGTAAATTGCAGTAAATTTGTGATTAAAGATGTTCATACCAATTAATTTTATTTTTTTTGCATTATCGCTTGATGTTTTTTTTTTTTTTAAGTTTTAGAAAAAAATTAATTAAAGTAAATTAGTTATAAAAAGCATTCTATTATAGATCTTTTTAAAAAAAAAAAATGTTTACTGCAGCACAATAGCATGTATTTGATTTTTTCCCCCTTAATTTAAATAAATCAATGTTTTCACATTATTTTTTAACATGTATGTATTTATACCCATATATATATATGTGTGTGTGTGTGTGTATGTGTGTGTGTGAGAGAGCGTGATTACATAAGAAATATTATTTTTTTTTAGATTATAGATTCAGCTTATGTAGAAAAAATTTTAACAATTGGTAAGTCATCATCATCAACCATTATCGATTCACTGCAAGATGAAGATTTCTCCAAGTTCAATCCATCTCCGATCTTTAGCTTCTCTTCTCCACATCATCCCTGCACACTTTCTTATTTCATACATCCATCTCATATGTGGTCTCTTTCTGGGTTTTTTACAATGTCTTGGAATCCAGATTAAGATTTCAATTGTCCATCTATTATCATCTCTTTTAGCAATATGTCCAGCCCAACTCCACTTCAGTCTTTTAATTTTTTCAATGAAATAAGTAATACCTATTTGTTCTCTTACTCATATATTGTGATTTCAATCTCTTCTTGTTAACCCAACATGCATCTCTCCATACTTCTTTGAGTGGTCTGCAGTCTCTGTATTGCTCTTCTATTAAGTGTCCAAGTCTCAGATCCATAAGTAAGAACTGGTAAAACACATTTATTAAAAACCTTCCTTTTCAAACACATAGGCATATTTTTTTTTTTAGTATCAAGTTATTTCTACCAAAAACAATCCAACCAAGTTTAATTCTATGATTAATTTCATTCATTATGTTCCCATCTGTATTAATGTAACTGGAAAATACCAATAAATAAATATACACATAAGCTTATAGTAAACTAGACGGATATTCTTATATAGAAACAAAGAAAAAAAAAACTTTAGTCGTCACATCTGAATAATGAATTTAATTACTTAATTGAAAATATTGATTATACTCTAAACCAGGGGTGTCCAACAAGTTGATCGTGATCCACCGGTCGATCGCAAAGCCATTTTGAGTCGATCGCGAGGCCAATCTGGCAAGAGCTGTCGGGTAACGAGTGAACAAATTAAGTCAAGATTTTCAAGTTTTTTTTGTTATTTTGTTGTTGTTCTAATTTTTTTCAATTCTAGATAGGTGAAGTTTACTAAGCCATATCTTTATTGAAAATAATATTTTAAATATTGATATTTTAAATATTGAGTTTTTTGGCCCATTAAATAATTATTATTTTTTACTAGTAGATATATAAAAATAGTATGTATTTCACACCTGCCTCCACTTAGACTATGCCTATGACAACAAATCGATCGCCTATGACAACAAGTCGATCGCCTATGACAACAAGTCGATCGCAACATATTTTTAAAATAAAAAGATCTTATGAACACAAAAGTTGGCCACCCCTGCTCTAAACCATCTTTAAAGCAAATAAGCAATATTTTTTGTCAATCAGTTTGTGCTTCCAGTGAAAGAATTTCTTATTGTGATAAGATATAAAATTAACTCATTGTATGTATATTTGTATAGTTAGTTTTATTTGATAAATACAGAAAAATCTCTAAATTCAGATTAGAAAAAAGAGCAACTATACCAGTATCCCCCAAAATTGCTCTGTTCAACATCGTATTGAATTAGAACATTCATTCACTAGTTATACCAACTTTACATTCTATTGATAGTTTCCCACTGATAGTTACATTTATAGGCATTATCATCAGTACCTTTTTTTCAAATAGAGGAATATCTCATCAAGGATTGCCCAAATAAATTAATGTACAAATTGTGGGCTAAAAAATTCTAGAACCTATCAGTGCAATAGAAGATCAGATAATACAATCAAATTGCATTTATCTAGTGAGAAAACAGATCAAGCAGTCAAGCATTGGTGGTTGAGAGGTCAGCGACAGCTGCTTTACAAGCAGTTGTCCCGGGTTAGCAGGTTCGCTTCCCGGCTGGTGTTATGACACATGGGAAAAAAACAGATCAAGCAACCTTTGAACAACTGCCAAACAGATATACTAATTCCTGCATGGACACATTGAAAATTGTTTGTAATGATACTCCACAAGAATAAATACAACTGGAAAAAAATAACTCTGGAGGATTTGGTAACCTTATATTTCATTCCATCAGGGAAATCGTAACTGAATTACAACACAAATAAATAAATAAAAACACTGATATCAGTGGGAAAAAACTTTTAAATTAGTAATGGAAAAAAACACATAAAGAAAAAGGAAAATAAAATGTCAATACAATTATAACAATGATGCTAGTTATCAAACCATCACAATTTGTTTTAGCTATCCCTGGGGAGTGGGGAGTAAATACAGGGATTAGTTAAATCAATAAAATTTCACCAAACAAGTATAGTTAAAATGAAAAATAAAAACAAAGGAATATATTGATGGGCAGTATATACTCACCCTTACTTATATTTTAATCAGATATGTAATACAGAATATGCATATTGTAACAAGTTTTTTTATTTGTGAATATATTTTAATATTTTAAGTTTTATATATATATATATAACACAAAGTGTTGTGTTTTTTTAAGTATACTAGAAAAAGAGATAAAACAATTAAGTTATAGTTTCTTTTCTTCTTATCTAAATTAGAAACTAAAAATAAAAAATGTTTCTTAATTCGATTTGTAGATAAAGGAAGTTATTAATCAGAAACTTTTATTAATTTTCGTTTATATGATTTTGTAATGATTAAGCAATGTTGCTTAATTTTAGCCAAAGGGACTAACAATTTGAAATGGAGTAGATTTTTTTGTCTGAAATCAATTAAATTATTTGTTTTATGGAAATTCTTGCTATTCCTTTTTTTGTAATTAAAATTCCGCTGTAAGCGAATTAGGGGAAAGGAAAACTAATTTAGATTTAAAAAAAAGCTAGTTTACAGAATTTTGTTCTTTTGTGTCTATGCTATAAAAGGGACATAATTTTATTTTATTGGTCAGTGAGTGCTTTAGTTTCATCGGAGGCAGAGAAGTGAAAAATAGATAGATAAAAAAAATAAATTGCTGGGTAAGCTGCGATTAGGCAGCGTAGACTTTTATTTTATTAAAAATGAAAAAGTGCTTTCAGAGGAGTTCAGTTAAATAAATAAAATCAAATAAGCATTAACCAAGTATACTAGATTTATTCCTTATTAATTATTATGTAAAATATATCCCATTGTGCTAAAATCTGTCCAGCAAGAAGAAAAGAAGTCAGCTTTCAATAAAAAGTTAAAATCAAAATTATCTCTACCTCCTATCTGTATTACTGGAACACTATAACTAAGTTATATCATACGATGAACTTATTTTTATTTTTAATTTCAGAATAAAACTTTTTTGTTGTAATTGGTGTTGTTATAAATTGCTGACGGTTCTTTTAAACCTAAAAAGAAAAATAACCACGTTTCTCTATATATATCAATGACGGAGCGTGACTTTTTTTAAAGAACGGAAGCACACTACATAATTTTTTTTTAAATAATGTTTTTATTTTACTTGCCACAACAATTTTTACATATTTTCCATTCATAGTTTAAAATTTCATATAAAACAAATTAATACAAATAAAACAATATAATCCTATCAAATAAAATCTGTTCTATTTCATTGGTTAATTAATCCAGTAGTATATTATCATATAATTAAAATTTAAAATTATTAATTTTTATATATTAATTCAATCCTCTGTTCTTCCACAGCAAAATGATTTATTACATTAACACAATCGATTTTATGTTTAATATGTTGAAGTAATTCCTTCTCAATTGATATCGGGCTAAATTTGATAGCCTTGATTGTGAATATCTATTTCTTCAAAAAAGTTTTGATTCTTTTTAAACAGAAAAAAGGATCTTTCTACTGATGCTGTGGTAATAGGGAATGTTAGCATGAGTTTATTTAATTTAAAATATTCACTGAAACAGCTTTCCAGCTCTATTTCAATCAAAAACTGCACAATTTTTCGAGTGCTTTTTTTGCTTTTGAAGTTATCATTCCTGAACATTACTTTTAGTTCAGTTTTTAAAGCTGATATAACAAAACATCCCAGATAGAAACATTATAAATTGGTTAGTAGATTCTCTGGGAAATGTTTTTCTAATTCTGTATATTCTAATGTGTCTGACAACTTTAGAAATTCAAAATTTGGTAAAGAACTGAATCTGTTTTCTAATTCGGAAATTATTTGTTTAATAATGACATATAATAAAATGTAAAATATTATTTATTTGATTCACTTGAATCAGTTTGTTTAATTTTAAAATTTTGTAAACTTTCCTTTTCATCAACATTATTCTAGAAAATATCATAATTTGCAACTATTGTTTCTAAATTACGTTTAAAATTATTTATTGCTATTAGATACAATTGTACATCAGATGCTTTAGGTTGAAGAACTTTAAATATCAGTATGTGGGAAAAATTCATTAAGAAATAAATCACAACTATGAACTTTTTGACGTTTAAATTATATAATAAACCCTTTGATCTACCAAGAAAAACATCAATGAAAGAAAAAAATCTTTCTACTACAAGGCCATATTTTTAAGTATCAAAACATTACTAATAATTGTGATTTATTAGAGACAACAAAGCTTTTATCATCTAAAAATAGTCCCACATAATCCAAATATGTATATTCAGTATGGATTTCTTCTAACAAAACGAAAGCAATAGATGAAACTATAAAATTTTGTATATCACTGCACAATTCAGAAAAAAACAGTAGAATTATCCAGATGTATTTTCAAAAGTGAGTTATAGGCTGCTAATAAATTAATGGTTTCTAAATAATTACCTCTATTTACAGAATTTTGAGATTCACCATCACCTTTACAACATAATTCCTGACATGTCAGAAAACAAGTTACATCAGTAAAGTATTTAAATGTATTTCGATTTTTCCATACCTTTTCATTAAAATTTCTAATAGACACTGAATGAGTAGAATTAATTAAATTCTCAACATGAGTTTGACCAATCATTTTAATTGAAATCATGGCACTTAAACATGAACTAGTCTCTTTTCCATGCCTTTTCCTGCCTTTCCTAAATTATTCATATCGCAAAACCCAGTAGGTATCCCAAACAGATTTCTCATTTGTGAATAAAAGATGTGGCCAAAAGGTCAGTGCAGCTACCTTGCAAGCAAGCAGTTGGTTGCAGATGGTTGTTGCGGGTTCACCTCCCAGCTGATGCTATGACATATGGGAAAAAAACAATCTAATTTATTATTTTTTTTACAACCTGTTAACCAGGAAAAGTTTTCTTAAAATTGAATAAAAAATGATTTGTACATCATTTGAAAACAGTTTCAACCATGCTCTATATTTTTTTTTTCATCAAACCATCTTGAAAAAAAAGGTCTTTCCAAAATATCTTCTATTATGCAATTTCAAATACTCATCTTTCATATATTGTCACTTAAATCACTTTGCAACTGTTCACTCAATAAATTCACTGGAAATAGAATAATGCAATTTGTTGCTCAACTGTTTATATCCACATTTTGGCCTCTGGCAATCCAGTGTTCATTTTTGATTGGTATAAATTTTAATTTTTCTATTGTATCAAGAAATAGTTGTAATTAGCAAATATTTCTTGGCATTTATCAAACTCAACTTTCTACACATAATGTAAATTTAATCACTAAGTAAATCCTTATTAGTTAGCAATCTAAAGTATATTTTTCTAATATAATTTCCTTACTTTTTCTGGAGTACAAAACTTATACTTAAATTTCCATAAATATATTTATATAGAACACAACAATATATTTTTAAAAAAATCAATGAAAATTAACTTTAGAAGAAAACTTCAAATTTAAAGTGTTTTTCACCCACAAAAATTTGCAGTCATGGCAAGAATGGAATGACAGACAGAATAAATATAACACTTAAATTAATAACTATTGTGGTTTGTTCCTACAAGCTATATATGGATTAAATTACACTAACACTAGTATACTTATAATGTGATGTAGTCACTTACGTAATCTGGCCCACAGCATATAAAATAATAATAAGGCAATGGTATACATTCCACTTCAGCACTTTCAGTGGTGGTGATCATTGAGTTATGAAGTCCATCTAGAAATATAGTGTGTTTTTGTATTACTTGCCATATTATGTACATCTAGAGAAGTCTGGAACTATTTTATCTGTTAATCAGACTAAGATTAGTTTAAATTTAGATAACACATTATCAATATATTTTTATCTTGCAAATGCTTTTAATATTCTTAAGTTTTAATTGTACACCTGAGTCTTGTTTTATGTGGTAGATAGATTCCTCAAAAAATGCACACAAAAGAAATCGCACAAAAATAAACATAACTTACCTTGAAAAATGGGGGATAGGTTCCCGTAATTTTTAGAAATTGGCATAAAAGCAAAATAACAAGGAAAAATTACTTTAAAATTTGCATTAAAAAATAAGGAAATAAAGTATGACTAATAAAAAATTTCAAATATATATAAAAAAAATTAATATAAGACAAACTTTTTTACTTTTTTTATTAACTACAGTATTTTATTTTACATTTTTTCATACATATTTTAACCATTACCGCTATTTTACAATATGCATTTATTTGTGAACTAGTAAGAAATCAGATTTGTGATGTGATGTACAACTAGCACCACTTCCAGTCTTGGGCTGTGTTAACCCTTTTCCCGCGTCCGACGAGGCTCCTTGTCGACATCTGAAATCACTCTAACTCAGCCCGTTTTCATACGAAAATATTCGTTAAATACGTATTGAATTCGTTTTTAAAAGTTCTGTATGATGGTGACATCTTCCGATTTATTTTAGAAGTAAAAAATAGAAAAAAAAAACGCATTTAAACCTAAACAAAGAAGGAACATTATTTGTGATTGGTTCTTAGCATGCTCTCAGCCGAAAAAGACATTCTGATTGGCTGGAAAGAACAAAGAAACTGCCTGATCAAAGAAAATAAAGAAAAACGCTGAGATTTTCATTTCGAATATGATTTAAATTATTATTAAATAATATTTATGGAAATTAAACATAATTTTCAGAGAGAATAATAAAAAAACAAAATTATTTTCGAAAAATATTGAAGATTTTAGTACAAATATTGAAGTTGTAATAAAAAGAAATATTTACTTTTCTATAACGTAAAAGTCGATCTTTTTGTTTACATTATAACTTTTATGTTGCCGATATTGAATATCTTAGAATAAATAAATAGCAATTTATTTTTGAAAGAACTTTCGTTGTCTTCACAACCTGAAAAATTAATTATATACTTTTTATAAACGTATCTGAGTTGAATTTAATATTATAGGCGAATATGTTTTAACAATAGGCTTTGTCTTCAGTTTGTGAGTTGGCCAATTAAAAGATTTGATTTTTATCTGATACAACCAATGATAAAATTAGCGGTTAAAAGGTTAATGGTTTCTGTTTCTATATTAAAAAATGAGATCGCAATCAAAACAAAAAGATTATGCATTATCATTAGAAAGATTATTTTCAGTTTATAAAATCAATAAAATCTTTGTTTTTATTTATTTTAAAAATCTAAAAAAATATTTCTGTTAATATCTAACAAAATACGTTTTAAAAGTTTAAAATTTTTGAATATTTATTGTGATATTTTTATAGGTACATATAAATCTATTATTATTATTTACTCATTAGTATAAATAGGTTATTTACATAGAAGCTAAGATTCTAAATATAACTTCATGCTATATTCACATAAGCTGCTAATATAATGTTATATTTTTGAAAAAAAAAAGTATTTCAAGTCAAAATAAGTTATTAATAATTTAAATTTTTGATATCTAATAATTATAGTGAATCATGAAGGATATTAAAAAGAAACATGAATTGCATAACTTCAAAATCCCATTAAAATAATCCGCATAAAATGTGACCCAGGTATATATTAGATTTTAGCATTTTGCAAACTTTTTATAATCGATCAATAACACATTGGCAAGCTCATTCCTTGCTGTATATCAAAACAATTCAATAGTTGGTAAAAAAAAAATTGAAAGTCAACAGAAATTCCATACAAAAAATAATGAGTTTGAATTATTCATTTTTTTTATGTTAATCAGACAGTGATTAGTTTAAAAATAGATAATATATTATATTTTGCAAATGCTTTTACCATTCTTAAGTTTTCATTGTAAATTAGATTTTAGCATTGTGTGAACTTCTTATAATCAATTAATAATGCATTGGTCAAACTCATTCTTTACTATATATAAAAATAACTCAACTGTTGTTAAAAAAAATTGAACATCAACAGAAATTCCATACAATAAGAAAAAAAAAGTTTGAATAATTTGTTCTTTTTTTATGTTTCACAAAATAGTTGAGAATTTTTTTTTTATGTTTTAAAAATAGCTTATACACTAATGTACTTGTTGTTCTTACTACATTATTGTATGTGGAACATGTTGGATCGATTTTGTGAGGTTGAATAGGTACATATTTTAGTGAATTTTTTAAATTGAATTTCAGTTAAAGTTTTTGAAAGTTTTAATGAATTTTTCTATGGATACACTCACTCCAGTATTTATTCCATTCAATACATAAACACCTTGTCCCTAATATATATATATATATATATATATATATATATATATATATATATATATATATATATATATATATATATATATATAAGTGAAATAATGCTTAAAGCTAATTGGGATAATTAGTAACCATTAGAAAACACCAGTAACCACATAAACATTCACAATAAGGGTAGTAATCAATATTTCTCACTGCTGCCAAGGCAACCTTCTCACCTTTTAATGGGCGAGACAATTTAATTTAGTTTATTTATGATGATTTGTTTGAATTTTAGTTTTAAAATTGTATTAAAGTCGCTTAGTATTACTGACAAAGTCACATTCCTTTGATCAGTGTTTTTTAATTAAAATCTAAATTATACAGAAGTACAAAAAAATCAAAATGTATTCTAAAATAGATATGAATGCAGATTGGTAATTACGTATACAATAATTGTCCCACTGCAGCTTAAAGTAAAAGAAAATGGAATGGATAATTCATCGTTGTAAGGAAAATTGCTGGATGGCTGAAAGCCAGAGAAAGAAGTGAGCCTAAACACAAAAATAGGAAAAAGCGTCATCGCGGCCATCTTGTGAGAAAAAAACTGATTCTAACTTTTGACGCGTTGAGAGTGGGGGGGGTAACGGCGCACGCAGCCGCTAGAAAAAAGCCTATAATTAAGTTATTCGTAAACCACAAGGTTGATGCAGCTAAGTTGCCAGGAGCTGATCTTCGTCCGCCAAATTGAATTGTGTCGCTGACTGATCATACAGTGTGATTTCGCAGTTTCCAGCTTCCACCCAAATTGACAATGCCCGGGGAACATTCTAAATGAGCGCCTGAGCCGTCGAAACATCATCGGGAGCAAGTCAATTAATTGTTATGAGTAACTGTGTTACACCTTAACCCTTTAATCTTCCTCGCAAGCTTAATGTTATCAATCAAATAAATTACATGCAAGAATATGTCGCTTATAATGCTGTTGCTTCTAACTGCTCAAAATTTTCTTTCTTTAGTTCTCACTCATTTAGTCTTTTAGAATAATTTATATAAATTGTAATTTATAGTAATTCACATTTTTAAATGAATGCATTTATTTTTTTTTGTGTTAGAGAGATTCCATAAACAAACGATGTTAATAGTAATATTTCCTCACCCCAGGGTCCAGTGTACAACATCATCAAGCTATTTGTAAGTTCGCTTTCGAATTAAATATTCTTTTTATAGCTTTGAAGTTAATAACTCCTTGCTTATTATTCTTATTTTAGTTGTCATATAATTGCAATCTAAGGTTCAAATTTTAAATAGTTAATTTCAAAAGTGTTATATTGTTTATGTATGATCTGAGAAATAACCCCACAGTGAGCAATTTATCTGCCATCCTGTGCCGCTGGTCACCTGGGAGGGGCTGAGGGTTTCAGAGTAAATTTACTAAATTATTGTGTTTTCATGCCGTTTCCACTTATACTTTATTGGGATAAGGACTCAGCCTGTGGCGTAGAACAGACTAACACTCTCGGGGTTTTGTATAACTCCTTTTAAAACTCTTTCAAGTACTCGCCCTGATGTCTGTGGGCAATGCCTTCCTTCGATGAAGTTAGCTCCGCCATACTACCATTGTGAGAAAGCAGTTTCTTCCCAGGTAATTTGATCACCGGGTTCAAAATAGGTCCCTGCCGGTTGAACCCCGAGCATTTGGGGGTACCTTGCTTCAGTATTAGCCGGGCCAGTATCTGCTTATGCATCAGCAAGTGATTACTGTAGGGCTCTGAATATAGGCAACCACAAGATCTATCTTCCATGCTGTATTTATAAACCACATCCAACTGTTCGCCCACGCACAGCTCGAGTTGATCCTCAATAAAATAAGTTAATAAAACCCCCTTTAGATAAATACTTCTTCAATGCATCAAATACTCTGATTCTCTTGGTATCACTGGTCAATCCATTTAACTACACAGCTATTGGCATGGTTTGTCCACTTAGACAAATGATCGTTAAAGACTAGTAGCTAAATACAAGGGATTCATGGTAGTCTTCCACCGCACAGTTGAACGCTTATATTTATATGCTTTCTATTTCTTTTTTAAATATTCCTTTATTTAATCTACATTTTTGTGTCCTCCACCTTATTACTCTCTAAGTCTAGGTAGTACTTACTGTCTGATTATCGGCAACTTAAATATATACTGTTACCTGAAGACCGTTCGCTAACATCTAGAGTATAATAAATATATTATCGTTAACTCTAAGAATTAGTCTATGCCCTGAGCTGAGCTTAGAAAGGGAACCCCGTGCTGTGTATAAAGTCAGGACTACCGGGTTTGGGGTTTGCATTTGGGTTAGCTTTTGGAATTTATTTCGCATTAAGCGTAGGCGGTCCGAACTCGGGCGCACTGTGTATGAGTAAGGCGGTGGATTTATACCGGTATAGTTATTAAATTTTTGACCCTCCGTGGTGTTCTTTGCAGAAATCTCCCTACACCTCTGCAGAGTGAACTGAGAGTAAACAGTTAAATGATAAAAGATTTTGATTTTTCTTGTTTGTCATAATATAGTCGCTGTATTTAAAATGTGCAAGTTAAAACTATAGTTGAGTGAAACAAGTGATATAAAATTTTTCCTTACACCAAGTTTCAGTGAATAGACTATTTCCAAATATCGTTGGAGAAACAAAAGTGAGATTTTTTGAAAAGAAGAGTTAGTTGATTTTGTGCGTTTATTTAATTAAAATAAACGAGTGTTATCCATAATTTTTTTTATAGAGTTTATTCTTGTTGTTTAAAATTTTTCGAAAAAAGCAAAGAAGTAGAATTGATTCCATGTCTTAAAAATAAAACGTGTACGCATATAGATATTGGGTAAATCGCATATATATATATATTTTTTGTTGTTGTTTAAAAATGTTTTTTTTCAAAGAAAAAAAGTAAAGAAGTAGGATTACCTTTATGTTTTAAAAATTTAAAAAACGAGTGCGCATATATATATATATAATGTAAATCTTATCAAAGAGTTAATTTAATCGTTCCCTATATAAAACATTAATCTGAAATCAAATGATGATGAGGTCATGTAAAAAGTATATATTTGGGGGATCAGTGGATTAAACTATCTATTGGTCACATGTTGCTGGCTGGCGCCTTTCAAATAAATTTGTCAGCAAACATGTTTGTCAATGCAGCAGTGGTGAGTCTTGTTGGGTTCAAAGGAGAGAATGGTGGTCTATAAATAAAAAGAGAGAATTACTGACAGAAATAGAAAAAAAAATACTATGTTATGTACCCATTATTAATATGTTTATATTATAGGACTGAGGAGAACACAGTGTAACTGGGTGAAATAAGTTTTTTTTCCCCTGTAGTTTTTTTTGTAAGGATTTAAACATGTCATGTTGTATAGACTTAGAAAAAAATGAAAAAAATGTTAACAGTGAAAACTTGGATAACAGAAACCAAACGGAACGTAGGCGAAGGAAGAAAAGAGAGAAAGGAAGGAAGCCACACAAACAGTATCAGCAGCGAGGAAGGATTTGGCACTAGGAGCAGGGGTCAGTATCTTTATGTATCTATACAAATCAAAGTGTTGTACAAAGCGAATTCTTATACTTGAGATATTTATAAGTAAAAACGAAAGGAATGGCAGAAATAGAAGGAAGCGAGCATGTGTCCGCGACTGGTGCAGAGACGTCGGACACATCCAGTGACCACGAAATTAGTGTTTAAGAAGTTTCAGGATAAAAAAAAAAAGTTTTGGACGATCAGAGAGGAACACCAAACAGAGGGAGCACGTATCGCGATAGGAAGTTTGACGATCCTCGAGGAGATGAGGGAGGACAGGAAGATCATGATGGCGATGATGGCGAGGATGTTAAGGATTGAAGAATGGCGTATGGGGTCGGACGTTAAAACAGGTAGGGAAGGTAAAGCAAATATTAGTGCAAGGAAGGGAGGTGAGGACCAAACCATTCCGATGGGATTGGACACTCTGAGCGAAGTAGCCATCGAAGAGAAGACAGGCCAGGACCTAGACGTCAAAAATGTTGAATTAGAAAGGCAAACCGAGGCGCAGGGCCAGCGGAAAACCTCATAGCGTACAATTGGGGACTAGCGACAAGGAAAAAGAAATAAAAAGAGAGCAGGCCGTAGACACACCAACAAAGGTGATTAACATTCCTCATGTGGGATCATCTATCCAGATTCAGACGTTTAGAGGAGACCCCGGAAAATCCAGTTGCATCTGGACAGCATTAGAGAATTTCTGGAGCTTCCACCCGATGAGTGAAAAGGAGAGGGTAACGGTCGCCAGCCATTATCTGAGGGAATCTGCGAAGGCGTGGTGGAAATTATTGAAACAACCACCGAGTAACCGATGCGAGGATACGAAGAAGCCATTTTGAACAGGTATTGGAGTGTGGAGAAACAGGAGGGACTGTTACACAAGTTCTCGAATTTGAAGTACGAACGAAAGTAGCAGACAGAGTTTTGCAGCTTTCTTCACGCACAGCGATGATATTTAAATCCCTCACCGCTCTTAACTACACGGAGCAGCACATTACTCGGATCGTCATGCATAATAACTTACCACCGTGGGTGCGAAGGATAATGCTGGGGAGTTGCCCATGTCGTTCGAAAAGCTGTAGAACTGCTAAACCAGATCGACTATGGGGACTTGTATCCAACAATAGGGAATGGGAACAGTGTAGTTTAATACCAGGCCATTAAAAACCTATACACTCCCGACCCAGGGAGGAAGGTAGAAATAACAAAATGATAACCCGGTAAGCGACCACTGTGACATGCATATGATGATGAGTAAAGGGACTACGGTAATTCACCCAATTTTGTAAATATTAATTTCAAACCCTCACCCAGACTGTTCTCCGAGGTCAATCAAATGTTGTAAGAAAAAAAAAATGTGTTACCCAGAGAATTATGTATAATCATTTTTTTTGTTGTTTTTTTATAAAGTGAGAAGAAATGAAACAGACAGATCGAAGAACCGATCTTCGTTTCATGTGTTTTAAGTACGGTAATTCGAACCACTATCTGCCCGCAGTGAGATTTGTCTATTTTCAGTCATAATAAAAAAATTAGTTATATATTTTATGTTTTGTAAATCAATAGGTAAGATTCCGTATATAAATGTCACAAACCATGAAATAATATTCGTGTGTGCGTGGTTTGTGGATTTATATCAATTTAATTTAAAGTTTATTGCGGGCGTATTTGTTTGAATTTTAGTTTTTTTTTTTTAAAATTGTACAAAGTCGTTTAAAAATACTGATCAAAAGTCACATTCCTTTGATCAGTGTTTTTAATTAAAATCTAAATTACACAAATGTACAGAGTAATTAAATTGTATTCGAAATTAGATAAGAAATGTAGATTTGTAATTACCGTGTCAATTTAAAAATTGCGTATTAAAGTAAAAGGACAATGGGAATGGATAATTAATGTTGTATGGTCAAGCTGGATGGCTGGAAGCTAGAGAAAGTAGGAGGAGCTTAAACACAAAAACCAGGCGGAAAGGTCAATCGTGGCCATCTTAGAGAAAAACTGATTCTAACTTTTGACGTGGTTGAGAGAGGTAGTCTTAAGACAAGACTGCAGCTGCTAGAGTAATTCCTAGAACTTTGTTAAGAAGCTCACCTGTAAACCGCAATGTGGATGGGCTAAGTGCCAGGAGCTGATCTCTGCCCTGCCAAATTGAATCTTCGTGCCGCTGACTGATCATGTTGTTTGTGCTTCATAGTTTCCAACTTCCAATCTCCAAATTGACAATGCCTTGCAAATAACTTTCAAAATGCGCGCCTACGTTCGTCGGAAATATCAATCGGGAAAAGCCAAGCCGGATGAAGAAAGAAGAGTAACTGTGTTACATGAACTTTTAACTTTCTCCCGAGCTTAATGTTATCAATCAAATAAAGTACATGTAAGTTTTTATGTTGTTTATAATGCTATTGTTTAACCTGTCAGTAAATTTTCTTTTTCTTTTAATCCTCCGCTCTAGTCTTTAGAAATAATTTATAAAAATTGTAATTAAGAGTAATAATAATTTAAATGAATGCATTTATATTTTCTTTGTGTTGTGTATTCCATAAACAAACGATGCCAATAGTAATATTTCCCAACTCTGTGTAAAACTAGTGTACAATAATGATCAAGTTATTTTAAAAGTAATTTCTGATTTCTGAATTAAATATTCTTTTATATTTCGAGTTGGTAAATGTTAAATCCCTTTATTATTCTATTTTAAGTGGTCATATAATTGCAATCTAAGGTTCAATGTTAAATATATATATTGGTTTTAAAGTGTTATATTAATGTCATGTATGATATGAGAAATAACTCACTGTATAATTTAATACTATCGCTACCGCCTGTCAACCTGGAGGGGTTAAGGGGTTTCAGAGTAAATTTAATTAATTATTGTTCTCGCGGTCAGTTTAATTCCGCTATATTTTATTGGGATAAGGATCTCAGCCTGTGGCGTAGAAATAGACGAATAGATTCCAGGTTTTGTATAATTTCTTTTAAAAATCCACTTCAAGTACTCGTCCTTGATGTCTGTGGCAATGCCTTCCCTTCGCTGAAGTTAGCGTCTCGCCATTCTACCATTGGGGATTGAAAGCAGTTTCTTTCCCAGGTAATCTCTTGGATCACCGGGTTCGAAATGATCCCGGCTGGTTGTCGTGTCCCGGAGCTACTTGGGGGCATTAAGCCTTGTCAAAGTACAAGCCGCCCGGTATTCCGTTAATGCACCGCAAGTGATTACTGTAGGGCTCTTGAATATAGGCAACCACCAGTACATCTATCTTCCATGCCGTATTTATATAAAACCACTTCCAACTGTCCATCTACGTAACGGCTCGAGTCTATTCGAATAAAATAAGTTAATAAAACCCTTTTGATAAATATCTTTTCAATGCTCAAATACTCTGATTCTCTTAGCCACCCGTCAATCATTTAACTACACAGCTATTGGCATGAGTTTGTTCACGAGATAAAATGATTGTTAAAGACTAGTAGCTAAATACAAGAGGATTCATGGAAGTCTTACCGTACTGTTGAATGTTATATTCACATGTTTATTTCATGTTTAAAAAGATTTATTTAAACGTCATTGTATCAATATTTCATACTCTGTAGTCAAGTTGCAATCTTTAAGTGTCCATATATATTCAATGGACCATTAGTAAGAATGGATTTTCATTCTTGCTATTAAAAGGTGAGAAGGTTGTCTTGGCAGCAGTGAGAAATATTGATTACTACCCTTATTGTGAATGTTTATGTGGTTACTGGTGTTTTCTAATGGTTACTAATTATCCCAATTAGTTTTAAGCATTATTTCACTTATATATATATATATTGTACCGGTATAAATCCACCACGCTTACTCATACACAGTACCCGAGTTCAAACCCAGTCCACGTTTAAGAATAAATTCCAAAACGCCAACTAAATTCAAACCCAAACCCCGGTATGACTAACCGATGATGACTTTATACCAGCACGGGGTTATCCCTTTTCTAGCTCAGCTCAGAACATAGACTAATTCTTACAGTTAATGATATCTATATTTATTATACTCTAGATATTGGAACGGTCATTCATGTAACGTATATATTTAAGTTGCCAATACAGACAGTAAGTGGCTACCTAGATTTAGAGAGTAATAAGGTGGAGGACACAAAAAGTAGATTAAATAAAGTGTTTAATAAGAAAAATAGAAACATATAAATATAGCGTTCAACAGTACGGTAAGACTTCCATGAATCCTCTTGTATTTAGCTACTAGTCTTTAGCGATCATTTTATCTAGTGAACAAACTCATGCCAATAGCTGTGTAGTTAAATGGTTGACGAGTGGCTAAGAGAATCAGAGTATTTGAGCATTGAAAGGATATTTATCTAAAAGGTTTTTTTTATTAACTTATTTTATTCGGATCGACTCGAGCCGTTACGTAGACGAACAGTTGGATGTGGTTTTATATAAATACAGCATGGAAGATAGATGTACTGGTGGTTGCCTATATTCAAGAGCCCTACAGTAATCACTTGCGGTGCATTAACGGAATACCGGGCGGCTTGTACTTTGACAAGGCTTAATGCCCCCAAGTAGCTCCGGGACACGACAACCAGCCGGGATCCTTTCGAACCCGGTGATCCAAGAGATTACCTGGGAAAGAAACTGCTTTCATTCCCCAATGGTAGTATGGCGAGACGCTAACTTCAGCGAAGGGAAGGCATTGCCACAGACATCAAGGACGAGTACTTGAAGAGGGTTTTTAAAAGAAATTATACAAAACCGGGAATCTGTTCGTCTATTTCTACGCCACAGGCTGAGGTCCTTATCCCAATAAAATATAGCGGAATTAAACTGACCGCGAAAACAATAATTAATTAAATTTACTCTGAAACCCCTAACCCTCCAGGTTGACAGGCGGTAGCGATAGTATAAAATTATACAATGAGTTATTTCTCAGATCATACATGACATTAATATAACACTTTGAAACCAACATATATATTTAAAATTGAACCTTAGATTGCAATTATATGACAACTTAAAATAGAATAATAAAAGGGATTTAACATTTACCAACTCGAAATATAAAAGAATATTTAATTCAGAAAACGAACTTACTTTTAAAAATAACTTGATCATTATTGTACACTAGTTTACACAGAGTTGGGAAATATTACTATTGGCATCGTTTGTTTATGGAATACGCAACACAAAAAAAACATAAATGCATTCATTTAAAGTATTAGTACTATTAATTACAATTTATATAAATTATTCTAAAGACTAGAGCGGAGGACTAAAAGAAAAGAAAATTTACTGACAGGTTAAACAATAGCATTATAAACGACATAAAAACTTACATGTAATTTATTTGATTGATAACATTAAGCTCGGGAGAAAGTTAAAAGTTCGTGTAACACAGTTACTCTTCTTTCTTCATCCGGCTTGGCTTTTCCCGATTGATATTTCCGACGAACGTAGGCGCGCATTTTGAAAGTTATTTGCAAGGCATTGTCAATTTGGAGATTGGAAGCTGGAAACTATGAAGCACATACAACATGATCAGTCAGCGGCACGAAGATTCAATTTGGCAGGACAGAGATCAGCTCCTGGCACTTAGCCCATCAACATTGCGGTTTACAGGTAAGCTTCTTAACAAAATTATAGGAATTACTCTAGCAGCTGCAGTGCTGTCTTAAGACTACCTCTCTCAACCACGTCAAAAGTTAGAATGAGTTTTTCTCTAAGATGGCCACGATTGACCTTTCCGCCTGGTTTTTGTGTTTAGGCTCCGCCTACTTTCTCTAGCTTCCAGCCATCCAGCTTGACCATACAACATTAATTATCCATTCCATTGTCCTTTTACTTTAAACGCAATTTTTAAATTGACACAGTAATTACAAATCTACATTCCTTATCTATTTCGAATACAATTTAATTACTCTGTACATTTGTGTAATTTAGATTTTAATTAAAAACACTGATCAAAGGAATGTGACTTTTGATCAGTATTTTTAAACGACTTTGTACAATTTTAAAAAAAAACTAAAATTCAAACAAATACGCCCGCAATGAACTTTAAATTAAATTGATATAAACCCACAAACCACGCACACACGAATATCATTTCATGGTTTGTGACGTTTATATACGGAATCTTACCTATTGATTTACAAAACATAAAATATATAACTAATTTTTTTATTCTGACTGAAAATAGACAAATCTCACTGCGGGCGGATAGTAGTTTGAATTACCGTACTTAAAACACATGAAACGAAGATCGGTTCTTCGATCTGTCTGTTTCATTTCTTCTCACTTTATAAAAAAAACAACAAAAAAAAAATGATTGTACATAAATCTCTGGTTAACATTTTTTTTCAACATTTGATTGACCTCGGAGAACAGTCTGGGTGAGGGTTTGAAATTAACATTTACAAAATTGGGTGAATTACCGTAGTTCCTTTACTCATCATCATATGCATGTCACAGTGGTCGCTTACCGGGTTATCATTTTGGTTATTTCTACCTTCTCCCTGGGTCGGGAGGTATATAGGGTTTTAATGGCCTGGTATTATAACTACACTGTTCCCATTCCCTTTTTGTTGGATACAAGTCCCCATAGTCGATCTGGTTTAGCAGTTCTACAGCTTTTTCGAACGACATGGGGCAACTCCCCAGCATTATCCTTCGCACCCACGGTGGTAGGTTATGCACGACGATACGCGTAATGTGCTGCTCCGTGTAGTTAAAAGCGGTGAGGGATTTAAATATCATCGCTTGGTGCGTGAAGAAGGCTGCAAAACTCTGTCTGCTACTTTCGTCGTACTTCAAATTCGAAAACTTGTGTAACAGTCCCTCCTGTTTCTCCACACTCCAATACCTTTTCAAAATGGCTTCTTCGTAGCCTCGCATCGTACTCGGTGGTTGTTTCAATAATTTCCACCATGCCTTCGCCGATTCCCTCAGATAATGGCTGGCGACCGTTACCCTCTCCTTTTCACTCATCGGGTGGAAGCACAGAAATTCTCTAATGCTGTCCAGATGCACGGCTGGATTTTCCCCGGGGTCTCCTCTAAACGTCTGAATCTGGATAGATGATCCCACGTGAGGAATGTTAATCACCTTTGTTGGTGTGTCTACGACCTGCTCTCTTTTTATTTCTTTTTCTTTGTCGCTAGTCCCAATTGTCGCTATTAGGTTTTCTCGCTGGCCCTGCGCCTCAGTTTGCCTTTCTAATTCAGTATTTTCGATGTCTAGGACCTGGCCTGTCTTCTCTTCGATAGCTACTTCGCTCAGAGTGTCTAATCCCATCGGAATGGTTTGGTCCTCTTCTCCCTTCCTTGCACTAATATTTGCTTTACGTTCCCTACCTGTTTTAACTTCCGACCCCATACGCCATTCTTCAATCCTTAACATCCTCGCCATCATCGCCATCATGATCTTCCTGTCCTCCCTCATCTCCTCGAGGATCGCGTCAAACTTCGCATCACGATCGCGCTCCCTCTGTTTGGTGTTCCTCTCTGATCGTCCAAAACTTTTTTTTTTATCCTGAAACTTCTTAAAAACAATTTCGTGGTCACTGGATGTGTCCGACGTCTCTGCACCAGTCGCGGACACATGCTCACTTCCTTCTATTTCTGCCATTTCCTGTTCGTTTTTACTTATAAATATCTCCAGCATAAGAATTCGCTTTGTACAACACTTTGATTTGTATAGATACATAAAGATACTGATCCCTGCTCCTAGTGCCAAATCCTCCCCCGCTGCTGATACTGTTTGTGTGGCTTCCTTCCTTTCTCTCTTTTCTTCCTTCGCCTACGTTCCGTCTGGTTTCTGTTATCCAAGTTTTTCACTGTTAATATTCTTTTTTTTTTTTTTTTTTATTTAAGTATATGCAACATGACATGTTTAAATCCTTACAAAAAAAATTACAGGGAAAAAAAAACTTAATTTCACCCAGTTCGCACTGTTCTCCTCAGTCCTATAATCTAAACATATTAATAATGGGTACATAACATAGTATTTTTTTTTATTTCTGTCAGTAATTCTCTCTTTTTATATATATACCACCATTCTCTCCTTTGAACCCAACAAGACTCACCACTGCTGCATTGACAAACATGTTTGCTGACAAATTTATTTGAAAGGCGCCAGCCAGCAACATGTGACCCATAGATAGTTTAATCCACTGATCCCCCAAATATATACTTTTTACATGACCTAATAATCATTTGATTTAAGACTTAATGTTTTATATAGGGAACGATTAATATTAACTCTCTGATAAAATTTTTATATTATACATATATATGCGCACCTGTTTTTTTATTTTTAAAACATAAAGGTAATCCTACTTCTTTACTTTTTTTTTCTTTTAAAAAAAAACATTTTTAAACAACAAAAAAAATATATATATATATGCGTACACAATATCTATATGCGTACACGTTTTTATTTTTAAGACCTGGAATTAATTCTACTTCTTTACTTTTTTTTTTCGAAAAATTTTAAACAACAAGAATAAACTCGCAAAAAAAAATTATGGAATAACATTCGTTTATTTTAATTAAATAAACGCACAAAATCGCTTCCGCTCTCTTTTCAAAAAAAATCTCACTTTGTTTCTTAATTATATTTGGGAGTAGTCTATTCACTGAAACTTGGTGTAAGGGAAAAAAAATTTTATATTACTTATTTCACTCAACTATAGTTTTAACTTGCACATTTTAATACGGCGGATACATATCAATATTATGACAAACAAAAAAAAATCAAATCTTTTTATCATTTAACTGTTTACTCTCGTTCACTCTGCAGGGTGTGGGAGATTTCTTCATCGGAGCACCACGGAGGGCGTCCAAAAATTTAATAACTGTACCGGTATAAATCCACCACGCTTACTCATACACAGTACCCGAGTTCAAACCCAGTCCACGTTTAAGAATAAATTCCAAAACGCCAACTAAATTCAAACCCAAACCCCGGTATGACTAACCGATGATGACTTTATACCAGCACGGGGTTATCCCTTTTCTAGCTCAGCTCAGAACATAGACTAATTCTTACAGTTAATGATATCTATATTTATTATACTCTAGATATTGGAACGGTCATTCATGTAACGTATATATTTAAGTTGCCAATACAGACAGTAAGTGGCTACCTAGATTTAGAGAGTAATAAGGTGGAGGACACAAAAAGTAGATTAAATAAAGTGTTTAATAAGAAAAATAGAAACATATAAATATAGCGTTCAACAGTACGGTAAGACTTCCATGAATCCTCTTGTATTTAGCTACTAGTCTTTAGCGATCATTTTATCTAGTGAACAAACTCATGCCAATAGCTGTGTAGTTAAATGGTTGACGAGTGGCTAAGAGAATCAGAGTATTTGAGCATTGAAAGAATATTTATCTAAAAGGTTTTATTAACTTATTTTATTCGGATCAACTCGAGCCGTTACGTAGACGAACAGTTGGATGTGGTTTTATATAAATACAGCATGGAAGATAGATGTACTGGTGGTTGCCTATATTCAAGAGCCCTACAGTAATCACTTGCGGTGCATTAACGGAATACCGGGCGGCTTGTACTTTGACAAGGCTTAATGCCCCCAAGTAGCTCCGGGACACGACAACCAGCCGGGATCCTTTCGAACCCGGTGATCCAAGAGATTACCTGGGAAAGAAACTGCTTTCATTCCCCAATGGTAGTATGGCGAGACGCTAACTTCAGCGAAGGGAAGGCATTGCCACAGACATCAAGGACGAGTACTTGAAGAGGGTTTTTAAAAGAAATTATACAAAACCGGGAATCTGTTCGTCTATTTCTACGCCACAGGCTGAGGTCCTTATCCCAATAAAATATAGCGGAATTAAACTGACCGCGAAAACAATAATTAATTAAATTTACTCTGAAACCCCTAACCCTCCAGGTTGACCAGCGGTAGCGATAGTATAAAATTATACAATGAGTTATTTCTCAGATCATACATGACATTAATATAACACTTTGAAACCAACATATATATTTAAAATTGAACCTTAGATTGCAATTATATGACAACTTAAAATAGAATAATAAAAGGGATTTAACATTTACCAACTCGAAATATAAAAGAATATTTAATTCAGAAAACGAACTTACTTTTAAAAATAACTTGATCATTATTGTACACTAGTTTACACAGAGTTGGGAAATATTACTATTGGCATCGTTTGTTTATGGAATACGCAACACAAAAAAAACATAAATGCATTCATTTAAAGTATTAGTACTATTAATTACAATTTATATAAATTATTCTAAAGACTAGAGCGGAGGACTAAAAGAAAAGAAAATTTACTGACAGGTTAAACAATAGCATTATAAACGACATAAAAACTTACATGTAATTTATTTGATTGATAACATTAAGCTCGGGAGAAAGTTAAAAGTTCGTGTAACACAGTTACTCTTCTTTCTTCATCCGGCTTGGCTTTTCCCGATTGATATTTCCGACGAACGTAGGCGCGCATTTTGAAAGTTATTTGCAAGGCATTGTCAATTTGGAGATTGGAAGCTGGAAACTACGAAGCACATACAACATGATCAGTCAGCGGCACGAAGATTCAATTTGGCAGGACAGAGATCAGCTCCTGGCACTTAGCCCATCAACATTGCGGTTTACAGGTAAGCTTCTTAACAAAATTATAGGAATTACTCTAGCAGCTGCAGTGCTGTCTTAAGACTACCTCTCTCAACCACGTCAAAAGTTAGAATGAGTTTTTCTCTAAGATGGCCACGATTGACCTTTCCGCCTGGTTTTTGTGTTTAGGCTCCGCCTACTTTCTCTAGCTTCCAGCCATCCAGCTTGACCATACAACATTAATTATCCATTCCATTGTCCTTTTACTTTAAACGCAATTTTTAAATTGACACAGTAATTACAAATCTACATTCCTTATCTATTTCGAATACAATTTAATTACTCTGTACATTTGTGTAATTTAGATTTTAATTAAAAACACTGATCAAAGGAATGTGACTTTTGATCAGTATTTTTAAACGACTTTGTACAATTTTAAAAAAAAACTAAAATTCAAACAAATACGTCCGCAATGAACTTTAAATTAAATTGATATAAACCCACAAACCACGCACACACGAATATCATTTCATGGTTTGTGACGTTTATATACGGAATCTTACCTATTGATTTACAAAACATAAAATATATAACTAATTTTTTTATTCTGACTGAAAATAGACAAATCTCACTGCGGGCGGATAGTAGTTTGAATTACCGTACTTAAAACACATGAAACGAAGATCGGTTCTTCGATCTGTCTGTTTCAATATATATATATATATTAGGGACAAGGTGTTTATGTATTGAATGGAATAAATACTGGAGTGAGTGTATCCATAGAAAAATTCATTAAAACTTTCAAAAACTTTAACTGAAATTCAATTTAAAAAATTCACTAAAATATGTACCTATTCAACCTCACAAAATCGATCCAACATGTTCCACATACAATAATGTAGTAAGAACAACAAGTACATTAGTGTATAAGCTATTTTTAAAACATAAAAAAAAAATTCTCAACTATTTTGTGAAACATAAAAAAAGAACAAATTATTCAAACTTTTTTTTTCTTATTGTATGGAATTTCTGTTGACGTTCAATTTTTTTTAACAACAGTTGAGTTATTTTTATATATAGTAAAGAATGAGTTTGACCAATGCATTATTAATTGATTATAAGAAGTTCACACAATGCTAAAATCTAATTTACAATGAAAACTTAAGAATGGTAAAAGCATTTGCAAAATATAATATATTATCTATATTTAAACTAATCACTGTCTGATTAACATAAAAAAAATGAATAATTCAAACTCATTATTTTTTGTATGGAATTTCTGTTGACTTTCAATTTTTTTTTACCAACTATTGAATTGTTTTGATATACAGCAAGGAATGAGCTTCCCAATGTGTTATTGATCGATTATAAAAAGTTTGCAAAATGCTAAAATCTAATATATACCTGGGTCACATTTTATGCGGATTATTTTAATGGGATTTTGAAGTTATGCAATTCATGTTTCTTTTTAATATCCTTCATGATTCACTATAATTATTAGATATCAAAAATTTAAATTATTAATAACTTATTTTGACTTGAAATACTTTTTTTTTTCAAAAATATAACATTATATTAGCAGCTTATGTGAATATAGCATGAAGTTATATTTAGAATCTTAGCTTCTATGTAAATAACCTATTTATACTAATGAGTAAATAATAATAATAGATTTATATGTACCTATAAAAATATTACAATAAATATTCAAAAATTTTAAACTTTTAAAACGTATTTTGTTAGATATTAACAGAAATATTTTTTTAGATTTTTAAAATAAATAATAACGAAGATTTTATTGATTTTATAAACTGAAAATAATCTTTCTAATGATAATGCATAATCTTTTTGTTTTGATTGCGATCTCATTTTTTAATATAGAAACAGAAACCATTAACACAGCCCAAGACTGGAAGTGGTGCTAGTTGTACATCACATCACAAATCTGATTTCTTACTAGTTCACAAATAAATGCATATTGTAAAATAGCGGTAATGGTTAAAATATGTATGAAAAAATGTAAAATTAAATACTGTAGTTAATAAAAAAAGTAAAAAAGTTTGTCTTATATTAATTTTTTTTATATATATTTGAAATTTTTTATTAGTCATACTTTATTTCCTTATTTTTTAATGCAAATTTTAAAGTAATTTTTCCTTGTTATTTTGCTTTTATGCCAATTTCTAAAAATTACGGGAACCTATCCCCCATTTTTCAAGGTAAGTTATGTTTATTTTTGTGCGATTTCTTTTGTGTGCATTTTTTGAGGAATCTATCTACCACATAAAACAAGACTCAGGTATACAATTAAAACTTAAGAATATTAAAAGCATTTGCAAGATAAAAATATATTGATAATGTGTTATCTAAATTTAAACTAATCTTAGTCTGATTAACAGATAAAATAGTTCGAGACTTCTCTAGATGTACACAATATGGCAAGTAATACAAAAACACACTATATTTCTAGATGGACTTCATAACTCAATGATAACCACCACTGAAAGTGCCAAAGTGGAATGTATACCATTGCCTTATTATTATTTTATATGCTGTGGGCAAGATTACGTAAGTGACTACATCACATTATAAGTATACTAGTGTTAGTGTAATTTAATCCATATATAGCTTGTAGGAACAAACCACAATAGTTATTAATTTAAGTGTTATATTTATTCTGTCTGTCATGCCATTCTTGCCATGACTGCAAATTTTTGTGGGTGAAAAACACTTTAAATTTGAAGTTTTCTTCTAAAGTTAATTTTCATTGATTTTTTTAAAAATATATTGTTGTGTTCTATATAAATATATTTATGGAAATTTAAGTATAAGTTTTGTACTCCAGAAAAAGTAAGGAAATTATATTAGAAAAATATACTTTAGATTGCTAACTAATAAGGATTTACTTAGTGATTAAATTTACATTATGTGTAGAAAGTTGAGTTTGATAAATGCCAAGAAATATTTGCTAATTACAACTATTTCTTGATACAATAGAAAAATTAAAATTTATACCAATCAAAAATGAACACTGGATTGCCAGAGGCCAAAATGTGGATATAAATAGTTGAGCAACAAATTGCATTATTCTATTTCCAGTGAATTTATTGAGTGAACAGTTGCAAAGTGATTTAAGTGACAATATATGAAAGATGAGTATTTGAAATTGCATAATAGAAGATATTTTGGAAAGACCTTTTTTTTCAAGATGGTTTGATGAAAAAAAAAAATATAGAGCATGGTTGAAACTGTTTTCAAATGATGTACAAATCATTTTTTATTCAATTTTAAGAAAACTTTTCCTGGTTAACAGGTTGTAAAAAAAATAATAAATTATATTGTTTTTTTTCCCATATGTCATACCATCAGCTGGGAGGTGAACCCGCAACAACCGTCTGCAACCAACTGCTTGCTTGCAAGGTGGCTGCGCTGACCTTTTGGCCACATCTTTTATTCACAAATGAGAAATCTGTTTGGGATACCTACTGGGTTTTGCGATATGAATAATTTAGGAAAGGCAGGAAAAGGCATGGAAAAGAGACTAGTTCATGTTTAAGTGCCATGATTTCAATTAAAATGATTGGTCAAACTCATGTTGAGAATTTAATTAATTCTACTCATTCAGTGTCTATTAGAAATTTTAATGAAAAGATATGGAAAAATCGAAATACATTTAAATACTTTACTGATGTAACTTGTTTTCTGACATGTCAGGAATTATGTTGTAAAGGTGATGGTGAATCTCAAAATTCTGTAAATAGAGGTAATTATTTAGAAACCATTAATTTATTAGCAGCCTATAACTCACTTTTGAAAATGCATCTGGATAATTCTACTGTTTTTTTCTGAATTGTGCAGTGATATACAAAATTTTATAGTTTCATCTATTGCTTTCGTTTTGTTAGAAGAAATCCATACTGAATATACATATTTGGATTATGTGGGACTATTTTTAGATGATAAAAGCTTTGTTGTCTCTAATAAATCACAATTATTAGTAATGTTTTGATACTTAAAAATATGGCCTTGTAGTAGAAATATTTTTTTCTTTCATTGATGTTTTTCTTGGTAGATCAAAGGGTTTATTATATAATTTAAACGTCAAAAAGTTCATAGTTGTGATTTATTTCTTAATGAATTTTTCCCACATACTGATATTTAAAGTTCTTCAACCTAAAGCATCTGATGTACAATTGTATCTAATAGCAATAAATAATTTTAAACGTAATTTAGAAACAATAGTTGCAAATTATGATATTTTCTAGAATAATGTTGATGAAAAGGAAAGTTTACAAAATTTTAAAATTAAACAAACTGATTCAAGTGAATCAAATAAATAATATTTTATGATTTTATTATATGTCATTATTAAACAAATAATTTCCGAATTAGAAAACAGATTCAGTTCTTTACCAAATTTTGAATTTCTAAAGTTGTCAGACACATTAGAATATACAGAATTAGAAAAACATTTCCCAGAGAATCTACTAACCAATTTATAATGTTTCTATCTGGGATGTTTTGTTATATCAGCTTTAAAAACTGAACTAAAAGTAATGTTTAGGAATGATAACTTCAAAAGCAAAAAAAGCACTGAAAAATTGTGCAGTTTTTGATTGAAATAGAGCTGGAAAGCTGTTTCAGTGAATATTTTAAATTAAATAAACTCATGCTAACATTCTCTATTACCACAGCATCAGTAGAAAGATCCTTTTTTCTGTTTAAAAAGAATCAAAACTTTTTTGAAGAAATAGATATTCACAATCAAGGCTATCAAATTTAGCCCGATATCAATTGAGAAGGAATTACTTCAACATATTAAACATAAAATCGATTGTGTTAATGTAATAAATCATTTTGCTGTGGAAGAACAGAGGATTGAATTAAAATATAAAAATTAATAATTTTAAATTTTAATTATATGATAATATACTACTGGATTAATTAACCAATGAAATAGAACAGATTTTATTTGATAGGATTATATTGTTTTATTTGTATTAATTTGTTTTATATGAAATTTTAAACTATGAATGGAAAATATGTGAAAATTGTTGTGGCAAGTAAAATAAAAACATTATTTAAAAAAAAAATTATGTAGTGTGCTTCCGTTCCTTAAAAAAAGTCACGCTCCGTCATTGATATATATAGAGAAACGTGGTTGTTTTTCTTTTTAGGTTTAAAAGAACCGTCAGCAATTTATAACAACACCAATTACAACAAAAAAGTTTTATTCTGAAATTAAAAATAAAAATAAGTTCATCGTATGATATAACTTAGTTATAGTGTTTCAGTAATACAGATAGGAGGTAGAATAATTTTGATTTTAACTTTTTATTGAAAGCTGACTTCTTTTCTTCTTGCTGGACAGATTTTAGCACAATGGGATATATTTTACATAATAATTAATAAGGAATAAATCTAGTATACTTGGTTAATGCTTATTTTATTTTATTTATTTAACTGAACTCCTCTGAAAGTACTTTTTCTTTTTTAATAAAATAAAAGTCTACGCTGCCTAATCCCAGCTTACCCAGCAATTTATTTTTTTATCTATCTATTTTTCACTTCTCTGCCTCCGATGAAACTGGAGCACTCACTGACCAATAAAATAAAATTCTGTCCCTTTTATAGCATAGACACAAAAGAACAAAATTCTGTAAACTATCTTTTTTTTAAATCTAAATTAGTTCTCCTTTCCCCTAATCCGCTTACAGCTGAATTTTAATTACAAAATAGGAATAGCAAGAATTTCCATAAAACAAATGATTTAATTGATTTCAGACAAAAAAATCTACTCCATTTCAAATTGTTAGTCCCTTTGGCTAAAATTAAGCAACATTGCTTAATCATTACAAAATCATATAAACGAAAATTAATAAAAGTTTCTGATTAATAACTTCCTTTATCTACAAATCGAATTAAGAAACATTTTTTATTTTTAGTTTCTAATTTAGATAAGAAGAAAAGAAACTATAACTTAATTGTTTTATCTCTTTTTCTAGTATACTTAAAAAAACACAACACTTTGTGTTATATATATATAAAACTTAAAATATTAAAATATATTCACAAATAAAAAAACTTGTTACAATATGCATATTCTGTATTACATATCTGATTAAAATATAAGTAAGGGTGAGTATATACTGCCCATCAATATATTCCTTTGTTTTTATTTTTCATTTTAACTATACTTGTTTGGTGAAATTTTATTGATTTAACTAATCCCTGTATTTACTCCCCACTCCCCAGGGATAGCTAAAACAAATTGTGATGGTTTGATAACTAGCATCATTGTTATAATTGTATTGACATTTTATTTTCCTTTTTCTTTATGTGTTTTTTTCCATTACTAATTTAAAAGTTTTTCCCCACTGATATCAGTGTTTTTATTTATTTATTTGTGTTGTAATTCAGTTACGATTCCCCTGATGGAATGAAATATAAGGTTACCAAATCCTCCAGAGTTATTTTTTTCCAGTTGTATTTATTCTTGTGGAGTATCATTACAAACAATTTTCAATGTGTCCATGCAGGAATTAGTATATCTGTTTGGCAGTTGTTCAAAGGTTGCTTGATCTGTTTTTTTCCCCATGTGTCATAACACCAGCCGGGAAGTGAACCTGCTAACCCGGGACAACTGCTTGTAAAGCAGCTGTCGCTGACCTCTCAACCACCAATGCTTGACTGCTTGATCTGTTTTCTCACTAGATAAATGCAATTTGATTGTATTATCTGATCTTCTATTGCACTGATAGGTTCTAGAATTTTTTAGCCCACAATTTGTACATTAATTTATTTGGGCAATCCTTGATGAGATATTCCTCTATTTGAAAAAAAGGTACTGATGATAATGCCTATAAATGTAACTATCAGTGGGAAACTATCAATAGAATGTAAAGTTGGTATAACTAGTGAATGAATGTTCTAATTCAATACGATGTTGAACAGAGCAATTTTGGGGAATACTGGTATAGTTGCTCTTTTTTCTAATCTGAATTTAGAGATTTTTCTGTATTTATCAAATAAAACTAACTATACAAATATACATACAATGAGTTAATTTTATATCTTATCACAATAAGAAATTCTTTCACTGGAAGCACAAACTGATTGACAAAAAATATTGCTTATTTGCTTTAAAGATGGTTTAGAGCAGGGGTGGCCAACTTTTGTGTTCATAAGATCTTTTTATTTTAAAAATATGTTGCGATCGACTTGTTGTCATAGGCGATCGACTTGTTGTCATAGGCGATCGACTTGTTGTCATAGGCGATCGATTTGTTGTCATAGGCATAGTCTAAGTGGAGGCAGGTGTGAAATACATACTATTTTTATATATCTACTAGTAAAAAATAACAATTATTTAATGGGCCAAAAAACTCAATATTTAAAATATCAATATTTAAAATATTATTTTCAATAAAGATATGGCTTAGTAAACTTCACCTATCTAGAATTGAAAAAAAAATTAGAACAACAACAAAATAACAAAAAAAACTTGAAAATCTTGACTTAATTTGTTCACTCGTTACCCGACAGCTCTTGCCAGATTGGCCTCGCGATCGACTCAAAATGGCTTTGCGATCGACCGGTGGATCACGATCAACTTGTTGGACACCCCTGGTTTAGAGTATAATCAATATTTTCAATTAAGTAATTAAATTCATTATTCAGATGTGACGACTAAAGTTTTTTTTTTCTTTGTTTCTATATAAGAATATCCGTCTAGTTTACTATAAGCTTATGTGTATATTTATTTATTGGTATTTTCCAGTTACATTAATACAGATGGGAACATAATGAATGAAATTAATCATAGAATTAAACTTGGTTGGATTGTTTTTGGTAGAAATAACTTGATACTAAAAAAAAAAATATGCCTATGTGTTTGAAAAGAAAGGTTTTTAATAAATGTGTTTTACCAGTTCTTACTTATGGATCTGAGACTTGGACACTTAATAGAAGAGCAATACAGAGACTGCAGACCACTCAAAGAAGTATGGAGAAATGCATGTTGGGTTAACAAGAAGAGATTGAAATCACAATATATGGGTAAGAGAACAAATAGGTGTTACTTACCTCATTGAAAAAATTAAAAGACTGAAGTGGAGTTGGGCTGGACATATTGCTAAAAGAGATGATAATAGATGGACAATTGAAATCTTAATCTGGATTCCAAGACATTGTAAAAAACCCAGAAAGAGACCACATATGAGATGGATGTATGAAATAAGAAAGTGTGCAGGGATGATGTGGAGAAGAGAAGCTAAAGATCGGAGATGGATTGAACTTGGAGAAATCTTCATCTTGCAGTGAATCGATAATGGTTGATGATGATGACTTACCAATTGTTAAAATTTTTTCTACATAAGCTGAATCTATAATCTAAAAAAAAATACTATTTCTTATGTAATCACGCTCTCTCACACACACACACATACACACACACACATATATATATATGGGTATAAATACATACATGTTAAAAAATAATGTGAAAACATTGATTTATTTAAATTAAGGGGAAAAAAATCAAATACATGCCATTGTGCTGCAGTAAACATTTTTTTTTTTTAAAAAGATCTATAATAGAATGCTTTTTATAACTGATTTACTTTAATTAATTTTTTCTAAAACTTAAAAAAAAAAAAACATCAAGCGATAATGCAAAAAAAAATAAAATTAATTGGTATGAACATCTTTAATCACAAATTTACTGCAATTTACAATTATACATCAGTCGTCTTCATTAGCAAATAAACCTAATGAAAGCAAAAACTAATCAAACTATTGATTGAAGCTAATACTATCAGACCCACAAAAAAAGAAATAAGGCACTTTAATTCCTTAGAAACTCAGTTCTGTAAATGTATAATCAAAAGTTTTATTTAGTTGCATTCATTCAGATGAAATCTGAATGGGTAAGTTGCTTAATTTAGATTCACGAAAAATACTTTAAAAGTCATTGTTTTGCTTTTATTCAATATCATTTTTTTTTTTTTTTAAAAAAAAAAGAAAAACTGTTATTAGAAACCATAATTAATTTTTTTAAATAAAAAATAAAAATATAACTATAATTGTAATTTTGAAAGTGGTTGAATGAATTATAATTAAAAGTAGAACTATATATATTACTAAACCGTTTAATATTTTAATACCTGCTATTATTTTTAATTATTTTATTTTACTGTTAAATATCAGTTTTTTAATTGGGTATTCAATAATATTTATAATTAGCAGTTACTTATAAACCGATATAATCATTTGTTTTTTTGGGGGGGTGGGATGGGTGGGAGAGTGTAAAAACAAAAGAGATAGTATAATCATGTATTTACCTTGCTATGACGTCATGAAGGTCAACATTGTTTCTACGCTCTGAATTTTATGTTTACAATGTGTCTCATTTTTTGACTGAAAATTAGAAAAGTCAGTGCGTAGTGCTGGAATGGGCAGGGGGAACCTCCGATGGTTTTGCCTGTCTGGAGGCCAGGCCAATACATGCTTGATTATAAAATTCAGTGCATAGAAACAATGTTGATCATCATAACGTCATAGCAAGGTAAATACGTGACTACCAAAATTTTAGATGCCTATACAAATCTATCTGTTAATCCCACATTTTACATATGATGGCGGTCTGTTTGATATTTTATGACATCAGATTTTTTGGTGACTTTTTTCTTTTTAAATATTTACTGCAGCAAACTTTCTATCTAAAAACATTAATTACAATGGATTTTCATTAAAATCTTCAAGTATACTCTCAGTGAAAGCAATGCTATTCCATTTTTTAGATGTCATCAAAATAAGCAAGTCGGTTTTATTGCTCTTCATTTAATTTATGTGCACAATTCAATGAAGATGTGCCATCACAACTATAAATTTGATATTATCACATATACCAAGTTTAAAAGTATGGAGATTTAAAATTCAGTCTATGTGATGATATCGAAGTATGGAGGTTTGTCAAGCATTGGTGGCCAAGTGGTTAGCACAGCTGCCTTACAAGCAGTTGTCCTGGGGTTTGTTTCCCAGCCGACGCTTTGACACATTAAAAAAAAAATTGAGATTTTGTCATGGATTTTAAAAATGCTATGGATCATTATTAAATATTTCTTCTTTAAGCCTTTATTAATGAAAGATAATCCATGTCTCACTTTTATCCTGCTGATATGGGAAATTATATATATTTCAATTAAATTTATATATATTATAATATATACCAATTTTAGTTGCCTATTTCCAACGAGACTCTTTAATCTACTTCTACATATATCTCTTTTTTGAAGACCGATAAAATTTTATTTTATTTCAGTAAATATTAAGTGTTAAGAAACCATTATGGTATCTCAGAATATTCTTATTTTTATCCTTTCACATTCTTTGCATTCTTTCATATATTTGAAAAAATCATTTATTTTAAAAGATAGAGGAATTTAAGATCGCTCTGATGAAGACTGCAGGACAATTGAAACTTTCAGGAAAATAAAGGAATCATCAAAGTTTTTTGCATTAAAGTGTATATAAAAGGATTATTGTATGCATATATAAATATATCTCAGAATAATATGAACTTTTAAATACCAAATAGCATATTTTTTAAAATAAATCTCTATGCTCAGTTTCCTTTATATATATATATATATATATATATATATATAAGCTGTTATAGTATATATATATATATATATATATATATATATATACTCTAACAGCTACTGAACTATAATCAATTATCTATCATAGTGGATAATGGTTATTTAGTAAACTGTCTCCGGGTTTTCTTAATAATCTTCTCATCTAAATTATAAGTTTAAATGTCAATCTGTAATATAATAGCACAGATACAAATGGGTTTTTATTTGTATCCATTCATCTGATAAATATTATGTATTCCCATAAAACGATATAGGTAGAACAATAATAAATACTATAGGTAAATTTCAAATATGACTAAATCTCTTTTAAGTCCATCAATTTTATGATTTTTATAACCTTTGTATCTATCATAACTTGTACATCTTTTAGTAACTTTTAAATATTTTAATAACTTTAATATTTTTTAATAATTTTTACATCCTTTATTAACTTTTACATCTTTTAATAAATTTTACATTTTTTAATACATTTAAAATCTTCTAAAGATATAGATGATTGATCAATGACAAACTCATTTACTTAAAAATAACAAAAATATTTTATTTACAACGAATAATTATAAAGTAACAAATATAACAATAAAATACTGAAAGAAAAGTAATATAAATTTATTAACAAAAAACGTTCTTGACCTAAGTTAAGTTTGAACTCTGATTACTTAGCTTTATTCCTTCCCCTTTTCCTCATCTCTTTCTCTTTTTTTAATAAGTATAACAAAGAAACAAAATAAAATATCAATGTTTTAAATCTATCATATGAGCATTTTTACAATAGGTGATGCAGACAATAAAACGCATAATTGGAGAGGATGTATCATTCTCGAACCCATGGTTCAACTTTTAATGCAGGTGAACCAAAAAATAATGTTTATATCTACCTTTAGATAATCTGGCACCAAGCAACAAGATGAGCATAAATGTAATTGGCCAGCAATGGCAATACTCAATCTAACAATTGATTACCATTTCAAGTGCAAGTTATTAGTAGAATTTAACAAACTCCAGAAGTTTTAAATATAAACACAGTAAGAAATTGCACAAAAAGCACAATATCTCATCAGATGTGACAAACACTCATTTGAAATAAGATCTACTCCAAAGAAAAATATATATTCTCACTCATTCTACCCTTCATCACTCTGGTTAGTTTATTTCGTGAAGAAAAGAGTCAAGGGCATGATATAAATCCATAAATAAATGGATTAACAATAATTATAAATCATTTAATTCAATATAACTTCTTCATATAAATGTATCAAGACTCACAGCAAATTAACATACTCATACTCTTAAATTTATATATTTATCTATATTATACTTTACACACACTTCTATTGTGATGTTTGAAACTCTATTTTATCAACATGTAAATCCAACATTTCAAATAATTAAAATAGTTTACTATAAAGTAAATCCTAAGAATACATCACTATTAAGATAATAAGGTCCTTTACAATATTAGAGAGCTATATCCAGAATCATTATCCATTAAAAAAAAAAAAGATTTTGAGATTTGTTTTTTTTTTTTTTTTTCCGAGTAGTCAACACAATGAGTATTTCTTCTCTGCAAGGCAATTCCAAACTAATAATTCCTTTTATTAAATTTTAAATTAGATATTTTATTACTTGGTCACAGTTTTCGTATATAAATTCGCTAGTATAACTTTCAATAATTATTTTTCGTTTGCAGTACGGTTTGATAAGTACAATACGCTTTGACCAAGCCTAAAATAAAGTATTTATTAAGGTTACTTTTTTTTAAGGTCAAACACTTTACTATCTATTTATTCAATTCGAAATTTTATGTTTATTATCATTAAAACTGAAATTCCTTATTTTGTTGGATTTAGTTAGGTTAGCTAGTGTACAATAATTTTAAATCTTCTTCGACAGATAATGTAAATCTTCTTCAATATATATAATGGTATTTAACACGAGTAAGAACATTACACTAATTCGAAGCCATTTTTTTAAAATTTGAATTAAATAATTCAAAGGCTTAGAAAACATTGGGTATTATTACATAGGTGATATTCACTGTCTAATTTGTCAATTGGCTTTGCTTTTGTAAAAGTATGACAAGAAGTACATGGACACAAAAGTTTGACAAGGGTGATCCATGGGTAAATTTCTGAAAGCTGCACAATTATGAATTCTAAAATTTCTCAAAGTTATTCTCTTTCCATAATAGATCATTTAAATTCTATTCTGTTTAATACATTCTCCAGACGCAATGTGGTAGAGAGGCCCAGTCAGGTGATAGAGTCACTCGGATAATTATTTAACCCACCATAAGTAGATAAAACAGTAAAAAAAAGAGGCTATTATAAATTCTGAACCTGTTTAGTTTTTTATAGCACTTAAAGTAAAAGACAACTCAATTTCAACACATGCTTTTTATTTATATGTACTGCAATCACATGGTTTTTAAAGTCATCATCAACATCCATAATTCCTTGTGTTTTTTCTTAATTTATGTAAAACTATCACCATCACAGCAACAAAGTCTTTCAAAAATCTTCACACTGTTTGGTTTTCAAATATATCTAACCTCTCCTTTTTATAAATAAAGCATATTGAATACAATCAATGCCAGATATTACACTAATATAAAATGTACAACCATTTGTCTCACCTCACAAATATTAAACAGACATTACATTTACATAATTACAGATTAAACCTGAACATCAAAGATAAACACAAAATTGATTATTCAACTACTGCAATATAATTATTATGGTAATGGTTTAATGATTATCTAATGATTTTTGGTCTGATAGATGTATTTTGTATATAACTTCCTTAATGATTGGCATCTTAAAAAAAAAAAAACTAATTTTTCTTCCTCTTTTTTCTTAATAGAATGAGAATTGTAAATACACCTATGCCACATATGTAGAAATCATAAGACTGACTTAAAAAATGTTCTGTATTAGTTTTACCAATGCCCTTCACCAAACAGCATACAAAGATAGTCCACCACCAACATTATATATACATCATGAACACTTACCATACATATTGTAAAATAGACTCACTAAACTTAAACAAAGAAACAAAAAAATATAGCTATATTTCTCCTTATATATTTTTATGGGAAAAAATGTAAGATTAAAATTACTCCAGGTTATGAGAAAAATATCTTATTTTTCCTCTTTCACTATTTCTTTTTTTGAAATTAAAATCTGTATTAATTCAATGAACCCTGATTGACCATTATGGCATCCATGTTTTTGCTATTCATCCATGCCTCTTACAATTATTATTATTATTATTATTATTATTATTATTATTATTATTATTATTATTATTATTATTATTATTATTATTATTATTATTATTATTATTATTATTATTATTATTATTATTATTATTATTATTATTATTATTATTATTATTATTATTATTATTATTATTATTATTATTATTATTATTATTATTATTATTATTATGATGATTGACCATATTTCTAAGGATGATGTTGTTATGGCTATTAAGCGACTTAAAATTCATTCTAGTTTGGGAATTGATAATATTCCTTCATTTATTTACAAAGGGCTAGCTGAATTTATTGCAGTTCCTCTTGCATTTATTTTTAATTTATCACTGAATTCTTGTGTTTTTCCTAATGTGCTTAAGTGTGCCAAAATGGTCCCAATTTTTAAGAATGGTTCACGTGATTGTCTTAATAACTATAGACCTATTTCTGTTTTACATACTATTGCTAGAATTTTTGAGAGGTGTGTTTATAATAAAATTATTTTAGATGTTAGTAAACTCATTTCTTCTTCACAGCATGGTATTATACCTAATAGATCCGTAGAAACTAATTTGTTAACAATTTATGATCATATAGCTCATGCAATTGAGGACCAGCAGAGACTTGATGTTGTTTATTTTGATTTATCAAAAGCTTTTGATAAAGTAGACCACAGTATTCTTCTTCGCAAATTATATCAAATGGGTTTTTCTACTAAGCTTGTTTATTGGTTTCAATCCTTTCTTCATGGTCGTACTGCATATATTAAATTTAATAATACTATTTCATCTAAGTTTAAATGTAATTTTGGAATTCCTCAGGGTAGTATTTTAGCACCTATGCTTTTTAACATTTATATGAATGACCTTAAGGATTGCTTAAAATCTTCTTATCTTTTGTGCTATGCAGATGACTGTAAAATCTTTAGAAGAATCACATCTGTGTTTGATTGCACTCTTCTTCAAAAGGATATAGATAATTTTAGTGCTTGGTGTAATTTAAATAATATGATTGTTAATTTCAGTAAATGTTCCTTAGTCTCGTATTCTAAAAAATCTGAAGTTTTGCATTTTTCTTATTTTATTAATTGTCACAAAATTATTTCTGTTGAATCCCAAAAAGATTTGGGAGTTATATTTTCTAGTAATGGATCCTTTCTTCCTCATTTGGAAATGATTATTGGTAAAGCTTTAAAAATTATAGGTACTATTCTAAGGTTTGGTCATCATTTCAGTGGTGATACAAAATTTAAATTATTTTTATCATTGGTTCTTCCCATCATTGAATATTGTTCAGTCATTTGGAATCCTAGCTCTAAACAGGGATGTAACTTATTACAATCAGTGAGTAATAAGTTTTTTAAATATGTTTCTTTGGGAAATAAAACTGTTGTTCATCTTTCTTCTAGAAGACAATATAGAGATCTTAAATATCTTTATAAACTTGTTAATAAAATAGTTCTTTTATCTGACACAATTTCTACTGTCGTAATTAGATCTCATGTGCATGATACTCGGTCTGCTTCTGTTTGTTACATTAAAACTTGTCATTCCAATGTTCTTAGATTTTCTCCTTTATTTAGACTGCCATATTTATATAATCAGATTTGTAGTAATAATAATTACTTCAATTTAGATTATAATCAATTTTGTTATGTTATTAAATTTAAATGTCATATTTGATTGGTTTAACTTGATTTTGTTTATATATATATATGTTAAATTGTTTTATTATTATTATTTTGTTACGCGCTTTATATTTATCCCTTTTATTTATTTGTTATTATTAATGTTTTAATAATAATTGTTTATATGCTGATATTTAATTTTACTTTAGATTTTTAAATGTGTTAATTATCTTTTATTGAAATATGGCACATAATTATATTAATAATTTGTCATTTAAACTCATTTATGTATTTATATATTTGTTATGGTGCAATACTGTAATTGGCTTTATGCTGTAGTTTTGTACGGTAAATAAATGAATAAATGAATTGAATTATTATTATTATTATTATTATTATTATTATTATTATTATTATTATTATTATTATTATTATTATTATTATTATTATTATTATTATTATTATTATTATTATTATTATTAATTTTTAACCTATGACCAAATTGGATTAGTATTATTTATGAATTGTTCTATTATATTTAATCTCTAAATATTTATTTACAAGATCACACAGATCTCAAATTATTTGCATTGTAAGTTATTTTAGTTTCTTCTGGGTGCTTTTAATTTGAAAAGGTTTATCATCATATAATTCTAAAGACTTTCTAAAAATGTTTTTTTGGGTTATTGCCCTAGAGCATATGAATCATTAACTTTAAAGGAATGTGGTTTATATTTTGATTGAACAATGCATTTACAACTCAATTTTCTTAAATTAATTCTGGTCTGTTCAATATCATTATTACTGTCAATTTCCTCTGCTTAAGGGTGTTTTTATGAGTAAAGCTTCATGTCTTCCCAATTGCAACATTATTGGAATAAATCTGGTTGATTTATTCATGATAACATTGGTGTAATTAATAACTTTGGAAAGTTTGTTGGCCCTTTGCTTGTGGTTTTTCTAAAGATAAACCCTATAAAGTCTTCCTAACTCTCTCAGTATCCTCTTGTATTGGATTGTGGGTTACTAATCAAACTTATAATATATTTCATTTTCTATTTTTGAATCCAGTTCCTCCAAGTGTTGGACATGAATGCAAGAGCATAACCAGTAATGGTGTACAAATGCTTACCTATTGAAGGAAATTGAAAATTTGAAAGGAGCTTTATTACATCTTTAGCATCAGTTCTAAATGCTGGATATGCTGTTATATATTTTTTAAAAATATCATAAGTAGTCAATAAACATTTGTATCTGTTAAATTGTGGAAGTGGTCCACAAACATCTAATGATAACAGTTTATTGGGATTACTGGGAATAATGTGTTGAAGTATATTGGTATAAGATAAGTGTATTTAGATGTTTCACAACAGCTAATGCTATTTATTACGGAGGCATATATATTGGACCAGTATAAATATTTTATAAGAACATATTCAGCCTTTTTAAAAATCACCAACATGCCCACATTTACAATTAGTATAAAATGTAAGTTAATTTTTCACGTACTTGCGATCACTGTCTTCCAAGAATTATCATTGTTTACATACATTATATATTAAGATATCTTGATATAATTTACGTCTCTTCCATACTTTAGTAAGAAATTTATTTTGTCTAGTAGAATTCAAAAGATCAAACAGAATAGTTATAACTCATCCAACCTACTATCTTTTACCCTCATTTCAACTTCCTTTTTTATACCAGTTAATAATTGAAATGCATTATATTTAAATTTCTCACATTAAGAATTTGCAATTCTTCAATTTTCTGATTTATATTCTCATCTTAATATCAATTTGTATCTGATCAATAAACCTGTTCACAAAACTATTTGTTCTGGCAAATCTTGACATTTATTAGTTACTTCTCTCAACTCTTTCAGAATTTTCTTTATTTCTCTAATGATTTTGTATTTCATTTACAAATGTCTTTAACTTCCAACCACTTTCATCTACTATTTCTCTTTTAAATTCTTTTAATTCAGCCTTTCTCTGTATTTGTAATTCATTTCATTTCTCATTTGTTTAATTTTTATCTAAATATTTCCCTGTGGCACCATTAGACCCTTTTCTAGGTTAACATGATTACCACCAATTTCCTTAAATTTTAAGACTAATTCATTTTTAAATTTCTCAATAAACTTGCTAGATTGAGTTTCAATATCACTAATACGATTACAAGTTATAATTAGTTGATTTGTTAATTCAAGACTAGATCCATCGAATTTATTCTTCAAATTGTTGAATCTATGATCTGCTTCAGTTTTATACATATCTAAACTATCCATAATTTCTTTTAATTCTTGATCAGAATCAAGTTTGACATTTTCAAAAGTTATTTCCAACAACTGATTTTATAGTTAAACTTCTTAACAGTATCATTTCTAGAACTTTCAATTTTACAATTAAGTTCTTCTTGTGCCTTTTTAATACTTTCTTGTACATTATTAGTACTATCTTCTTGTACACTGTCAATATATTTTCTGATATCTCCTTATACACTGTTAATATCATTTTTAATACCGTTTTATCTAGCAATAATATCCTTTCTGATGTCTGCTTGTACACTGTTAAGGTTCTTTCTGATATCGTCTTGAATGCATCTGTTAATACCTTCCTTTAAGTTCAGAAACATATCATCAAAATTCTGTAATATATGTAATACGTGATTTATATCTTGGGATGGTGCTCTTTGGGTCCCTCCCAGATCATCATTGCAAATCTCCCATTTTATAATTAATAGTTAGTAAATCTTATATATGAAAACAACAATTGTCCTAATAAATATCAAAATAATAATTATATTCTGATTATAATTTACCTAAGATATCTGCCAACATTGGATACTTCCACAACAACCTCTAGACAGCCACTTTTTCGTATTACCCATTAGGATCACTTGTAATATTATTTCCCTATAAAACAATCTTTTCTTTGTTTATTCACGTATTTGTTTTTGTTTCCTCATTTATTTATTTATGTGCACTACTGTTATTTGAAATGTTGCAAAACATCTTGCATAAAAAAATAATCATTGAGGGAAAAAGATCTTCATCACCAGAAAAAAACACACACACAAACTTTATTATATTCAGTTGGGCATCCAAAATAATGAAATTTAGCTGATTACAATCAGAAGTTAACAATTTTCTATTTTGGAGCACAAAACTCTAACTTAGTTCAAACACACTTTTTTTAATAGAGCAATAATAAGATTGTCACTCTTACATTCGAGTGCTTATTTATTAATCTCAGGCATGGGGCCAAACCTCCTCACAACTATAACCTACAGGAATTTTAGTTACTTATTCTCAATGAGACTCATTAATCTACTTCTACATATATCACTTTCTTAAAGACCCATAAAATTTTATTTTGTTTCAGTAAATATTAACTGAGAAAAAATATTTGGATATTTCAGGGTAACATGAAATTTTAATAACAAATAGTGTCTTCCACAAAATAAATCTCTATTATATATATATATATATATATATATATTGAAGCAATGGATCCGGAAGTCCGATCCATGCTTCATAGCCTCCTATAAACTTAATCAGTATTGTAGACCTGAATTAAGTTTATAGCCCAATATCAGCAGGGTTTTGCATTAAAGCGAAAATTAATTACATTTATTAAATTTAAAGTTGTAATTATAAATTTATTAAATGCACATTGATTACATAATAATATTTACTGAGGCTATAACCTCGATAATATGCGTATAAAATGCGATAGTAGGGACCTCTACAGGTGTTTTAACCACAAATTTGTACTTGCATTTAAATATTTGGTTTTAAATAAATTCTGTTCCAAGATTAAATTGCTGTTTAAAAAAATTACTTGTAAAACCTTTTAATCAAACATGTATATATGTCAAGCGTATATATACGAGTTAATGCAAAATTCTGCTGAAATAAAATGCTTATTTTATTAAAAGAAATAAGAATATATTTTTCTTTTTAAATCTTGTTAAAATATGGTGTATGATTTTATTTTGAGATAAGCCTGCCAACATTTTCTAAAGGAATGTATGTTTTTAATTAGTTAGCCCATTCAAGGCAAATTAAAGATGGCCTTTTTTAATTAATAAAAATTCAAAGTTTAAAGAAAAAAATTTAGAATAAAAAAGTAAATGTTATTTTTAGAAAATGTTACTTTCAAACAAAGGAGCATGGGGGGGGGGCTTATCAAGATCTAAGATCATACACAAAACAAGAGAAGGTAGCTTACAAAAAAAGGTATAAATAGGAGAGAGAACAAAAGACTTGGCTTTCAGAGTTTTCTTTCTGTCAGTCAGATTTCTCTTGTGAGAATTGATTTAGATTTCTCTTGCTTGTTTTCAGTCAGATTTCTCTTTGGAGAATTCATTCAGATTTTCCATTCATTCATTATCATGCTGACGATTTATTAGTAGGATTGGCTATTGATTAGCTCGGTGGATCCTGTGCTGTGAAGCTCTCAGATTTTGCTTCTCATTTAGATCTTGCTCCAAAAAGTTATTCAACTGTCGTCCTTGTAATCAGGGAAGTTTTAACATGCAACGAGTTAGAAGTCATAGTATTTTGATGGAAACAAACATGCTTGGTGGTTAGGCAAATAGCTTTGCCTGCCGCCGAGGTTCTAAAACCATCAAAATGCCGTAGTATCCAACCAATATAAATCGGAACTCTGTGCCATGTCTGCGGAACTTTTCTTGAAAGAATGCTATGTATTTCCATTTTTCCTTGTCCAGACAAATACCTATCGACAGATGGATCAAGCCATGAATGTCACAGAAACAGGACCAAGGGACCAGGATGGTAATCATATCTCTCCTCATGAACTTTTTACTATTCTACCCTTTTTAATCATACCTTTCTAAATTGCATTATTGTAGTATATTTCTGAATTGTTTTATTTAATTACATTTGTAACATAATTATTTCTATTAGCCTAATCTTAGATATATATATATATTGTGTGATCATCTATCTATTTATATTTAACCCTTTTCCTGAGCTATTCCTCTTTGCTAACATGTTATCAATATTTCGTATTCCATTGCTGTGTAAGTAAAGGTTAATTTTTCATTTAAAATATCTTTTCAATTTCATTTATGCTTGTAAATTAAATACGAGTCAGTTTCCTTTGTTTGCCAACTGGATCTCCTCGATAACGCCTCTTTTGTCCGCCATTAGCTCATTACTTATATCTTATTTAGCTATATACGTCTTAAATAATTTTAAACTGTTTTTAGCACAAAGCAATTAGAAAATGCTTTGCGAAAGATTTTTTTATGGTGCTTTATTGAGGAGAGTCGAGTTGACAATTTTATTAAAATTGAGAAGAAAAGACTTAGACCGCAAAAATATTACATCGTTACTATCTGTTTTTATTGTCTAATTAGTTTTTCATTAATTCAGGGGAATAGTGGAGGCCATTAAAACATTATTAATGTTTTAAAAGTCATTAATTAAATATATTATTTAACTAAAAAGCTTGAGTTTTCTAATTTTATTTTAATGCTTTATTTTGCATTTCCAATGATCCAGGCACGCAAAACACATTTTTCATAGTACTTTTATGCACATTTAACTGTTTAGTCCCATAAGTATTCTTGTCCATGTCTCTCCCCTGATGTTAAACTTAGGCCGGGTGAGCAAATAATTTATGTATGTCTCAGATAATGTTGTTGATTCGTAATTAGACTTGGTAATAGGTGAAGAGGGCAGAGGTCATAGTATTATTGATTTAATATCTCGCATATGGGTGGCCTCAAGGTACTTTTGCTTAGTATTCGAACTGAGTTAAACCAATATATATCATCTGACTGGCACAATATATATATATATATATATTCTAATGGTTCTGAACTATTCTATCTTATCTATCATGTGGTAATTGTCATTCAGGAAACTGTCTCAGAGTTTTCTTAATAATCTTCTTGTCCAAATTCTCATTTTAAATGTCAGACCATCTATAATATATTACAGATACAAATGAGGTTTTATTTGTATTCGTTCATCTGATAAGTGTTATGTACTCCCATAAAACAATGTAGGTAAAATGTAGGTAAAATGATAGTAAATACCCTTAGTAAATTTGAAATAGGATTAAATCTCTTTGAAGTTGTAACCTTTGTGTCTTTTATAATTGTTATATCTTTCATAACATGTATATGTTTTAGTAACTTTTTTATCTTTTAATAACATTTTTAAATAAATTTAAAATCTTGTAATGATATAGATGACAATGATCAATGACAAACTCATTTACTTAAAAATATTTTATTTACAATGAGAAATTATAAAATAAATACAACACTAAAATTCGGAAAGAAAAGTAATATAAATTTATTAATATGAATAGTTCTTGAACTAAGTTGGGTTCAAACTCTGATTGCATAGCTTTACTCCCTCCCTTTTTCCTTATCTCATTTTTTTTAATAAAATAAGAAAGGAAACAAAATAAAAATCAATGTTTTAAATATATCATATGAGCATTTTCCCAACAGATGGTGTAAACAATAAGACAAAGAGAATATGTCACTCTCAAACCATGGTTCAACTTTTACTGCAGGTGAGCCAAAAAAAATGTTTAAATTAACCTCTAGGCAATGTTGTACCAATCACTAAGATGTACGTCAATGTAATTGGCCAGCAATTGCAATAATCAATCCTACAGTTGATTTTGAGTTTAAGCTCAAGCTATTAGTAGGATTTAACTAACTCCAAAAGTTTTAAATATAAACCACATTAAAAATTGCCACATAAAAGACAGTATCTCATCAGATGTGAGAAAAGATCATTCAAAATAAGATCTACTCCTATAAAAAATATATATTCTTACTCATTCTACCCATCATCACCATGGTTAGTTTACTTCTTGCAGGAAAAATTCAAAGGCAAATAAATAAAACATGATACAAACCCATAAATCAATGGTTGCACAATAATTATAAATAATTAAATTCAACTCAGCATCTCCAATATAAATGTATCAAAATACACAGCAAATCCATATATTCATTGTTATAGTCCTTCCTTCTCCCAGAAGTCTACTATTCCAGATTCCTTCTTATCTGATTGAATTAGGTATTGTTTGCTGCTGTCCAATAGGCTGATGCACAACTAAACACATATCCAATGATTAGTCCAGGTCAATAAGCAAGGATGCTCACTGAATTCAAATGTTTTCAGTAAGGTCAGAAATCTGGCTATACATAATCAGCCTTTTGTGAGAACAGGAGGAGAACATCTGTCTAACCTACAAAGACAGTATGCATTCTCCCAGAGAAGCATAGCTAATCTGAACAGCAGTAAGCATTCCCACTAATAGTAATACGCTATTTGTCTACACAGCTAGGCAAGTTCATAGAGGGACCAGATGCTGCTAAGACTACTGTTGACTTGAAGCAAGCTGTCTTGTACAACCAGAAGAGTCATACCCCCTACCCATGAGACAAGCTATCAGGTGTAGTTGGAAGCAGTAGTACCACAATATGCAGAGCCCAGAGTTTACGTTATTGTATAATATTCAGGTTCAGTATTGTATATATTATCTTGTATTATATATATTTGTAGATATAATAAAAATTATATTAATTGTAACTGGGATATTTGTATTATTGTTCTATAAATTGGGTTTGTATTCCAGACCAAACATGACATTCATACTCTTAAATTTACATATTAATCTGTATTATACTTTACACACACGTCTATTGAGGTGTTTGAAACTGTATTTTGTCAACACATAAATACAACATTTCAAACAATTAAAATAGTTTAGTGTAAAGTAAATCCTAAGAATACATCACTATTAAGATAATAAGACTCATGACAATATTAGAGAGCTACATCCAGAATCATTATATATATATATATATATATATATATATATATATATATATATATATGATAAACAAAAATGCAAGTTAAAAAACTTGCTAACGCTTGTATTTATACAGTTTACAAGGATTATTACTTATCTGCAAGGCAACTTCAAACTAATAATTCCATTTATTGAATTTTAAACTAGGTATTTTATTACTTTGACATAATTTTGGTTTGCTATTACAACTTTCAGTAATTACTTTTCATCTGCTATACAGTTTGATATGGAAAAATCCTCATTGACTGAGCATAAAAAAACTATTTGTTCCTTTTTTTTAGCACAAGCACTTTATTATCTATTTATACAACTCAAAGTTTTCTTATTACCATCATTAAAGCTGAAATTCCTTAATTTGTTGGTTTTAGTTAGGTTTGTTAGCTGCACTAATTTAAAATCTTAGATAATTGTATTTAACGTGAGCAACAACAGTATACTAATCCATAGCCAGAAATCAATTCATATAGAAATTCCAGAATTATTTTTAAATTTGAATCAAATAATTCAAAGGCTAAGGAAACATTGGGTATTATTCTATAGGCTATATTCAGATTCTAATTGTTCACTCTGTTTTTGTAAAGGTAAGACAAGGAATACATGGACATATGAAGTTTGCCAATACTAATCCATGGTAAATTTTTGAAAGCTTCACAATTACAAAAATTCTAAAATTCTGAAAGTTTATTCTCTTTCCATAATAGACCATTCTAATTGTATTCAGTTTAATACATGGTCTCCAGATATGGATTAGTAGAGAGCCATGATCAAATGACAGACTGCCCCGATACTTAATTAACCTATCACAAATTGATAAATCAGTAAAAATAATGGATATTATATATTCCAAACTTGCTTAGATTTTTATATCACTCAAAGTAAAAGACAACTGAATTTAAACTGGTAATTTTTTTATATAGACTATGATCGCATAATGTTCAATTTCATCATCATCATCCATGATATCTTTTGTTTTTTCTTAGTTTATGCAAAATTATCTCCATTATCGTAGCAACAAAGTCTTTCGAAAAGCTTCACACTGTTTGAATTTCAGATAATTTTTTAAAAAAAAACAAACAAAGTGTAATGAATACAAACAATGTAGGGTATTAAAATAACCTAAAATATACAACTATTTGTCCCACCTTACAAATATTAAATAAACATTCATGCATTTATATAATTACAGCTTACCCATGAATATCAAAGTTAAACTCAGAACTGACGTTTTAACTCCTGAATGTAAATTGTTAAAGTAATAATTTAGCAACCAAATATTATTAATGTTTGGTCTTATGTGATGTATTTTGTATATAACTTCCTTAATGATTGAAACCTGTTAAGAAAACCCTAATTTGTCTTTCTCTTTTTTTTAATAGAAAGAAAAAAAATACACTCATGCCACACATGTAGAAGTCACTAAGACTGGCTTAGACAATGCCCTAGATTAGTTTTCCAATTTCCTTCACCAAATAGTATACAAAGATACTCCACCATTAACATTATATTTCACAAACACTTATTATATCTATGATAAAATTGATCCACTAAACTTAAACAAAGAAACAAAAAAAAATTATAGCTATATTTCTCTTTCTACATTTCTATGGGAAAATACATATGGTTACAAATAACTAAATGTTAACCATTGCTAGAATATTTGAACAATGCTACCTGTATTTAGAAATTTAAATTCTGAACCAAGGAACAAAAGTAAAATAATTTTTTTACCTATTAAGAGCAAGTCGATAAGAATATTGATTTCAAGACTATTCTAAACAGAAATAGCAAATTTAAATGTTTCATTCTTAAAAGATAGTAGACAAACTATTTCTTAGTAAATAATTAATGCAAAGCAATGTCTGCATTTTCTAGCGTTTATTGTGCTTGAGTTTCATCTAGTCATATGCAATGATTGATTTAGTCTTATATAGTTCTGTTTGAAATTTTTAAAAATGTAAATTAATTATTTAATAATTGTGCTTTGTATATACAGAACTTGAAATATGTGTTTTTCTATTTGCTTTTTAAGCACTAAGCTAATTAGAAGTGGGACTTTTGTTTAGAATATTCTTAAAATCAATATTCTTATCAATTTGCATGATATTAGGTAAGATGTTTTCTTTTATCTATCTATCTATCTATCTATCTATCTATCTATCTATCTATCTATCTATCTATCTATCTATCTATCTATCTATCTATCTATCTATCTATCTATCTATCTATCTATCTATCTATCTATCTATCTATCTATCTATCTATCTATCTATCTATCTATCTATCTATCTATCTATCTATCTATCTATCTATCTATCTATGTCTGTCTGTCTGTCTGTCTGTCGGTCGGTCGGTCGATCTATCTATCTATCTATCTATCTATCTATCTATCTATCTATCTATCTATCTATCTATCTATCTATCTGTCTGTCTGTCTGTCTGTCTATCTATCTATCTATCTATCTATCTATCTATCTATCTATCTATCTATCTATCTATCTATCTTTCTATCTATCTATCTATCTTTCTATCTATCTTTCTATCTATCTATCTATCTATCTATCTATCTATCTATCTATCTATCTATCTATCTATCTATCTATCTATCTATCTATCTATCTATCTATCTATCTATCTATCTATCTACCTATCTACCTATCTACCTATCTACCTATCTATCTATCTATCTATTACTTGATTCAGACTTTGTGTTTTCTAAATATAATTAAATCTTAACTTATTAATTTTTTGAACAAACAATATAATTCTACACTCATTGGCCTTGAGTTTGGTTGAAAAGGTAAAACAATTAATAAATATAAACTAATTAATAGCACTGAAATACCTTTTAGAAAAACACTGCCAGAATCATAGTGCTGAATAAAATTATCCAGTACAGGTATGCTTATATAATATGTAAATGAGATACAATATGCAAATAAGGCAATTAGATATTTCATTTTCCAGACAGTGGAACACACAGATCCTTTTCATTGATGGATTGTGGATCTATTGAAAATGCCCAAGTTTACTTTCTATTTCTATTGACTCTTTCTGAGAAAACTGTTCTAACATTAGATGAAAAAAATGTGTGTCATGTGGCACATTCATTGTCAAGAAATATAGATCTTTATTCAGTTTATTGTTTAGCTTTGAAATATAGATATGCATATTAGGCAATTCTTGATCTATGTGGATGAGATTCCCCCATAATATACAGATCTGCAGGGTGAACAATATTATAGACTACCTAAGGAGCATGCTCCACTAGTATTTTATCTTTGGTATTGTTCGACAAATTGTTAGAAGATGGTTGCAATCTAAAACTAACTCTGTATGTGTTAGAATGACTTTTTCTAAGCTTATTTGCAATATGTGGGACATACTGTTGAAATATTCTAGCATTGGTTTGAATTCATTAAATATATAATAAATGTAATGGCAATTAACTATTATATACTGTCTTTCAATCCACAGAAGTACTTTCGATTAATCCCTTAACCCTCCTTCACTGTCTTTAAATTCAAAAGACATAAAAGAAGCAAACATCATCAACTCAAATCCCATGAATTCTGAATTTTAACATTAGCAACTTGTCTATTAATTATATTCATTTTATTTCTATTTATTACAATTGCCTCTTTAATTTTTCTTTTATTATGGTTTCTCTTTTCATGAAGAATCTTAACACTTTCAAGATCAAACTTATTGTTCATGGAATTTTTAAATTTACTACTTGTTAATATTACACATTATTGGAAACTATGTAATATTCAATTCTATTTACTAAGCACAAAAATCATACTTAATTAAAGCAAACGAATTTCAACCTTTAATATTTGCACTGTGCTGATCGTATAACAGCTCACTGATGTCAGGTGGAGTACAGAGAATATTCTCAAACACAAAAGATAGACTATTGAAAAGATAAGAGATATAAGCCAATCTGAAGCAACTTATTTTGAGAGCATGAAAAAAAAATGGATGTAAAAGTAAATAAAAAACATTTGTTTTCAAACTAAGACACTTCAGATTGGCCTACATAATTAGAATTTTAGTTTAAATATAAGATGGCCACTTTTTTCCTTTTAAAGGTCTCTATCTTGTGTTTGAGTTTGAGCTTATCCTCAGTACTCAACATGACATTATTGAGCTATTATAAGGTCAGTACGGTGGATATATTAAAATTTAGGCATCCTTTCTCTATAATTACATATGATCACTGTGCTAGTTTCTAAGAATTCATAATCTCCACACACAGTAAATTAAACATTTTCAAGGATGTTAATATGTGAAAGAAAATAAGTGATGTCAAAGTTAATGAAGAAACATCTTCATGCTCTCAAATTAAGAGACTTCAGATTAGCCTGTGTAATAAGAATTTAGGTTGAAAGATAAGATGGCTGTTTATATCTTTTCAAAAGTATCTATCTTGTGTTTGAGTTTGAGAGTAACCTCATTATTCAATATGACATCATTGAGCTATTATTAAGATAAATGGGGCACATATATTAAAGTTGGAAATCCTTTATATATATATATATATTTCCATTCTTGCTATTAAAAGGTGTGAAGGTTGCCTTGACAGCAGTTAGAAATATTGGTTGCTATATTTACTGTGAATGTTTAGGTGGTTACTGGTTGGAAACTAATTTTATATATATATATATATATATATATATATATATATATATATATATATATATATATATATATATATATATATATATATATAATACTGGACACCCACGCCCATTTCTTAAGGGTTCCATTAAGTTACTTATGAACCTAGAATATTTATTATTTATTGGGATGCCCAGATGTCAAAAAATGATGGTGAACATCCTAACCTAAAATAAATTACTTGCTCCTAACACTAGCTCAGCTTGTAGAATGAGACTTGTAGCTAATAAACAATTGATAAACAGATACCCTAAACAAACTTCAGTCAAATTTAAATAAATAATATAAAGTTTATTAATATTAATAAAACAATTTAAATAAAAAAGAAAACAAACACCACTAAAATAAAATAAAATAGTAATCCTTCATGGATGGTTCAACATTGGGAGAGACCTTTTAGTACCATTGTTTCATACTGTAATTATGAAATGACTATCCCAGCAAAAAATATTTTTCCAATTTGATAGTCTACTTATTAAATGCTCATTATATTGCATACACACTTAGAGTAACTTTACTATTATTATAGACCAGGCAACTGATACAATTGTGCCAAATCAGGATGCAGTGTAATTGAACCCTAGCCAGACAAAAGGGGCACCAAGGTGAAACCATCTTATTGCACCCTACCACCTGTAACCTTATACCTATACACAGGCTGAGATAGCTCACATAAGTCTGGCTTTTATATATGAATACCTTTTTACATATATAAGTAAAGCACAATTTAAAACAGATATTATTACCAAATCTGCTTGGAAAATGATAGTTTATGGGTTCCTGATTGATTTTCTTTAAGGAAAACATTTGTTAAAAGTATTGTGAATGTTAATAATAACAACCAATTACAAAGATAGACTATTTTAAAATATGAAATATTTGTCTTTTGAAGATATGAAGTTTTAAAAGTATATTAAGATCTATTAATTATGTAAATCAACATGAAAAAAATAATAAAATGCACAAATATCTGATACATAATGACTTGTCAGTTATAAATTACTTAAGAAAATTACTAGTAAGGGTTTTATAATACATGTACTTCTAAATCAATGATTACTATTAAATGACTATATACATTAAAATAATAATCATTATAACAACACCTGGCTTATTATAGTATACAAAAGTTTATATTAAAACAGGCAAAATTCTCTATATATATATTGCCACTCAGTGCATGTCAGACTGAGTGGCAATACATATAAATAGTTTTGCCTGTTTTAATAACAGTTATAAGCAAGTATAAGAAATGGTGATGATGTGATGTTTATTGACTTAAAAGTTTATATTATTACTAAGTTCATCAAGGTTGTTGCTTTTGCTTTCTAAGATTTATTGAAGCAATAGCTAGCTACCTTTGTTTATTTTATAGATGTAATTTTGTGGGTGATCACTTAAGAGTATTCTATATAAGTTGACTTTAGAAGGTCAGCTTTTATGGATTTATGATTTTATGACATATTGGATGATGAAGGTTTAGCTTGGAGCATGGAGTTCATCTTGGTGAGGTTTTGAGGAACACCATTAACAATAATCTGTAATCTCATTTTACTACTACAGGCTGCATGTCACAAGATGTTGGCAAGTATTAATAATTTTGGTAAAAGAGCTACAAAAAGTGTTACTTGTCTCATAGTGAAGAATCCCAACATCTGAAATAAGATTTTGACTAGTAGAGTCAAAAACTCTGATAAATGAATCAATAAATGAATCTAATCAATGACCAAACTGACTAACTGACTCAACTGTATAGACTGAATAGACTCCCCTCCTATCAATAGATTTTGAGAAACTTATACACATTTGGTCAATTGTTTTCCCACACCAATTTTTTAGATTAACATCTTAAAATAGCCAGGTTTTTAATTAATTAATAAGTCAGGTTTAACTAATTAAAATAAGACATTTTTACATTACCCAGTAAATAATTCCATTACATGTCTTATCTGAGCAATGCTTAACTTTTAGATTTTAATATCACAACAGAGTAAAACTTTTTTTAAAGATTAAACATTGTTATATAATATTAAAAAATAATGTTATATAAAAGATAAGAAATTTATTTACAAAGTTGACTTTTTAAAAAAAAAACAACAAAAAAAACATTATTTTTAGTTAATAAAATTATTTTACTGATTTGTGTGTGTGTGCATATATACATGTGACCACACTTTTATAACACACATTTAATATAAAACTAAATTAACAAAAATTTAACATAAATTTAAAAGTAGAAATTTTGGTTGAATCCACCTATAGTCTAATACATATCTGAAACATAGCAAAGCATCTATCTCAATATATATCATCTAGTCAACATTTAGACAATCCCAATATCATTAACAATCAACAATTTCAAATAGTTGTCAAGGCAACCTCTCTTGAACAATATATATATATATATATATATATATTGAATAGTGTTTCATTGCTAAAATATTTAGAATAAGCATGCATAATAGTTGAGGCTTAGAATAGTCACTCTTGTCAGTACAGAATCAATTGTGGATATATATGTATGTGTGCATAAAAAATTATTGATACAATCTAATTTTAGAAAAAATAAAAAGATAAAACATAAAATTTATATACATTCAATCTTAAAAGAAAAAAAGATGTTTAATTTTTTTTTATTAAATATCTAAATGAAAAAAAAAACAAATGTTTTTTTTATTATTTCTTTTTTTTGGGGGGGGGGTCGGGTGGGGGATGGGAACAAAGATTATATAAATTGATTAAAGTGTTAATGTTATTAATAATGATATATATGCAGAACAAATTGAAATAAAATAATTTTTATAGTACTATTCTTAACCCAACCATCGATTGAGACAAATTATTTTGTCTTTTGGCCAATTCACCCCCTGGTGATTTTTCCATAAGTATTATACATTAAAATGCATGTAAAATGGTATATTTTACTATAATAAATTTTTTTGCTAAAAATTTTGCACTAAAAAGTGTGAAATTTAAAATTCCTGCTCTAACAATAGACAAAAGCCCCACCCTGACATGTTCAGACATTGGCTGTTGCCAAAGCTATAATACATTCAGCGTTTTATGACATTGAAGTTTTCAATGATACAAAAATGTGTTTATTTGCGAATTTATTGTGGTTTTAGATTTTTTTAAAAATAATTTACACTATATTTATTAGATATCAAGAAATATAAATTATTAATAACTTATTTTGACTTGAAATACTTTATTTTCAAAAATATAATATTATATTAGCAGCTAACATAAATATGGTCTGAAGCAAATTAGAAGACTAGCTTTGTTGTAAACAATCTACTTTATATTTACGAGTAAGAAAATATCACAATTTTGCAATAAATATTCAAAAAAATTAAACTTTTAAAGCATAATTTGTTAGATATAACAGAAATAAATAATTATTTATTCAGATGTTTAAAAATAATCAGAATTAATAAATATTTTGTTGATTTTATAAACTAAAAATAATCTTTCTAGAAATGATGATGTGTAAAGACTTTGTTTTGATTGCAATCTCATTTTTTTAATATTTACAGAAACAAAATGTGAACATTTAAAAGTTATTTCAGTAGTAAACAAAAATATCTATCAAATGAAGTCAAATTTATTATTTTCTGATAAGTAATAATCATTTTATCATATATTTTACGTTGATGTGTGAGACAAAGAAGACATCAGAAAATGCTGAAATGTAAGAGGCATTAGGCTGCATTTTGTAAGGTTAAAAGAGAATAACCAAAAATAAACTACTTCATCAAAAGTTTAGAAAAATAAACTATTTTGATAATAAAGAAAATATGTTTTAATTAAATTTTAATTCTATAATTATACAAAAATATGTAGAAAGATTTTCTTTTTATGATTTCAGTTTGATTAATTAAAGAAGGAAAAATTATTTTATATTTATTTGTAATAATTGGATTTATTAGTAAAAATATAAATTAATCTCTGTAGTTAGTAAAATTCTTCCAAAATCTAGAGCTTGGAATAAAAGATAAATAAGTTTTGAAAAATAAAAGAAATTCTAATTTGAAAAGAAAGTCTGCTAGTTTATTGTTTCCAAATTATTAATAAAAGAGTTGATTTTAGCAATAGCCTACCTCCATGGAAGAATAGTGGCAAAGTTTTATTTCCCTAAATTTTTTAGAAAAAAACTATGAAACATATTTTAAATGCCAGAAATCCATGACTTGACGATATAAAGTTAAATTTTCATCCAGCGAATATATGACTTACAAAATTTAACTGATTTAAAATTTCTCATAAAAACTGAAGTAAAACATAAAGTGAACTTGCTTTAATCATAGATAATCTGAAGCTTTGCCATTATGAAAAATGGAAAGAAAAAAATCTCACAAAGAAAGTTTTCTAACACAACAACTATATAATTATATGCATCATATTTAAGCAGTAAAATATTTGTGCTGTTGATATTAATAATTATATGTGTCTGAAACCAAAGATGTAAAGTAAAAATATTTATACTTATTTTTAAAATGTAAAATTCTCTAAAACTATTATAAATTGCTCTCCCTCTCACTCTACTCAAACACATAATATAAATACAATGTCATCTGAAATTTACCAAGTTCATTTTAAATAATAATTGAACTGCCCTCTAGTTGCCACGTTCAATAACTTTTTACAGTAAACTTAATATCTATTATTTAAAATCAATTTATATTAAAATATATAGACTAATTTATGTTTATTCTCTTGCTGTTATTGTTTGAGTAACTCTAAATAGGAAGATCTAAAATAAAGTAAGTGCTCCGTTTTCTTACTATAATAAGTTATTGAACATGATAGCAAGAGATCAGTTCAATTATTATTTAAAATAGACTCAGTAATTTTCACATGACATTATATTTATTTAATATTAATATATTCATCATTACACACACATACATATATATATATATTTAAAAGTTAATCATGTTTAGTTACTAAAATAATATTTCATAGGAATATTTATTTCATGTATGCAAATGTTGTATTTAAGTATATAGGTTTATATTTTATGCAATGATAAATTTTTGTATTATAATAATAATAATAATAATAATAATAATAATAATAATAATAATAATAATAATAATAATAATAATAATAATAATAATAATAATAATAATAATAATAATAATAATAATAATAATAATAACAACAACAACAACAACAATAATTATTATTATTACAATTATTATTATCTTTCAATAATATACTTTATTTTCAACAAAGATTACATTACATTTACATACTTATGCCTTAGCTACAGTGGCATGATGATTTTTGCAGATTTAGTTTGATTGAGATCTTTATTGCTAATTACATAAGGATGGATGTTCTATCATTGTTTAATTTTACTATTCATTTCTGATGTTGTTGTTGTTAGTTAGTATCCCTCATTCCATTTCTCATTAATATTCTGTTATTGTCTTTGTTTATTGGTCAAACGTTTTATTCATTTGTTCAACTCTGTGAGAATCCATATTTTATATTGTCCTTTTAGTCTCATTGCTCATTGACAGTTTTGTTTGAATAGGCTGGGCTTATATAATGACTAATTTTGCATGCTCTTATAAATTATCTTGTAATTTTAATAGTGACCAAGTGGCTGCATGGATATCTGGATGTGCAATCTTTGCAGCTCTGTGTTTTACTTATTGTAAAATGTTGCCAGATGCCATATGGTATTATTTCCAAGGCTGAATATACATCATGTGCTCCAAAATGCATAAAGTCCAAAGATTGCTGCTTTTGCTGTAGGGGTTGTCTGCTTGTGTGTAACATCTGTTAGCTGTTGTATAGTGTATGTCTTGTTCTATATTGATTTATCATATTGTTTCATGTAGTATTTAGGGCTGTACAATTGTAAAATATGTGTTGTTGTGTTTCTTCAAGAGCATGACATAGGTTGCAGAATGGCTCTATTGATTTATAAAGGTTTTGTATCATTCTTCTGATTGTTTTTTGTATTAGTGTTTTTATGTCTTGTGCTCATTCAGTTTGTGATTCTGAGGTTATTAACTAGTTTTTGAATAAATTTGTGAATATTTTCATTGAACTTGAGACCTCATTTATATTATCAATGATTGGTGTATCAGAGTTATCATCATTTGTTTTCACTTTTTTTGCTCCTTTTTTTCTGGTAGGTCTACAAAACTTTCTCTTACTTTCTGGTTGGATTGGGTTTGTCAGTTGGATTATTTTGCAAGATTTGCTTGGGGGCAATATTATCTCCATATATATATCTGTCATATATACATTTGCTTTAGTTATTATTTTTTGATTGGCTTCTGTTTTTTCTTTGGTCATGTTCCTTGGTTTGGAGTTTTTTTTTTTTTTCTGTGAACAAATCTCTAAGGTTTAAACTTGGTACCTCTGCTTTTTTGTTGTTATTATTTCTTTGTGTAGTTTGTTCATTGCTATCTTTGGGAATGGCTATCTTTTTTTCTGTTTGCATATTAGTGTTGATATTTTATTGGTTTTTGTGAATGTGCATTTTGATTTCTGGTTAAGTTCTGGCAGTTTAGACATTGTGCTATACCATGTCTCCTTTGTTTACATGAGTAACACTGTAGTTTTAGACGTCTAATATATAGGGTGAGCAATGTTTTCTGATCCAGGATTTATGTTTGTATATGGATCAGTATCTGAATGCAGTTTTATTCTGAACTCATGTGTGTTACTCATAATTGATATTGGTGTGTCTTTTCAGCATACTGTTTTGAACATAATGGCCATGCCAAATGTTTCCTTCATGCTTTGGAAGTCTTGTTCTTTGTATCCCATGTATGTGATCTTAATTATTTCTGAAATGGTATTGTGATAGTTTTGATTTATAGTGATCAATGCAAAGTTACCCAATGATTTGACTTGTCTTTGAAATCTCTCCCTTTGTGTGATTTCATAAAATTCCAGTATTAGGTACCAGTCATTGGGATGTTCTGCAATCTGTTGTATTGTGTCCCAGAATCAATTTACTGTTATTGCCTCATACAGCAACTCTTTTTGGGAATTTATATAATTAAATGTTGCTGTCTGTTGCTAACAGCATCATGGGAAGGGGGATCTCTTGAATGTTGCAAAGAGATGCTTTAGTATAGATTTATTGAATAATTCAGTTGTCATGTTCAATTTTTCTTTATTCCAGACAATTTCTGGTGGATTTTTGACTTTTTTGTTTTTTACTTTCTAAATTATTTATGTCACTATTGATTGTTTTCCTATATCTGGGATTCATCTTTTGAGAGGTGGTTGCATTGGTTTTTTTTATCTCTTTGCTAATATATGAATTAAATTGACTTTGTTTTTTTGTTAGGATAATGAATTTATTTTTCCTTTTCCTTTGATGAGGTCTGCCAATGTTGGCTTGTTTTTTGTCTTTTTTATGGCTTTCATTGGCATTTTTCTCTTGCCATTAATTAGGTCATGTGATCATTGATCCTCCATGCTTACATTGTAAATTTGTTGAAGTTGGTTTTGAATTTAAAAATTATCACTTAAATTTTGCTTATTTTCTTTGTTAGTTGATATTAATTAATTTAATATTAGAATTTTTGATGGTATATATATTTTTTACTTTGTTTCACATGGTTTTTATTATCTTTTTAATGGTTTGAATGTGGAATGTTTTTACTTGATCTGTGCAATCCAATGTCTAAAGCACCCATAATGAAGTAGTAGTAGTAGTAGTAGTAGTAGTAGTAGTAGTAGTAGTAGTAGTAGTAGTAGTAGTAGTAGTAGTAGTAGTAGTAGTAGTAGTAGTAGTAGGAGTAGGAGTAGTAGTGATAGAAATGGTAGTGGCAGTGGCAGTAGCAGCAGCAGCAGCAGTAGTAGTAGTAGTAGTAGTGGTGGTGGTAGTAGTAGTAGTAATGGTAGTGGCAGTGGCAATAGCATCAGCAGTAGTAGTAGTAGTAGTAATAGTTTATACAGCTCCTAATTGTTTCACAAAATGTTGACAATACATGAAATGAATTAACATTGAAAATTGAGCTAACTTATTTAAGTAAAAATCAATAATAAATGGCTCATTATAATTCATATCTTAATACTAACATACTAATAAATGGTATGTTCATATGTAATCTATGTTTTGTATGGAATTTATTATTAAAAAAAACATGAAATGGGGAGACAACCAAGAAAACAATACCTGGCTAATAAAAATAAAATGTTATATTGTGTGGACATCTGTCATATAAGGTAAATAAGGCTAATGTAAATAATTTTTGAAGTCCACACCTGAATATTCCTGTATGTTCCACTGACTGGTTTTAGGGCGATGATAGTGGATAGATCTGCAGAGTGCATTAAACATCATCATCATTATTATTCAAATACATTTAATCTGTTTTTGGTTAACCAAGATGGGGTGTCTATTACAATGTTTATAAATATCATAATTAAATATTTTCTAAATAATTATTTATCAGCATTTAAGTTGTCTTATGCTTAAAAGTTTCTAGTTTATATAATTACTTATACCTCAAAAAGTTCAACCAAGTTAAAAAATGTAATCACTTTTCCGAATGTACCATTTCTACATTTCTATATCCAAGTATAATCTTATATATAGAAAATGCATCATCCGTACAGAATTTGTGTGCATTCATTTCAATTTTATTTTTTAATTTCAATATAGTTTCTGAAAACTGGCTAAAATTGCATGAGTTTACAGACATCTTTAACCAGAAGTGAAATAATTATTTATTTATTGATCCACAAAACGAACTGTTTTTCTTTCATGATAGTGACTTATTAGCTTAAAACCTTCAAAATTGTTATTCTTACAACTTTTGATTAAAATATTATTGTATCAGAAGATATATGAAACAACTGCCTTGAATCTATTACTGAAACATCTCTTGAGATTAAAACATTCAAAATTATAAAGCTATAATTTTTACTCATATGCTTAGTATATGAATTACTTAACTAGGCTGCATTAGCAACACTGATCCTTTTTACGATGCGATTTAATAGTATATTATTATTGCTTATAGACAAACAAACTTTTTATGACAATGATTTATCATTGAAAATAAATCTTTATATTTCATCTATAATAGTTAATGAATATTAACAGAAAAATTAATAATATAGCTCATTATATTAATAAATATTAAGAATATATACTTTAAAACTATTTCAAAATGCACTATTTTTTTATTAAATTATCCTATATCATCTCACTATCATTGAAACAGATATTCGGTCTATTTTAATACATTTACAAATCAGTTCAGATTTTGACAATATTAATATCAAATATTATTAGCTGTCTTACCAATGTATTCAAATTTAAAAAAATATCACTCAAATATCAATCATTCACATTTCTTAAATTCTGTCTTTTATTTAATTTTTTTTTTTTTTAATCTAACTATTTTTAAGATACTTCAGATTTCAATCTCTTCTTATAATAAAATTATAATTTTTAATCGTTCTATTTTTTGTTTTATATTGATAATTATCTTAACAATTTAAGTCTAAATATATATGACTACTAATTTATTTAAAAAATGATATATAAATATTTCTCTTATTTAATTTTAAATATTTTTTTTGTTTGCAATATAATAACTTATACATATTTTATTCACGGCATTTACAGCGAGCTATAATATTCAACAATTTTTTGACATCATTAAAAAAAAAAGGATGTCAAGTTTTATATTTTACATTTTATAATAACTAGTCATAAAATAATGTAATAATTCTCATATTCAACATTTTATTTCTTTAGGGTTTTATGTGACACATTGTAACCTGATTTTTTTTTATTTTGAAGGCAATATATTATCTAACTGTAAATCTCTAACATGCCTTATCTTTACAGACGCACTTTAAATAAAAACGAACAGGATTGCATTTTCAAAATGTACATAAAATAATATTTATAATATAATCACAACTACAACGCCGTGGAACATATCAATTATATTAGCAATAAGTATTTAAAATCTACATTTTATATCAGATATTGGAAATGTAAGTTCATCTTTCTCATTACATATTGTAAAATAAGTTATTCTCATTGTCAAGGCAAAAATATCTAATCTAAATATTGTTGACGTATTTACACATAGCAATGAAATTATTAATAATCTTCAATACATCTATTGAATTGGAAATAAAATCACAATCATCAGTGTTCTAAATGTAATCTAAGGATTAAAAGTTTCACTGGCCCATTGTACTATGTATAATTATGATATTTATTTCCCAAATCTGCCAATAATATTTCTAAAAAAATTATTATAAAAAAAAGAAAATCAAAGTTATAACTAGAATAAATTTCTATTTTATAACAGTTTCATTTCAAATGTTTCAGAATTTTTTTTTTCATGTGTCATAGCATCAGCCGGGAAGCGAACCCGCCAACCCAGGACAACTCCTTGTAAAGCAGCTGTCACTGACCCCTCGACCACCAAGGCTTGACATGTTTCAGAATTTTCCCACTGATATGAATGTTTTACCACATATGATAATGCAGAAATATATACAGAAATTTCAAAGTACATCTAATCAGTTACTAACAAAAATCGTCAAAAACTTTTCGGTTAATTAACTGTTTCAAATGGTTTAAATTAATCCCTAAAACAATATGTAAAATATGGATTTATTTAGTCATCTTTTTTTTATTTATCTGGAAACAAAGCACATACCTTTTTTGCTTTTAAAAATTACATCTCGTCTCTGATAAATACTCACCCCATGATCTAATAAATTATTTAAAAATATTTTAGCAGTGTTTTAATTCATTTTATTTTTTTTATAAATTAGAGTAAAGTATGCTTCACTGAGATTAGCAGCCACATCTTTATAGGTCCATATTTTAGAAAAATTCCACTTAGGGTGTAAATAACTGAAGAGATACCAAATTAGCAATATCATTAAATCATGTCGTCAATTACGCAAATCTTAAAAAAATATTCAAAAGTGTCCAAAAAAAAAAAAAATAAACCTTATAATTAACTACAAGACTAATTATAATTAAGTAAAAACAGTAATTCTTTAAATTATTAGTGTAGTCCACTTCCCATTTATTGGACATTCTAAATAACTAGAAAATTGGACATTTTACATAGACAGAAATTTAACACTTTCACAGGCTAAATAGGAAACTCCCACAGTTTATATCATAAAAAGTAATGAAGATATCAAAATTTAAATGATTATTGGTACACAATAAGTAAAGTATTATTTGAAGATGATGACTGCCATTTTTTAAGAAAGCAGATCATCTCTATTTTGGTTGATGAAAACACTTTTTTGATGATAAACTTCCAGTTTATGTTTTTCATTATCTTCAATGATCTAATTAAAGTAGATTAAATAAAATGATAGTGACTCCATAAATTTTTAATAAACTAGTTGAACAATTAGTGGATGAAATATTTAATGCACTGTTTTATATTAAAACCATCATTCTGATTACCATAAATAATTGTAAAGATGATGATATTTACATTATCCTGGAAAAAAATATATTTAAAGTCCAATCTTTAATTGCTTGTCCAAAAAAATAATGCCATGGATATTCACCAAACAGAAATAGGGTTTAGGCCATTTAAGAAACTCTGATTTCAATAATTATTTAAACGTCAGAAATCTCATCCAAATTAAAAAAAACGATTCCTTTTTTTGAATGTACCATTCCTATATTTCTATCTCTAGCCTATGTGAATCAATAATTAATATGTATGATTAACAATAATCATTACTTATTATCTTATCATCACAGGTAATCAAGTGTAAAACAGCGTGATAACTGAAACAAAGTATAATAAGATTGTTAATTATTATTATAAAAGTTTTATCCATCATTTAATCCAAAGCATATAGATTAGAATGGCAGATAAGTATTAGTATTCAAATGTGACAAGTCATTCCATAAACTGGAAAACCTCATCACATTATTCAACATGATTCTAGAATACTAAAAGTGCTACTTACTTTTGATATCTCATTTGTTGATTTTAATGCATTTATGACTTTAAAAAATGTTGACAAGTCAAGCTTGGTGGTGGAGAGGTCAGCGACAGCTGCTTTACAAGCAGTTGTCCTGGGTTAGTGGGTTCACTTCCCAGCTAATGCTATGATACATGAGAAAAAAAATGTTAACAAAATACACTTATACATTATCTTTTGTAAACTTTTGATAAAGACTAAAACATTAAGCACAAATTGATAGTGTTCTAGTTTTCACATAAATAAAACCTTTATAAAAGCAATTCTTTTCATTCTGTTCTAGTAATAAATAAGCATCACATGATATAGTGGGAGTAGATGAATGAGGATATTAGATCCTGATCTGAAACCTATGCCCTCACAGATAAAGGCCAAAATCATAAACTGCTATTTAAAAGTGGACATTATAGCACTACACCATTTAGTGTCCATTTCTTACTAGGATTTACATCTCTCTCTCTCTCTCTCATTTTCTCTATTGTTTAATGAAGACAAAAAAACAAAATCCATCATTGAATGTGAATATTATAATATTATATCATTTAGTATCTACTAATTTCTCAATCTTTCAAATAAATGATCTATATAATGGTTAAGAAAGACTTCTAAGAATATGAGTAAGCTAACAAATTCATGTGATGCATCTTATTAAAATAAAAACTACGACTGCTTCTTTTATCTACTAGACTGGCTATAAAAAATTGCTGGACATGATTTTTCTCATAAAAAAGATGGTTCTACTCCTTGAAGTTGTAGGATTTTAAATTACAACATAACCATAGAAAAAAAAATTCTTATGTTGAAGTTGTAAGACAATTAACAGTCTACAAATAATTTATATGAATTGATCATGAATAGCCAAAGCTATTTAAATAAATAGATTTAATGAATAGTACCCACATCAGCAACAGTCTCTTTTCCATTGAAGTAATGAATATAAAGAAAGTAAAGACTTTTAAAATAGATCCAAATGGATTAGTATTAAGAGCATGATAAGGTGTATAAAATTTATTTAAATTTAATCTTAAAGAATTAGTAGAAAAATGTATATTATGTTAAAGGCATAAAGTAATTATCCCATTTGAAGATTTACATGCTTAACTTGGTCCATAGTACAAATGAAACGTGATAGGAAGTCCATATTTTATTTATACGTGTTTATGTAGGAACTGATCTGTAGAAGTTGTTTGAAAAGCCAGAAATACAAACCCTTAGTGAATTATATATCTCAACAACATTTCAATTTAGAAAAATCAGATTAAGACTTGTCAAGCATTGGTGGCCGAGTGGTCAGCACAGCCGCCTTACAAGCAAATGTCCCGGGTTCGCTTCCCGACCGATGCTTTGACACATGAAAAAAAAAATCAGATTAAGACTATACATGTTTTATAACTGTGAGTTTCATGGTTATATATGATTTATATATAAATATTTGTATGATTTCATCGAAACGATGGCGATTTATACAAACAAATTAATACACGATATGACCGAAACAATTTTTAGTTTCATATATGTATATTCAAAATTAGATAAATAAGTTTCTCTAAGAACTTTAATGCCTTTCTTTAATATCAAAGCAAAAAAAAAAACGTTTTGATATGATAAGTGGTATTTATTAATCAGTGCTATATGTACATTCTATTAAGTTTTCATTTCTATTCATTATATAGAATTAAGTCAGAATTTCTAATGAAGTGAAATGAAAATAATATATTATTACCCTTATGATTACATTATTTCTTTTTCTAGGAAATTCGAAATTATAATAATTTTGGTACTTTTATGACACGCAATCTTTTAATGACAGCATAATAGTATTTTTTAGTGTTTGACACAAAACTTTTTTAGTTTTTGTTTTGAAATCCCTGTTTAATGACACGAAATTGTGTCAATGCATTTAAACCCTGCAATTTTTTAAAATTCAAATTATATATTTAAGTTAATTTTTTTTACACAGTATTAAGATATCAATTTTTATAAAAGAACAAGAATAACTAAATAAACCAGTAATAATATTTTATAAAATTAAATGTAATACAGAGAGCGTACCAATAGCTCAAACAAGCTCTTAATTGATAAGTGCGGTAAGAGAAAATATTTAAAATCTCTATCCGAAAAACTCTTATCCCCAGATCAATTGGTTTCGAGCTTATGGCTCACCTCAGCGATAAACTAGAATTTTCAGCCACTAGATCCAAAATATCAACGGAGAACCCAGCACTTATTTCATGTGTAATATTTAAGTAGAAACTCTGAAAACTTAAATATTACATATGAAATAAGTGCTCGGTTTTGAGTTGATATTTTAGATCTAATGGCTGAAAATTTTAGCTCCTCGCTGAGGTGATAAGCTCGAAACCAATTGGTCTGGGTATAAGAGTTTTTCGGATAGAGATTTTAAATATTTTCTCTTATCGCACTTATCAATTAAGAGCTTGTTTGAGCTATTGGTACGCTCTCTGTATTACATTTTGTAAGTACAAGCTTATAAAAGCAATGTCACGTTATATATGACTTGCTTTATTGATATTAATAAAATTAAAAATAACTATTAATAATTAGTTTGTTAGAGACTTATATTTTAAATCATTGATATTTAAATTCATTAATTTTATTATACTGTTTATTTTTCTCAAATCGCTAAAAACGTAAATAAATAAAAAATTCTTTAATATTGCTTTCTTCTTCATCATCATCATCTATAATATATACGCGTTTCAAAGCATATTTAATAAAATAAAATAGCTAAACCATGAATTAAACCTACGAAGCAATAATAAAACGTTATATTTAAATATATATGAACGGAAAAATTAATTTTGAAGCTGTTAAAGTAAACAATTTAAGATTAATTTTTAATATTAAAGTAAAAAAAAAAAAACATTTTTTAAGGATAAGTTTTTTAAAATGTTGTACTTTATTTTACCTTTGAATTTGACTTTAATATTTTGGAATTTCAAATATAGTTTGGTACTAGACTGACGGATATTAAATTTTTCTTCACAAATTGATAAAAATATTTTTTTCTTTTTTTTTTAAGAATTTAATACATCCAGAAATTTATTAAAAAAGTAATTTAATTGATTTTGTTTTTAAAACGTTTTGTGAGGAAATCTAATTTTAAGTTATGAAGAAGATTTTGATCTAATATATATATATATATTACTAAATCAATTTTATATATTGAATGAAATGGCTGTTTTATAACAAACAATATTATAAAGAATATATAAAATGAAGATCAAGTTAATTTATATCTTGCTTAATTGATGACAGAATTATAAAAATATAAAAATGAATTTAATAATTAAATAAAACAGGAATTAGTTTATATATGTAATGTATATAAATTTTAAGAGAAGAAAGTTTAACTGACAGATCTATTGCTATATACACCTGGGTCTCGTTTTACGCGATAGATAGGTTCCTCAGAAAACACCGCGCAAATGAAATCGTGAAAAATAGATGTAACTTACCTTGAAAAAGGGGGGATATGGACTGTGATTTTTCAAAAATCGTGTAAAAGCACCAATGTAAAATTACTTTAAAATTCGCGCAAAAAAAAAAAAAAAAGGAAATAAAATATGACTAATAAAAAATTTCAAATTTGAAAAAAATTGATACAAGACAAACTTTTTTTAACTATAATATTTAATTTTATTCAAAACAATATATTTTTATGCATAATTTACAGTAATTTACATTTTTTAATACATGTTTTAATTATTATCACTATTTGCCGATAAACAGGTTCGTTTGCAAACTGGTAAAAAATCAGATTCTTCACAAGAAGAAATACAACTAGCGCCAACCTCACTCTCACGTTGTGTTAATGGTTTTTTGGTGTCAATGTAATTAGTAATTAATCTAACAACTAAAAATTAAATTTCTTATTTTTGTCTTTAATTTTCAATTTTAATTGTGCCCACTGCTATTACTCACCTTTTAAAAATAAACTTGCAGACACTAAATGATTAATAATTTATTACATTCTTTTTTAAAAAGCAAAAACAGAATGTGATTTAAAATGCAAAATTAACACACACGATGTTTGAACAAATTTACATTATAATCTTGTAAAATTTAATGTGTGTATACATAAAATGTAGAAATCATGATTTTAATTTCATTATTGCATAAAATCTTACTATTATAAAGCACTGAAAATATTGAAATTACTAAGATGAAAGTCAAATTCCAATAATGTGCTATTACTTTCAATATACATGAAATTTATTATTTAAAGTAATAGCGTATTATCGGAGTTCGACTTCTGGAGAAACGTGAATCGTGTAACTTCAAAATGACGTTAAATAAATCCACGTAAAAAGAGACCCAGGTGTATTTTTTTTAATAAACAATTTATCATATGGAAAAAATAATTCATGGATTGATATGCAATGAAGTTTAGCATGGTAATTTTTATTATTGAATTTCTTAATTCAACGAAAGGCTAGTGATTTAAAAAAATTGTCTATTATTACAGTACTTATACTTCCATATTACATTAAGAATATTCAGAGAAAATTTTCTTTTTCATTTTGTGGATTAATACCATAATATTAATACCAATATTTTTTTTTCTTTTGGGAGATTTTAATATGTATATTAAATAGCAACAATAAAGTTATTGGAAATAATAATATTGACTTTGTAAACTCCCACAGCTCGATATCATTTGATATTTTCTCAACATGATATCACTTCATTTTTTAAGGCAGAAAATATTGCTTTAAATATTTGTCTGAAACATTTCTTACAGTAGTAAACTTTAGTAAATTTAGTTAAATTTCAGAATTGGAATGAAAAATAAGTCAATATAACATAACACTTGTGAAGCATATTGTTGAATTGATTATAGTTTGAAATCATAGCTCCATTAAAAATGATATATTCCAAATTTATTAATAGGAAATTTAATTTTCTATTTTGTCTGAAACAATAAAAAAGGGAGTTCTAGTTTTCAAGATTATCATGTCATTAAATTAAAGGTTTTATTAAGGATTGTGTTGTAGATAAGCATATGAAGAGTAAACAAGGCAAAACTCTCTCCATACAGTAGTGCCACCCTGTGCCAACCAGAGTAATCAATGGATGCCAGAAGGCTTGTGTATAAAATCCCTATCCAGTGCCTACTCATCTGATATCCCCAGACTAGTTTCTGGCTCATAGCCTTCATCAGTGGAAGCCTTGGATCTGAGAGCACTGCACCTAGAAGGCCACAAGCCAGAAACTAGTCTAGGGATATTGGATGAGTAGGCATTAAATAGAGATTTTATGCACAAGCCTTCTGGCATCCATTGATTACTCTGGTTGGAAAGGGTGGCACTACTGTATGGAGAGAGTTTTGCCTTGTTTAATAACAATTATGTGCTAGTATAAGAGATAGTGATCATATGAAGAGTATTGATTAAATCTAAAATAATCATATTAGTAATGATTCTCCTAAAAAAAACAACATCTTCTCTGAGTGCAGGATACTGAGATGAATGTAGTGTTTTTTAATGTATTTAAATGCCAAAGTTAAACAAATGATTCTTAATAAACATTTGTATAATTAAATTGCAAATAAGATTATGTTATTTGCTAACCATGATAATGTCAGATTCTTGTGACAGTTTAAATAACTTATTTCTGTATTAAATAATATTTTAATCTTATTAAATTAGATATAAGTATTTTGTTATTATTTTAAACTGATGAGTAGATTATTTTGACCAACTTCTGAACAATGATAGAATAATTACATAATGGCTTGGAAAAATAAATTCATCGTATTTAGTCCTACAGATATGGATAGAGATGCAATGCTTGATGAGATTACTATTTGTAATGTTAATATTTATAAAATTAAAGAGGGATATAAAAGATTATAATAGTTATTGTCTAATGCCATTATTATATATTATAAAAAATATTTTTATATAAATTTTAATATTTGTGAATATTGTATTATTTAGCAAAAAAAAAAAAAAAAGAGATTGAAAATGTCTTTACAAACAATTATCTTTAAAATTAGCTTTAGTTTTGCAGCAATTTCTAAATGTTTAATATTGCAATGCATGTTTATAATATCTATTAAAGGGCCCCATGTCTTAGGAAATTTATTATCGTCATGCAGGAACATGCAGTACAGTTACTAGAGATTTTTTTTTGATTTACTTGGGCATCATATCTTTCTTTTCCATTAGAAATTATACTTGAATAAATATTTTAGGTTCAAATAAAGTTTACACCAAGCAATGTTTATTTATGAAAAATATGTTAGCAACAATAATATTTACTTGCTGTTGTCAATGCTAACTTGATCCTAATTTTTTTGTAAACAGATGTCAAACTATTTTTTTAGTTTCTGTTTGGTTTATACTTGTTCAGTGTCTGAAAATATTTTAATTCTCCAGAAACCAGATTGAGAATGAAATGATGAATTATTAAATTGTTAGCCTTGGATAGGGATTTAAACTCAGATTATTCCATCATCAGATTTTCAATGATATGGATGGATGAAGAATTGGAGGATGGAGAAGATTAAAGCCTATCCATTAAAGTTTGAAGATTTACTATCTTAATATAAACGAGCACTGATTATATATATATATAAAATACATATTTTGCGGGTTCATCCGTGTTAAAAACTTTTAATATCAATATACTGACGTTTCGACTTGGTCACACAAGCCATCCACAGAGTTATAAAAAGGTAGAAAGACGGTTGTAGAGGCGCTACAATCACTGGTTTGAATAAAACATTAAAAATCCCACCAATAGCAAAAATGTTAAATTTAAGAATGTTTTTTAAAGAAATCTTTCCAAATAGGAGGAAGTTTGCATGTATCATCTCGCTTATTGATACAATCTGGCCTTTTAAGTATCTCAATGGCTTCTCTGATTTTGCATTGGTAGAGATTATCACATCTGGATATGATCCTGGTACTAGAAAAATCTATTTTATGACCTGAATCTATAGTATGGAGTGAGAGTGCTGATGATGATGAGTGTTGTTTAACTGCATTAGCATGCTCATCTCTCCTAACACTGATGTGACGATTACTCATACCTATGTAATCGTATGAGTAATCGTCGCATCAGTGTTAGGAGAGATGAGCATGCTAATGCAGTTAAATAACACTCATCATCATCAGCACTCTCACTCCATACTATAGATTCAGGTCATAAAATAGATTTTTCTAGTACCAGGATCATATCCAGATGTGATAATCTCTACCAATGCAAAATCAGAGAAGCCATTGAGATACTTAAAAGGCCAGATTGTATCAATAAGCGAGATGATACATGCAAACTTCCTCCTATTTGGAAAGATTTCTTTAAAAAACATTCTTAAATTTAACATTTTTGCTATTGGTGGGATTTTTAATGTTTTATTCAAACCAGTGATTGTAGCGCCTCTACAACCGTCTTTCTACCTTTTTATAACTCTGTGGATGGCTTGTGTGACCAAGTCAAAACGTCAGTATATTGATATTAAAAGTTTTTAACACGGATGAACCCGCAAAATATGTATTTTATATATTTAACCCGTGCAAATCTTCGTTTTAACATATATATATATATATATATATATATATAAAATCAAAACTACCCCAAATCTAAAATTAAACCAGACCAGCATAAAAATAATATTAAAACACAACCTAAGGTTTCACTGCTACATGCAGACTTCTCAAGTGTAAAGAACTACAAAAAACCACACATTATATATACTATTAAAAACTACCCACAAATCCATTCACTTCCCATCCACCCTTAATATTAAAAGAACTCTTAAATAAGTTAATTGCTTCAGAATAATACATTTTCAATAATAAAGACTCTTTAATTCTTCTTATGTATGTGTGTGTGTGTGTGTAGTAAATAGTATTCTGTAACTCATAAGTTATGGTTTCTTACTTTGAAATATTTATAACCTGTTGTTTAAAATAGCTTAACCCTGTTTGATAAAGTGAATGATCTCCTATTCCCATATTTTAATTAATATTATCATTTATTAATACCATTTTTAATTGGGAAATTTTAACAAAATTTGAAAAGAAAACAAAAAAAATGTTATATTACAAAATTAAATTATAATAGTAATAATCAGCAATTAAGCTAATGCACATGCACTTTGTGGATTTTTAACTATAAATGAATACTCTCACTTCCAAACACAAGATAAAGTTTTTGTCAATAGATAGAATGAATCAATCTATCCTTTCTACCCAATGTTTATGTATTGGAAAATCTTAACCATTTGGGAATGAGAGTGTGAAGATGATAAGAAATCACTTTAAATTACCTTTACTATGCCTGAATGAATGACATTTGCAAAATTTACTAGAATTTACAATACATCATTCTTAGTTGAAATTAAACATATGTAAATGAGACATTTATTTTATATAGTGCAATGTTTTTATAAACTGTAATAGTAATAATCAGCCATTAAGCTAATACACATGTGCTTTGTGGATTTTATTTCAATTAAGAATGACGTATCGTAAATTCTAGTAAATTTCACAAGCATCATTCATTCAGAGATAGTAAAGGTAATTTAAAGTGATTGCTTAACAACTTCATGCTCTCATTCCCAAACATTTAAGATTTGCCCATACATAAATGTTTGGGTAGAAAAGATAGATTGATTCATTCTATGTTTTCACAAAGACTTTATCTTGTGTTTGGAAGTGAGAGTATTCATTTATAGTTAAACATCCACAAAGCACATGTGCATTAGCTTAATGTCTGATTATTACTATTACAGTTTATAAAAACATTGCATTACATAAAATAAATATCTCATTTAAAATTAAATTATATAAAATTTAAGTAATATTATAACATTATTTTTCTAGTAGTTTGAAAGTAAGCAAAATTAACATTTTATTTAAAATTTGCTTATAAATATTATTAGTACCTTTAAATTCATTAACAGTGTAGAAACATGTAATTTTGGTTCAATATAATATTTTAGGAATATATTTATACTAGATTTCAATAACAATAAATTCATCCAAATAACTGTTGTCAACTCTTTATATTTTTACTTTATAAAATTAATTATTTAACTTCATCGCATCCATGCTTATACAATAAGGCAATAATTTTTGAACACATCCAAAAAATAACTGATTCAGTACTGTGATATTTTTTTAAAATAAAAGAAAACTTTAGTACAGTTTTTCTTATCATACCATTTACTCCTTTCTTAAATGCTTTATCAATACTGTTTATTTATATCAAAACAAACAGTTTTGACTGTCTTGCAGTCATCATCAGAGCTCTTTACAATCCTGTTTCTATTTGTAAAGAGCACCGATGATGACCGTGGGACTGTCAAAACTGTTAGTTTTGCTATAAATAAAGAGTATTGATAAAGTGTTTGAGAAAAGTGTAAATGGAATGGTATGTTAAAGTAGACATCAATACATAGGAAAAGGAAGAAGAAAATTATATTACAGTTTTTCTTACTACATTTAATAGCTTTAATTTTTTTAAGCTAGTAATAACTAATTTCAAAGCTAAACCATCACTTTTTAGTCTCTTAGTTCATCAATTTTATTTTTTATTTCCTCAATTTATATATTTGCTAATGAAATGTATTACCATGCTTTTGCATTACACAAGTCGTTTATCCATTATATCAAATGCCATGTTGATTTAACAAACTACAATGGAAACTTTCATTTATTGAAGTCAATTTCATCACTTATTAAAATTTTATTTTGAATAAATAAATTTTAAAGAAAGCATACTTTATTTTTCTTTCATTAAGATAAAAATGAAAAATACTTAATTGTAAATTATTAGAGAAAAAAAATATAGTTAGTAATAAATTTGGCTGAACGTTTTCGAGGAACCGTGCCTCATACTCATAGCCTTAGTGAAAATGTACTTGATATATGTAAATGAGAATATTCAAATGAGTTACTGTTAAGTAGCCCATTTTTTCGAAATGTCGAAGCACGTGTCTCTTCTGTTGATTGCATGGATGTCTCTGTTAATGTAGAATGCCTCTTTTATCTTTCTCCTGTAGTCGTTTGGTTCTGAGCATAAAATGACGGGGTTAGCGGGTATGAAATTGTGCCCTGATTGTTTAGTATGTTCAAAAAATGCAGAAGATGTACTGCTGTTCGTTTGGGCTCTATTGAAGGTGTACCGATGTTGAGCCAATCTGGTGTTAATTGTGGCTTTCGTTTCCCCATAATATGTGGCGTGGCATCCGGCCTGGGGCAGGAAATGGAGTACACCACATGTGGGGTGAGCGCTGGATCAATGTAATCTTTGGAGTTATTGATCAACCTATTAGTGTTGAGTGGAGTTCTGAATATTATGCTGAATTTGTTGCTTAAGGTTTTCGTTAGTTTATTGGATATTTTAGGGATGTAGGGGACCGTTATTCTGGGTAGATTGGTGCGAGGCAATTTATCATCTATTGTGCTGTTAAATTTCATGACTTTCCTCCTAATAGTTTTGTATTTGAATCCTGCTGCTAGTAGGTCTTTAATGTAATTGTTTACGTTTTCCTTCCTATGTGCTTCATATTTACACAAATGATGGTTTCTAAATAGAAATGCTTTAAGACCTGCGAATTTGTGCGATGCGGGTGATTTAGAATTAGGATGGATGCAGCTTCGGATTTCAAATGGTTTAACAAGCATTTTGTAATCTATTGCGTGGCGGTCTCTTGACAAGGAAAGATCAAGATATTTGAGTTCGTTATTGTTTTCATATATGATAGAGAAAAATAGTTTAGTTGTGCTTTGTAATTCGCGTTGTATATTTAAAATATTATTTTTAGATGCTATAATGAAAATATCATCTACATATCGTATATATATGAAGTCTGGGTTAGTGTTGAAATATTTTGGAATAATGGATTGTTCATATTTATTTAAGTATATACTGGATAAGACGCCACTGATAGGGAGGCCCATGGGCCAACCATCTTGCATTGTGTACCATTTATCTTCGAAAAGAGTGAAAATATGGGAGTCAAGCCATGTCAAGAAAGCCATAATGAATTTAATTCTCTCGTTAGGACAAGATATTCGCAGCAACTCTTCATGTCAAGAGACCGCCACGCAATAGATTACAAAATGCTTGTTAAACCATTTGAAATCCGAAGCTGCATCCATCCTAATTCTAAATCACCCGCATCGCACAAATTCGCAGGTCTTAAAGCATTTCTATTTAGAAACCATCATTTGTGTAAATATGAAGCACATAGGAAGGAAAATGTAAACAATTACATTAAAGACCTACTAGCAGCAGGATTCAAATACAAAACTATTAGGAGGAAAGTCATGAAATTTAACAGCACAATAGATGATAAATTGCCTCGCACCAATCTACCCAGAATAACGGTCCCCTACATCCCTAAAATATCCAATAAACTAACGAAAACCTTAAGCAACAAATTCAGCATAATATTCAGAACTCCACCCAACACTAATAGGTTGATCAATAACTCCAAAGATTACATTGATCCAGCGCTCACCCCACATGTGGTGTACTCCATTTCATGCCCCCAGGCCGGATGCCACGCCACATATTATGGGGAAACGAAAGCCACAATTAACACCAGATTGGCTCAACATCGGTACACCTTCAATAGAGCCCAAACGAACAGCAGTACATCTTCTGCATTTTTTGAACATACTAAACAATCAGGGCACAATTTCATACCCGCTAACCCCGTCATTTTATGCTCAGAACCAAACGACTACAGGAGAAAGATAAAAGAGGCATTCTACATTAACAGAGACATCCATGCAATCAACAGAAGAGACACGTGCTTCGACATTTCGAAAAAATGGGCTACTTAACAGTAACTCATTTGAATATTCTCATTTACATATATCAAGTACATTTTCACTAAGGCTATGAGTATGAGGCACGGTTCCTCGAAAACGTTCAGCCAAATTTATTACTAACTATATTTTTTTTCTCTAATAATTTACAATTAAGTATTTTTCATTTTTACAAATAAGGAGAAATTAAAACCACATTCATTAAGATAAGTTATTTTATAACAAACCACATTTATCAATGGAACTTTTAAATATTATTTATTATGTCAGTTTTCCTTTTTTATAAAAATTCAAGACACTTTTTTTTTTGATAACGATTAGAAGCAAAACGCTTGACACGAAAGTTTAAAAATCGAGTGAAAAATAATCTATAATAGTGTTTTTAGTTCCTTAATTATTTTAATGCCATAAATATTATTACAATTCATCTTAATAATTAGTAATGATAATGTAAATTTTTAGCTTATTTTATTTATTAGCATAATAAGGTACATGTGTATTATTCCTGCAACAAAGAGAAGGTAGGAGGCCTTTTCACATGTGTACTCTTGCAATTGAAAAAAATAAATCATGTGACGTATATTGAAAAAAATTGTGAAACCATGAGTCTCTTTTTCAAAACCTGCTTTGATTGGTGTTATTTTGCTTTATTTATATTTGTCAGTTACAAAAACTTTTTTTTTTCAAAAATCTATTTAGATTGCTGTTATTTTGGTTTCTTTATATTTGACAATTAATGAAAAGTTGGCTATTATTCCTGCAATAAAGAAAAGATAGGGGAACTTTTCACATGTGTAATCTTGCGATTGAAAGAAAATAAACCCTGCGACTGTGATGTATATTGAATAACATGTCAAAAAGTGATTCTCTTTATAATGGCTTATTAGTTTTAAAAAGTAGGATAAGAATTCATCTGAATGTTTGTTTATGCTTTAATATTGTTATTGAATTCTTTAAATTTTTCATTTCAATTATGCATAGAAAATATGCAAAATATAATATTGAAATGCCTTTCATGTAATTCCCAAAAGCCAATGTCATCTTGAATATTTTTACAAAACATCTTAAAAAGTTCAGCAGTCTTTGAGACCCCCCCCCCAAGTTTATTTTTTATTTTACATCTATAGTATCTATTTTTTAAACTATAATTATTTATAATAAAACAATACTGTTTTCTTCTTCTTCCTTTTCCTATTGCAGATCAAATAGAAAACCTCAATTTGGTTATTGAGTACTCAATCTGGGACAGTTAATTATATCGAAACGATCTTTAAGCCAATCTAGCTAGTATTCTTAACTGCAATAAACAAGGAAGAAAAACAACAAGCTCTTGTGACCCCCCCCCCCCATTTGTCAGTTGCAATTTTTTTTTCTTTTCAAAATCTGCTTTGATTGCTGTTATTTTGTGTTCTTTAGATTTGACAATTGATGAAAGTCTTTTTTCACCAAGGAAAAATCAACAAGGCCAAATTCTTCCTCAACGGTGGATGTTTGGTGGTGTCTGCAGAGAAATCATGGCAGTTAAAAATCAGACAGCAGTGGAAACACTTAGAATTTGGTGGATCTAAAAACTGTGCTTCACAATCCAAAGACTATAGGTTAGCGAAAGAAACAACAGCATGGGAGTTACATCAACCCAACACTTGCATTTATGTGAAATTGTTTGCACAAAAATTACGACACATTTATCTCTAGACTCAATGACATATAGAACAATTTTTTCCACCTGCATGAAGAAAAGTCTTACAATTGATATATGTTTATTGTTGTGAATTATTTGTTTTGTATATTTACAAAAAAAGAATAGGTTTCTTAAAATTTTGGTTATTCAATTTTTTCTGCCTGCATGAAAAATGGTAATAAAAATTCTATAATTTTTATTTATTTATTGGCCTGAATTATTTGTTTTTTTTTTTTAAATCAAAAAAATACATTTTGTAAAATTGTTCTGGAAAATCTCTACATACTTTGCAATCACGTGTTCATTTTGGAAGAAACATTTGTGTCAATTTTCTGTGGTCAAATGAAAATTCAATTTGTTTGAACATGATTAATTATTGTTATTTATTACAGTGTAAGTAGCATATAAGTATATTTTATGTGTTTTTGTAAATATTATTTAATAAGATTATAATTTATGATTGTTTTATGTGTCTATAAAGTAACATTTGGGAGTTTATTTGATACTTTTGATTCAATCTATTTTCGGGGGATGAGAATATATAGTTTTTAAGATAGATAATAAAAAAATTTGTATGTTCTTGTCAACTTGCCGATAACTTTATAAATCTTGCAAAAAGTGTACCCATTTTTGGTATGTGTTTTTAAAAAACTATTTGTACACATTTTTTGAAATTGATTGAATTAGGTGTCAAAGCTTCATCATCTGCCTACTGTAGGTTTCATAGAAGTACATGTATATCTCATATAATATTTATTTTTTGTCCTTTTTTAAAAATATTGTGCATTATTCCTGCAACAAGGAAAAGATAGGAGGGCTTTTCGCATTCGTATCAATGCATTGGTAACTTTGTAAATGGTTGCAAAATAACAACATTAAAAAGTTACCAGTGTATTGATATGAATATGAAAAGGCCTCCTATCTTCTTTTCATTACAGCAATAGTACACAAGGACCCCTAATAATTTTTGATTAGGTGATTTATATTAAACTTATCTTCCGATCTCAGTTAAAATAAAGCTAAACTTAAAATAGCCTATTAAATATACTTAAACTCTTACTCTCTCTTTTATATTTCCCCCAAAATTCGGTCATGCGTTAAATATTTTGATGAAATGTATTGCTACTTTTTATTTGTGCTGAATATATATTTTTTTAGTATGCCTTCTAGAATGTTTAAAATTAAATAATGTTTTGTTTAGAATTAATATTTATAAAAAGTTAATATATATAAATTCCCACACAAATATCCAACACTTATACATATAGTTCTTTATTTGCATTCCGTTTATGTACATCTATGTAAGGTAAACAGTGCTATTAGTTTTATTAATATCAAACAAAATATTAAGCTATGTATAATTAATGAAGTTACTTTAAACTTACATCCTATTATTGAGAAGGCTGTTTTAGGATCATTATTTTGTAGCTGGACTAGCTTTCATCATCATCATCATTATACCTTTTTACAATATGATGTTTTCATTATTTGCATATGCGCACACTTATCTAACTTCGACGGTAAATGCTTCAATTTATTTACACATACATGATTCAAGCCTCATTAATGATAATGACTTCATTCTAAAATTCAGATTTTAAAACAAATTATGTTGTGAATGTGGTAATTTATGGCAGGCTATTAACAACACAATGATTAAGAGTTAATTCTCACTCCTCTAATTAATTACTTGTTGACCCATATTGCATCTAACAAAGAATATAATATTATCACACTTATATGTAAATTTGATATATATTTTGGCTCACAAAACTTTCTAAATTATATTTACAAAGTCTTGAAACTTTAACGGAATCTATGCAAACTCATGCATAATTAAAACATTTTATGTTATTGCGATGCGTCAGTAATAAAACAATTAATAGAACTGCAAAGTACGTATATTGGAGATCATTTAACCATTTCGTATGTGTGTGGTTATATGTATCTGTTATATGAAATAGAGTGGAAGGCTGAAGGGAATTTGAAAGTCTGTGTTCAAATCCCCTATATTACATTCAAACATTTCAAAACTGAAAATAATAAATAGATCGAGTGATATTTATTTTTCCATAATGTAAAACTTTCAAAATTGTTTATTATGGCAACAAGTATATATATATATATTTGCATAGTCTTGAAAAAATGTTAGTTTTACTTCAAAATAAATCTTAATCTTAAATTTTAATGTAATTTATAAGTGTATATATATATCTTTCCAACTATAACTGTGTGTAAAAAATCACTATGCGCACACATAATCTGATTATAATTTTAACCAATACTGACGGCGATATTTGCATTTTAATATTGTTAGATTGATGCATTAAAGTAAAAGTATTAAAATGTACGTTGAAATTTGAACCATTCATTCTTAATAAAATAAATTTAAGTACCTCTTTTATACATTGTACAGGCTTAAACCTGCATTTATATATGTAATATATGCGGGATTCGAACTCAGACTTTCACGCGACCCACCACTCTCAGTGCCATCTCATATTGCTGACCCACCATGAAATACGTATATTGGTGATTATTTATCTTTTCAACATGTGTGTGATCAGGTGGGTCAGCAATATGAGATGGCACTGAGAGTGGTGAGTCGTGTGAAAGTCTGAGTTCGAACCCCGCATATATTACATCTATAAATGCAGGTTTAAGCCTGTACAATGTATTAATTTGTATAAATAGTGTGTAAAAGGTCTGCCCATACCTCGCATATGTACGTATAAATGGATTATTCTTCTGTACATGAGGGGTCAGAATGACTAATATGTCAACATGGGTAGGATGACAACCTTGGCACTAACAAGGGCTTTGAACGTTCCACCATCAGATTTTCAATGAAATGGAATGCTAAACAGTTGTGAGTTGGAATAGTTTGAAGCCTGTCCATTAAAGTATAAAGATTGGCTATCTTAATATAAAGCTGAGTACTGATTATATATATATGTGTGAGGATAGTAATCTAGACCAACTGATGATTGCTGGTTTAGCATGAAATACGGATATTGGTGATTATTTATCTTTTCAACATGCGTGTGATCAGGTGGGTCAGCAATATGAGATGGCACTGAGAGTGGTGGGTCGTGTGAAAGTCTGAGTTCGTACCTCTTTTATGTAATTTTTAAAATATATATAAAACTTACTTCTTTCAAAAATGTTGAGACTTAATGCACGTCAAATAATTTTTTTGAAAAATAACGTACAATATTCGATCAACTTCTGAAAACATTAAATAGCCAATGAAAATAACTTAAGAAATATGCAATATTAAAAATAACCAAAAGAACAATTAATTTAAAATGCATTTATAATAGCAAACATTCCCATAAAAGCTATTGCAGTTGCTAAATTTAAAATTAAATTACGACTATTGTTTTTTGTTTTTTTACTTTTTTGTTATAAAAATAAATGCTTTTAACAATAAATATTTTTATATTTTAAAAATCTATTAAAACATTTTTTAAAAATAATACGTAGGAAAAAAAAGCTTATTTAAAATAGACCATTCAGCTTAAAATAAACAAATATTTCAAAGATTAAATTTTAATGAGAAATAATAAAACATTTTTGTTAGCAGTAATTTTTTGATGTGTGTCTGTTAAAAGCAAAATCAAAACAAAAGTTACTTGATGATATATTTTTCTTGAAGTTATAATCAATTCTCACATTTCAAACTTATGATTGCAGAGAAGATTTGATAAACGGCAGAAATCCAATTGAAAATTTTTTGTTTGAAGAACCGTTAGTATCCTTTTTTTTTTTTCATTATCTGAAGCTATATGTTTAGATCTGAGACTTGACTCTAATAGAAATGTAATATAGAGAGTGAAGTCTACTCAAAAAAATATGGAGAGATATATGTTGTAAATAATAAAAAGGGATTGAAAATGAAATGCATAAGTAAGAGAACAAACAGGTATCATTGTAATAAATGATAGATTAAAAAACTAAAATGCAACTGGGCTACATATATTTATAGAAGTCATCATGGATAGAGATTGAAATCTTAAGTTATATCTCAAAATATTATAGAGATTCTACAAAGAATTGACCTATGAAATGGATGGATGAAATAAGAAAGTGTATTTGTGTGTTATGAAGAAGAAAGGCTATAGATCAAAAAGTAGATTGAACTTGAAGAGAGTTTCATCCTACAATGATTTGATAATGGTCAATATGATGATGATATTTAAATTGTAAAAGTGAAATTGTTTAGAATATTAAGAAAACTTAAAAATTTTAATGCATAATTATACGTTATTAAAAGATTTATTGTTTGGAAAGTCATCAAACTTTCAATATTGGAAGTGATACATAAAATTTTAGCTTTTGAATCTTCAGTTATTACTGTATTAAAATGCACCGGACATAATGTATAACTAAAAAATGGTTAATAATTGTAATATGAAATTTTTTCTGCACATACAAAAATGATAGATGTTAAATACTTTCATGTATTTTTAATCCGATAAATAATGGAAATTGAGAAATTGTATTTATGCAAACAAAGATAACTTTCCATTTTTTTTTCCATATGTCAAATGCGTTGACCGGGAAGTGAACACGGCTTTCCATTTTTTAAATTGCCAGACAATATTATTTACTAACTAACAATCTTGAGGCTATATAAATTTTCTCCATAAACCTATATAATTGCTTTTTTTCTTGAGTTCAAAGAAAGTGTATCCAAGACAAAAGAGAAATTATAGAGGTTAATAGAAAAAAAGCTTATTTAGCCACAGAAATGTCAATTAGTAATTGATGTTTTTTTGAAAATATCAAAAAGGTAAAATTATCTCTATTGACTGATATACTTTTGAATTTTGCTTCATTTAAAATTTATATGTGACATTAAATGATATATAATTTCTAAATAAGTAAGAATGAATATAATCATTTAAATATTATATTGAAATATAGATGCTTGTGAATAGTAAATATTATTTGCTAAACAATAGCAATGTTAGTGTCGATTTATCTAAAGATGTTGGACTTTAACCATATAAAGCCTGATTTAATTGACTAGATTTGCGTCTCTGAAATATTTTTTATTCTTAAGTATCTAAAACTATTTTGTTTGAAATATAAAAATGAGATTGTCTAAGTAAATAAGTGTTACTATTTATAAATGTAGATTATGTAAATTTATAAAAAGTATTATAAACATAATTTTGAATTTTATCATATTTAAAGTTAGATTTAAACTTAAGAAAAATATATCCAATTTATTCAAAAATGATGAATCAATAATTTATGTAGTTATTAAAATAGAATATTGTGTTTATTATATAATATATACTTGTATAGCTTATTTTTATTGTGTGTATGTATTATAACAGTATGTGGGGAAGTTCAAAATTTGTGTAATTGATTTTAATCTGTACCAAAAATTCTTTATAGTCAAACGTTGGTGGCCTAGCGGTTAGCATAGCTGCCTTCCAAGCAGCTGGCCCGATTTCGCTTCCCGGTCAACGCATTTGACATATGAAAAAAAAATCTTTATAAAAATAGTGAGACTTTTATAACATTTAAATTTTATTTCTATTCGCTATATAAATTAAGAATGTGATAATGAGGCTCAATAACAACATATTAAGGAATGAAACGATAAATAAATTAAATAATATATAATCTCAGGTAAATATAAGAATGAATTAAGCCTGACATGTGACTGAAATTTATCTCAATAAGTGAGAATATGTGAACAAAATAAATATGAAATAGGTTAATAAGAAATTATCCATATTTATTTACAAACAAAAAAAAAAAATAAACTGAAAGAACAGAGCAACATGTCAGTTAAAATTTAATAACTTCAATTATTTATGAATATATTGATTCACGAAGTTATTTACAAAAGAATTAAAATAAATATCAACCATAGATATTTTCATAAATCCAAATAGGTGCTGAAGGAGCGAAGTAAAACAAAAGATTATCATAAGTTACAGCTTTACTTTTAAATATAGAGGATTTGAAATCAGACCTTCAAACAACCTTCAACTATACATACTATCTCATACTACTGATACTGAAGCGGAATCTGTTGCACACATTCGGCTTCACTCTCGAATAATGTTTGAAACCTCCAAACATGGGTTCAAACCTAAACATTTAATTATAGACCACTGGGGAGTGAAGGTATACCAATGCACATGATTGTTTATGTATTTGTAAACTTTAAATTCATTTAAAATTAATATGCATAAAAAAAAGTTATATATTTTCATTACGGTAAACAATCATGCGTATGTGTGTGTAACAGATAAACTTTAATAATTTAAAGTTTTGCATAATGTATATTTTATTCATACATATATTTTAATAGAGAGAAAGTTCGAGAGTGTGACGTAAAAATTAGTAAATAAAAGACTTACCGTCTTCAAAATTCTAAAAAAATCTGTTTTATTATAATATAGATTTATTTAAACATCATGTTAGTTAATGTTGATTCTGCAGGTCTATTTTCAGCCTAAAGTAGATCAAAACCAACTCTCGAACTTAATCTTGTTTGTAGTCCAAAATATGCTGTATCATTGTAGTTATTAAAACATCCGGGAACTACCTATCGGTGGTGACAACGAGTATAAATACAACCACATTTTCTAACTAGAGGGGAGACATGTCATTTTTCTAACACATTGCTAAGGGGAAGTCACGCCCCTCTGAACGGTAACATGACGAGCTAGTAAAACATAGATTTGCTTCCCCGGATCTCTCCAAAAATCTAACCGATGCCTAAATACTCGGAAACCATCGTTCATAAATTACTGCCAAAATGAACTTTATATTGAATAAAGAATGAACTGTAACCTTAATTTCGTCAATTTGTAGCTAAATTAACTCTTTTATCAAACATGGAACCAACACGTGCGCACTCGGCTGGAAATTCATCGGAAAGAAAGGTAATTCCTTGCCGCAAAAAATGAACTTTCATCTTAATAACCTTTTCTATTGTAAAATATAAATGTAAACCTCCAATAATGTTATTTCCCATCAGCTAATGTATGTCTTTTAAACATTTCTAGTTCTGAAATTTTTCCTAATGTAAAAATGTAATTACTTATTTCTCTATCGGTAATGCTAAGCCGATTAACTGCCTAAACAATGACCTTTTTTCTTTTTGATTTCTTTTTGTTTTATATTTAAATTGTAATTCTCACTTTATAAACTCGAATGCTAGGTTCTCACTCTCCTTGTATTTTTATTTTAATGCGGCAATGTTTATTTAATATTATGCAAATCATATCAAATTTTAGTATACTAATAACTCGATCTGGTGAATCCATCCTATTTATTTTTGCTATTCTGCCATTGCGGAAGATTTAATCGTAAACGTAAGCCTGCTTACATTATAAAATTCGCCCGATCGAGAGATATTCCTAAACTATGTTTTAATAATGAATATTATGCTTTTCACTGCTATTTAAAATAAATAATTTACTATTGCTCCACGCTATTGATTAACATGATGAAAATTGAGTATTCCATAAATTTAATTCATATCTTTATGTCTAAATGATTCATTTTATAAGTACCCGCCATCTAACGATAATTTAAGTCACTTATTTCTCGGGCAGATTAATATGCGTTTAACGAAGGAATTTTAATGTTTTGAATATTTTATCCTTAAGATATTGAATAAATTCTTTAAGTAATTTGTATGCCCCATTTGGGACTGCTTTTAGATCATTATTTCATTACGTTAGACTTAATTAGTATTTTAAGGCTGTATAAATCAGGGTAAATCAAACCTGACAGCTTTTGTAACGTGTCCCGGTGATAACGTTCCTAATTCAAAAATGGCTTTGTCATACTTTCTCTCGTTAATGGAATATATATATATATAGCACAATTCTCGACAGAGCGTGGAGGCCCCAGCTCTTACAGATTGTCTTAGGTTAGGTAAGCGCTGCTATGGGTTAACATTCGACGAGTCGGAACCATAGTATCTTGCCAACCAATTCCCGATGCTATCCGTCACAAGTGCGAATAAGCTTATTTTCTTCGCTCCCAAATTGATGAAGCACCTCGTCCGCTCAGGCCTTATCATGTGGTCACACATTATCGTTCCTATCCTTTCATATGGTTCAGATGTCTATAAGCCATAATGATATAATTTCCCTAAGCCAGCCCAAAATTCTCATTATAGTTTAAATTTAATTAACTTTATTATATATTATTGCTTATTAGCACTACCCATCCTTCGTTCAACCGCTATTAATACATCATTAATTAACTATTGAGAAAATCTATAAATGTTGACTCACACGACAATATCAAAATAATCATGCTTTTCCTGTTTCTCTTCGCAGATAAGAAATAAATGAATCATCTCATAATGTTCCAAAATAATTGATCTATAATTAATGTACCTTCCATGAAATCCAAATGTAATCAAAACTTGTTAGATCATTTATTATTTAAAATATAATCGTTATAAAAGCTCGCGTATAGTTATCAAATTATGTTATATTCATCTTAATTTAAATGTAATCATATGTTGAATAAAAACCCTCATACTGTTATTAAGTTTGGTCATATTCTATGTAATTTAAAATCTTATAAGCATTCATTCTAAAAGCTATTGTCATTGGTTAGTTTCCTTAATTTGGGAATATCATAGCGTGAGTAATAGCAACCCGTTAAATCACATTAGCATATTAAGCCGCATCTGTTCAAATAATTAATTTATCATTATGTATATTTAGTGGTGCATATCCGTCAAACCTTGTTATGTTATCCGGTTTGACATGGAATGCCCAAGTGACCATAAGTGAAACCTAAATCGAGTGTTTAATATATATAATTTCTAATTCATTGTAAATCTCCATATCTAGTGATTCACATGATTAATCAATTATTATTAATGTTACGTTTAATAAATTTACATTTAATAAGCTATTTTTGGATATTTTTGTTGGTTTGTGTGTGCACATCTATCATTACTTTGCATTATCACTTAGTTAAGCCGTAGGTCTCTTGTATCTTTGCTGAACCTTTCTGGGCCGGAGTAAATTGAAGGGTAGGCTGCTATCATCAGAAATGTTGTTTGTAATGTAATAGACTTGGGAAGTGGGCAATAGGGCGGAGTTCATGAGTATCCCTGACCTGTGTATCTCGTATATGATTGAACTCTAGGTACTTTTGCTTAGGTCCTAATTCTTATTAGACAAACATACAATTCTGACCGGTATAATACACATAACCACACACCTGTAGAAAAAATAAATAATCACCAATATACATATTTCATGTTGAACTAGCACTCATCAGTTGGTCCAGATTATCATCTCCCGCACATATATATAATCAGTGCTCAGTTTATATTAAGATAGCAAATCTTCATACTTTAATGAACAGGTTTCAATATATTTCAACCTACAACTCTTCAACCATCCATACCATTGAAAATCTGATGACAAAGTGTCCCAATTCCATGCTGATGCCAATATTGTAGTTATGCCCATGTTGATCTCAAGTCACTCTGACCCCTCATGTATAAGACAATATCCATTTATATACATAGAAGAGGGATGAGCAGAATGCAGGCTTAATGTGTAAATCTGAAATACAGGCCTTTGGTTTACTTCATTGCAATTAAAAATACATATATAAATATAAATTGTCTATCCACTATCTCAAGCACACTATGGATAAATATGTATACATAAATAAATAAAAATATGTTTAAATGATTCTGAATTACTTAATGTGATAACAGGCTTTTTAGGAGCATTTAATATAAAAATACATGCATAGTATTAATTTAAAAAAATATTAGTTTTTTTATTATTATAGACTAAAGTTCAAAAATTTTTTTAATGTTCATTTACAAAGTTCTTTGTTTCAAGATCTCCAGGAGTAGTGAAGCTTGACATTAAAAGCAATCAAGTTTTTTTAAGACTGTGGTTTGATCTTGACAGGATTTTACTGTCCCGATGTTTTTTGAAAAATGATGCAATGTTTCTAAGAAATTTAAACATAACTAATCTATCAAGAGATAAAAAGTTGCGCCTTAGGGATTTTCCTTTGGTAACAGTTGAGTTGCTCTTAATTTTAAACGGAACAACTTTCTTTAATTTTAATTGTTATAATAAATTTTTATTTATAAGAATGTTGTTAAGATGACATTCATTTTGCTGAGTAAAGATGGAATATCCATCACACTATGTGCATAGGCATATATAAAAAGGAGCAGGTAATCAGACTCTTTTTTACCTTTCAGTCAGACATGTTGGAGTCTGACTGTTTAGCTCTTATCAGAAAGAAAACATTCGAAGTTTACAGCAACTGGTTTCAGCAGTAAGTAAAGTTTTTAATTCTATTTCTGGCATATATTAGATATCATTTTAGTGATTCTAGAATAGGTAATAAAATGCAGTCCTCAATTATCTTTAAGTAAATTTTAATATATGAATTTTTCTATAGTATAGGCTCTTTCTTATATGCACTCCAAAATGTAATATATAGGGGGTCTGAACTCAGACTTTCACATGACCCACAGCTATCTACACTATCTCATACTGCTGATACACTTGATCACATACACATCGAAAAGATAAATAATCATAAATATACATATTTTGTGCTAGACGAGCACTCATCAATTGGTCCACATTATCATCTCCACACACATATATAATCAATGCATCAACAGTATGAAATAGTGTGGATAGCTGAGGGTCATGTGAAAGTCTGAGTTCAAACCCCCTTTATATAAATTTTGAGGATGAATATGCACATCCAAAATTAATATTTAGAACTCTAGATATTAAGTGAAAAATATTTTTTTAGATACATTAAATAATTTAGAATGAAATGAATATTTAAAACAACAACTTTCTAGAGATGAATATGTTTATTTCTTACTTAATTAAATATATTAATAAATGTAAATATATTAAATTTAAGCATTTTAAAAGCGTATCTGTTTGAAGGTGTTTAGCTTTCACGTTATTATTTAATTAAATATAATATATCAATCCCACAGTTCTTCTTTCCAAAATAGTTCATAAATGTCCAATATAAAAATGAAACAAACAAAACTCCTTCTTTTTAAAACTTGTTTTTTATATGACTATAATGATGAAAAAGAAATTCAACGTTTCAACTATTTCATATAGTCTTTTTCAAGATACACTAAAATAAAATAATATACATAATAAACATCACATAATCCAAAAAAGAAATTTAAATTAAAAATTACAAAATATATTCATAACCAAAAATTTACCTTATTTCTCACCCCCCCACCCCATTTTTTTTTATTACAAACAATCACAACCTAAACACAAACATTTTATTTCATTTTTTTTCTTTTTTAAAAAAACCTATATATATATATCCTTTAAAACATTTAATTAAAAACCTATTATTTTATTTTCTCTTTTGTCATTAACATCCTATTTAATTCTGGTTTTATTTCCTTAATGTACATACCTTCCTTTATAATCCTTTCATTGTATGACTTAATACATTCCAAAGGCTTTATTTCAAAATCCTCATGCAGAATTTTTATCACCTAAATCAGGGGTCCCCAACCTTTTTGCAATTAAGAGCACATTCTATAATATCGGCCAGGTGGCGGGCACAATTTATTTTTTCAATGTAAATTTATAGCTGGATATTGTTAATAATACATAATGTACAAAAAAATATTTATTTCAAAAATAAAATTTTAACATATAATTAACGTTTATATTTTTGTGCTGTAAAAGTATAGTATGCCCTACAATTTGAAAGAAATTTTAAAAATTAAATTTATTTGTATCAGATAAATATTTTTTTATTGTGTTCGGATAGTGGTGGGCACATGTAAAATGGTCTGCAGGCGCCATGTGCCCACAGGCATAGGGTTGGGGACCCCTGATCTAAATGATGTTCTAATCTAGTTTTTAATTTAGGTGATAAAAATTATGCTGTTTACATTCACATGAATAGATTTAAGCATGGGGATTTAGAAATAACGCCTTTGGAATGTATTAAGTCATACAATAAAATGATGATAAAGGAGAGTATATACATTAATGAAATAACACGAGAATTAAATAGGGTGTTAATGACAAAAGAGAAAAGAAAATAATAGGTTTTTAATTAAATGTTTTAAAGGATATATATAGTTTTTTTTTAAAAAAAGAAAAAAAAAAAATAAAATGTTTGTGTTTAGGTTGTGATTGTTTGTAATAAAAAAAAAGGGAATGGGAGATAAGGTAAATTTTTGGTTATGAATATATTTTGTAATTTTTAATTTAATATTTTTTTTGAATATGTGATGTTTATTATTATTATTATATATATATAATTTTATTTTAGTGTACCTTGAAAAAGACTATATAAAATAGTCAAAACGTTTCCATCATTATGGTCATATAAAAAATAAGTTTAAAAAGGAATTTAGTTTGTTTTATTTTTTATTTATTACTCTGATTAAATTCAGCATACAGAAATAAGGCAACTTATTTTATATTAATTAAACTTTGGATTATGATCAAGTTTTCTTTTAATATTTATTTAAGATTTATAATGCTTTAAGATAAACATTCAAAAGTAATTTGGAAATAGTTAATTATTAAACATCAAAAAATAAATGTTTTGAAAAAACAAAAAAAAAACAACCTGCACACAAAAAAAGTGAAATAACAAATATAAATTTTTTATTTTATTTTATTGATGTGTAAATCTAAGGTAGGGATATTGTTATGGTATATATTTATATACTGTGTATTTATATATTATACTATCTTCAAACTTAATTTGTTTTATATTTTTTGGTTATTATTTAAATTGTTTTATTGTAAATGATAACTGTTTTTCTGCAAGTGTTGGTGTTCTTCATAGTAATAATCCTATGTCAGTAGTTATCAGAAATTTATGTTTTTTGAGTTTATTTTTTTTAATGGCATCAATTTTATACTAATGATTTTGTTAAATTTTGGTATATAATTATCTTTCCATTATGTAGGCAAATATAAATAAATTATAAAATAACTCTATATCCAATATTTCAGCAATTACAATGCCAGGTAATAAATAAAAACTCAACTAATATTTGAAATTAGTTTATTCTTTTATAATATATAGGGTATATGAGCACAGACTTTTACACAACCCACCACTCTATCTCATAACACTGATACACTTGAACGCACTAATGTCAAAAAGATAAATAATCACCAATATACATATTTAATGATAAACCAGAAATCATCAGTTTGTCCAGATTACCATCTCTAACATATATGCTATAAGTGCTCAGATATATATTAAGATAGTCAATCCTCATACTTTAATGGTCAGGCTTCAATCTCCTCCACACTCCAACTCTTCAACTGTCCATCCAATTGAAAATCTAATGATGGAATGATGAAAGGCCAGCCTGAGGCCGAGATTCTTGTCACACCCATGTTGACCTAAGGTCAATCTGACCTCTCATGTACAGGACATAATCCATTTAATACATATACAAGGGAGGGGCAGACATCTCTACTATTTAATAACTGAAACACAGGCTTATTATATACCTGTGTCTATATATGTAATATATAAGATATATGAGCACAGACTTTCACACAACCCACCAATCCCCACTCTATCTCATACCACTGATACACTTGAATGCTTATATGTCAAAAAGATAAATAATCACCAATATACGTATTTCATGCTAAACCAGCAATATATGTGAATAAGTTTATCATAGCAATAATTAAAAACAATAACAATAATTTAATTTACAATGTATGTTTCACTTGATTCTATCATAAACTAGATATAGAAATTGATCCTATTAATATTTCCTGAAGATTTGTGATGATGGTGTTTTAGTTGTATTTATATATTGGACCATTTCTATCATCTAATATTAGTATCGAATATCTTTAGAAAATTTAACTTTATTTAAATATTCCAAAACATAATGTTTCAAGAGGTAATATTCTCATCTCTATTTCAGGTATTGTTAACCTGACCAGCAACAGTACTAACATGGGAATCGAACCTGGACCCTTAAATTCTTGACTATTGAATTTTACAGTAATTCTCTAACCAACTGACCCATTCTGCCAAAGGCAAAAGTCAGTAGAAACTTTGTATACTTATCCATAAGGTTCCCCCTGATTTCTTCACTTTTTCCTAAGAGCAAAGTTGATTAGTAGTTTCTACACATTATGTAAAGTCATATGAGATTGACCTATGGGATTGTTTGCCATTGTCACGTGAGCAGTTTCTTAAAATCTTCTTTGTACCTTTTCATCTCTATCCAATATTTTTGTATTTTTTTCAATTGAACATATGTTCATTGGTACATATACAGTCCGCTTCTTTAGTCATATCTGGTTTCTCTCTTCTAATCATCAGTTTGTGTTCTTGCAAGCCCTTTTCAAAGGGATGACTGGTCTCACTAATATACATTCTTCCACATTCACATGGTATTTTATAGATGCAGTTTTTCTTTTCAGCATTTCAAATTTAGGCTTTGTAGATGTTATAATTCCTCATAGTGTGGTACATCTCTGGAAATCTGCTCTGATATTATATTGATTATAGATTTTCCTTAATTTGCCTGCAATTTTTGGTATTTATCGGTACACTACAGTAACAAAAACTGTTTATTCATTTTATGGTTCTTTTTGCTGTCCATTTAAGTCATAAGAGTTTGTTTTTTATAGATCTTTTTCATTTCAAATTGCTGGTTTCTGAACAAACAACTTTTGCTCTGTTCCATAATAATATTATCCATGTTTTGTGTTTTTGGTGTGATTGGTTGTATAGGTTAAGTATTTTCCTGTCTTTGTGGGTTTTCAATAAACTGTAGTTTTAATTTTGCCACGAAGGAGTCTTGTCACAAGAACATCTAAAAATGACAATTTTTGTTCTTGCTCTGATTTTATTGTGAATTTAATTGAAGAAGATATGTTATTTATTTGTTACATGGTCATATGGTGAAGAACTACTACAAACTTTCTGCAAATACCTCAACAACATATCCCTTTCAATTAAATAGACAATAGAATCAGAACAAAAACAAAAAAATGTATTCTTAGATGTTCTTGTGACAAGACTCCCTCATAATAAAATCAAAACTACAGATTACTAAAAACCCACACATACAGGAAAATACTTAACCTATACATCCAATCACACCAGAAACATAAAACATGGAGTTATAATATTACTATTGAACAAAGCAAACCAGTGATTTGAAAAAAAGAAAAGATCTATATAAATAAACTCTTATGAAAAAGATTACCCATCAGCTGTTATTAAGAAAATCTTAAATAGGCAACAAAAAGAACAATCAGAACACAATTATTAGTACTGCAGTCTTCCCATACAAACCAAAAATAGCAGACAAATTAAAGGAAATCTGTAATCAGTATAATATCAGAGCAGCTTTCCAGAGCCATACTACACTATAAGAAATTGTTACATCTACAAAGCCTAAATTGAAATGCTGAAAAGAAAAACTGCATCTATAAAATATCATGTGAATGTGGAAGAACATATATTAGTTTGGCCAACCATCTCTTTGAAAAGTGTTGGCAACAACACAAACTGATGATCAGAAGAGAGAAAATAGATGTGTCTAAGATAGCAAAGCATGTATGTGCCAATGAACATATGTTCAATAGGGAAAATACAAAAATACTGAATAGAGAATAAAAGATACAAAGAAGAAAATTTAAAGAAGCTGCTCACATGACAAAGGTAAAATATCTGATAAGTCAATCTAGTTTGACTATACATAATGTATGGAAACTACTAATCCACTTTGCTCCTAAGAAAAATTGGAGAAGTCAGGGGAACATTATAGATAAGTATATGAAATTTCTATTGACATTGCCTTTAGCAGGATGGCTCAGTTGGTTAGAGGATTGCCTTAAAATTCAATACTCAAGAATCTAAAGTCTAGGTTCATTTTCTATGCTAATATTGTCACTGGTTAGGCATCAACACCTGGAATAGAGGGGGAAACAATACCTGTCAAATCATTGTATATATGCTAACTTGTGTGTTATTACTAACAGTTGAATGTATTTGGAATATTTAAATAAAGTTAATTTTTTTAAAGACATTCAATATTTATATTAAATGATGGAAATAGTCCAATATACAAATACATCAGATTCTGTTAATGATTAAATTGCAACTTCAACTTAATCTGGTGTTTTTTAATTTTGTATATATCGGCAATCTTTTCATGCATTAATCTGTATTGGTCTGAATTTGAAATCAATGTTACATATTCTATAATCAAAATGTTGACATATCATCATCATCATCAACAACCATTATCAATTCACTGCAGGATAAAGGTCTCTCCAAGTTCAGTCCATCTTTTCCGATCTTTAGCTTCTCTTCTCCACACCACCCCTGCACACTTTCTTATTTCATCCATCCATCTCACATGTGGTCTTTTTCTGGGTCTTTTACAATCTCTTGGAATCCAGTTTAAAATAACAATTGTCCATCTATTATCATCTCTTCTAGCAATATGTCCAGCCCAACTCCACTTGTCTTTTAATTTTTTCAAGGAGATCAGTAACACCTGTTTGTTATCTTAACCATACATTGCGTTTTCGATCTCTTCTTGTTACTCCCAACATGCATCTCTCCATACTATACATCTGACGATTTTTCTTGTATTTTGATCAGTATTTCTTTTATAATGACTAATTTAATAATAAAACTGAACACAGAAAAAAATACCCTAAAATGTAATTATGTTTCTTTTCTAACTTTAAATCTATAACATTTTATTTTACAATATTGAAGTTTACATATTAAAGCTTCGGAGTTTACATAAACTGATTACTAAAACAAATAAAACAAATTCTTTATTTTGCAATAAAAATATGTCACAATGCTCAAGTTTAAATTTCAATAATATTTATTTTTTAAAAGTTGTGTTTGAAGTACATATTAAGATCATATAAGTGATAGTGTTTTATTTAAACACTGAAAAATTGATTTTCATTAAAGTCTTGTGACTTCTCTTATTCGCTCCATAGCACAATATCTATTGAGTTTAATCATTGATGTAGTGTAATACTTCAATCACTCCAATTATATTATTTGTTGAAACAAATTTTATTTAAACTCTCAATTTCTTTAAGTAATTCATAAACATCAGAAGTCTCTGGCATAGTAATTTAACAATTCTTTGTATCTTTAGATATAGATGCACACAAATGATTAAATATCATATACATCTTAATATTATAGTTTTCATTTTCAAGATTAGTAATAACAATTTTAGAACCACAAACTGTCTTTCTGTGTTTACGCTTGAATATATTTAATTTAACTTTCAAACTGGGGTGTTATGTTGTTTTTAAAAAGTATTATTATCACATTGATAGTATATCAAAACATTTACTATGCAACCACACTTAAAATATATATATATATATTGTATCTGGATAACATTTCATTTATATATATATATATATATATATATATATATATATATATATATATATATATATATATATATATATATATATATATATATATATATATATGAGACCTGGAAAGAGATCTCATGTGAGATGGATGGATGAAATAAGGAAGTGTGACATGAAAAAGAGAGGCTAGAGTTTAGGAGAGACCTTCATCCTGCAGTGAATTGATAATGGATAAAAATAATAATGGTTGATATTTATTTTATTTTGTTACTCCAATTTCCAAGAACTTTTTCTAACTTGTGTAATTGCATAACTTCGTCTTTCTACATTTTCTCTTATTACTAGCTAATATCTATCTATCTATCTATCTATCTATCTATCTATCTATCTATCTATCTATCTATCTATCTATCTATCTATCTATCTATCTATCTATCTATCTATCTATCTATCTATCTATCTATCTATCTATCTATCTATCTATCTATCCATCCATCCATCTATCTATCTATCTATCTATCTATCTATCTATCTATCTATCTATCTATATATATCTGTCTGTCTGTCTATGTCTGTCTGTCTGTCTATCCATCCACCCATCCACCCACCCACCTATCTACATACCTACCCACCCACCTACCTATCTACCCACCTACCTATCTACCTATCTATCTATCTATCTATAATATTACAAATCGATGCCTGTATTTCTTCAAAATAATATACGTAAATTTATAAATAAATATTTGAAAATACAGTAATTAAAAGTTTATTAAAATTATATGTATAACCGTAACTTAGAAGTGCTTTCAACTACCTTGTAGCTTTGTCAACTATTACTTTTAAAATGTCAGCTTTCCCATAATTCCATGTCAACTTTCCCATAATTCTGTGTTCTTAACGTTGACATGGAATTATGGGAAATCTGACATTTTAAAAGTAATAGTTGATAAAGCTAGAAGGTAGTTGAAAGCGCTTCTAAGTTATGGTTGTACATATATTTTTTATAAACTTTTAATTACTGTATTTTCAAATATTTATTTGTAAATTTATATATATATAACCCTATAGTTAGACTTAATAGCAGAGCAATACAGCGACTTCATACCACTCAGAGAAAATGGAGAGATGCATGTTAGGAGTAACAAGAAGAGATCAAAAACACAATATATGGGTAAAAAAACAAACAGGTGTTATTGACCTCAATAAAAAAATTAAAAGACTGAAGTCGGGCTGGGACATATTGCTAGAAAAGATGATAATAGATGGATAATTGAAATCTTAAACGGGATTCCAAGAGATTGTAAAAGATCCAGAAAGAGATCACATGTGAGATGGATGGGTGAAATAAGAAAGTGTGCAGGGGTGATGTGGAGAAAAGAAGCTAAATATCGGAGAAAATGGATTAAACTTGGAAAGATCTTAATCCTGCAGTGGATTGATAATGGTTGATGATGATGATCATTAGACTATATATATATGAAAAATGTACTGTATTTATTTCATACTTAAAATTTAGTTGTACTGCCTTATTTTAATGAAAAATAAAAAAATTTAAAACGGCTTTTAATTATTCAAACTGCAGCACTCTAAACACACACACACAAAATGTAACATCTTTTATCTATTTAATTTTTGTCGTTGATAACGCATGTAGCAACATTTGAATATTGTTTTAACAAATTGTGTCAAAGATTAGTTATAAGAAAATTGAACAGAATTAAATTTAAATTGATTATTTTTTATTACAAAGATTTTATCTAGGCATTTTGCAATTGCTAAAGGTTCATTAATTTTTAACCTCAAAATGTCAAGAAAAAAAATCAATAAATCATGTATGATAATGTTCAATTAATACGAATAGTAATATATATATATTCATAAAATTCACACATACAATCTCTCATAGATATATAAAAATATAATTTATAAATATAAAATATAATTTATAAACAGTACTTATTTTTAACATTTTTATAAATCAATAGAAAAAGCTCTCTGTTACTTATTTCGGGGAGTCTATAATATATATATAAATGCGCTATGCCAAATAGTTTGGATGTTCGAGGAAAATTACGCAAAAGATATATCTTAAATAAAAATATATATTGACTTCATTTCATCTTAAAATAAATAGTAGAAAAAAAAAAAACATTCAACTTTATGACAGGAGAAGTTCTTTTAGGGTTTAAATTTCAAGCTTATATGAATGACACTGATAACTTTCGTAGCAGTTTTGTATTGTAATGATATTTAGAGAATTAGTGATAGTGTTGAATGAATCTAATTCTTATGTCCATTTGGTATCCTTCTCGATATAATAAGTGTGTTATATGTCACAAATCTCCTTCAAGTATAGAATTGCATTAATTCAGTGACTGCATACAATTATAGATAATATATTAATCATACATAAAATTAAATAAAAAAACACACCCGCTTTATTAATACATAAAGTAATAAGGGTACCATTTACATAAAGAAGTGGAGGTATGAAGAAAACCTGCATTGTAGAAAATTCATATTTTAACTATTAATGAAAAATTATTGATAAAATTAAACACCTGTTTCAACCCAATAATATTGAACTTTACAGTGCATCTATATTTCCAATGGAAAATGCAATCTCAAGATGAGAGCATATGTGAATATGATCTAATATTATGGATTATGGCAAAGGAATGAAAAATGATGTTATGCTAAATATTTTAAAAGTAAAACATTGTCTATAAATGTTAAACATGGAAATGGACAGTGGAATAAGTGTATTATTTATACTGCTAAAAGAATGGACAGATTAGGAAATAACAAAAGTTAATATTGTGTCAAAGTTCAGAATAGTTAACAGTAAAATTATAGCTGATTGGATTAAAATGAAAAAGAACTATAACTTGATAAAAAAACTGGATAAAAATGGATTGCTGAAGAAATGACCAAATTATGACTTACTAATAATATGTAACACTCGAGAAAGTTTATTGACATGTCAAAAATACATATTAATGACAGATTGTATATGATCCCACATGAAAGGAGGAAAAGTGTTTTACAGTTATTACACCAATAACACCACATATTAATAAAAATGAAGTAATTAGCATGTTCATGTGTTTGGTAATGAGAGTTAAAGATATTGAACAGACTGTTAAAAAATGTCAAGCTTGCCAACAAACAGTTTTCTAGCTAAAAAATTCTGATCTTGGTCAGAGAATATGAAAGGATGGGAAAGAGTTTATTTGGGGCATGCTCAATCATTTCATAAATTTATAGTTTTAAAATCTATAGAAGCATATTCACAATGGATAGAATATTGTTTAGAAAAGGTTAACAAAACAGAATATTTGATAAAAGCCTTTAACAATCTTTTTTTTTTTTACAAATGAATATCCTGAGATAAATGTAACAAACAATGACACAGGACTTATCTCAGAGAAATTGAAAGTCTTTACAGTGAAGGGGATACAGCATCTACTTATGCCACCATATCACCCTCAATTTAATATCATTGCAGAAAAGAAAATGCAACATTGAAAAGTACTCTAAATAAAAAAAAATATGTTAACATTTATAAAGTGCTCACAATTGTGATGTTTTATCAGCACTTCATGCCAAGTTTTATTATAAGAACAACACCCACAAATGTACTAATGAGGCACTACATAAGGATGTATTTGTTTATTTTAATGCTGGATAAATTAAGAAGGAGAGATATAAACTTAGCAAATGACTAATTTAGAACAAGCAATTTAGATAGAAGATATACCTAAGAAAAAATGATTACCAGGAGAACTAATTAAAATAGTGACTGCACAAATATGAGAGATAAGATTAGAATTTGATAGAGTTTTGAGATGCCATATAAATCATATTAGAGAATATCAAACTGAAATGCTCTTAGAAGGTACACCTACCACTCTCATTATGGTTAAAGATATTAAAATGGATGCTTCTATAAACATGTAGATAGAAATTGCAGATAACCCATCAGTTCAATATGAAGTTATAAATTAAATAGTGAAATTCAGCTGAACATGAAAAAAATATAAAGGAGAAAGACAATATAACTTTATTAACACCTTCCAGAAAAAATGGATGTAAAAAAGATAAAAGATTATTTTTGTAATAATAATTAAGTAGTCATAACTTCTAAGGATCAGTAATTGTAAAGTGGAAACAACTACCTCCCATTGAGTCATGTAGCATCAAATAAAGAAAAAAACTTTACTTCTTAAAGTGAAGGGAGATATTAAAAAAATTATACATATACATGTCTGTGTACACACTGATCAATAGAGGCAAGCCAATCTATAAATAATTATATGCAGAAAAGAGAATTAGGATCATTGCAAGGAACAACATTATAATTTGCATTATAATAAAGTTTAACAAATTTCTAATGGAGGATAATATAGAATGGAGTAAAATGGGAAGACAAAAAAAAATAAAATGAAACTCAAAGAATAGAGTGAAAGTTGATAGTGCAGTTGCAAACAACTTATAGCAGTAGAAAAGATATATAGATAAATCTAATTAGACTGACTCAAGAAAGGAGTGAGTAGCAAGGTGTTTATTTAGAAATTCTTGTGAATGTCTGTTTCAATTTACAGGTGTTAAAATTGTGATGAAATTGTGGAGTTAGAAATGAGCTCTAACTAGTTATTTTTCTATGTATTGATCATCTATCTATAGACTTATTGAATTGTTCTGAGATTTATATTGTTATTGCTTTTCAACTATCCAGTCACCATTTGAACTACTAAATAACTACTATTGCTATTGTAATGGGCTGACCATATGTAATAGATTGGAAATGTGCAATAAAAGAACAAAATAGCCTAATCATTGGATGCCATATGTAATACAATGGCCATATGTAAAAAATTGGAAATGTGCAATAGGAGAATGATGCCATATATAAGGATGGTTCCATGATTGGTCATGCTATATATGATGGGATGATATCTATACTGCCATGCTATTATTTAAGAGCCCCACAGATTTGGCAAGGATATGTAATGGATGAACTAATCTCATCAGGTGATGTATTTCACTATGGTCACCCATTGGGTCTTCCAGGTAGAGCATTAAACATGGTAAGACAAGGCAGTTATTTGATGATTTATCTAAGTTTCATGAAGTGGTCCCATGGTGATTAATGATTGAGTGGGATGGAGTTTGCACTTGCATAACTTCCCTTATTTAACTTCTTCTTGATCCTTGTTATGCCACAAAGTTCAAACTCGGGCAGAATGTACATATACTCTATTTCAAGGTAGGATTATTTTGTGACTGACATGTGCATTTGATATGCATTTTATGTGATTAATTGGGAAATAAACAAATAAGACAAAAAACAAACACTTAAATTTAATATTTAATGTTTAACAAATTAATTTTGATGATGATTTTCATTCATGATTGTTTTATTACAAAAATAATGTGTTTTCTTAATTTAATAAATGTATAGGTGACCATCCTTCATTTGTATTCATTAACTATTTACAGACCCATTATCTTTGATCCCTATGAAGGATAATCATTCCCCATTCCAATTTAACTCAAATTTACATCGATGACAATTTCAAAACTATATTTTAAAGATTAACTCTTTGCTAACTAAAATTCCATGAAACCCCATTTTGTCATTAATTTCCACTCTGTCTATATTTTGTGATCTGTTGAAAGTTGCTTTTAGATTCTGAGCTTCCTCCTATTCTGGTGTCATATAAATCTATGATAGAACAGACCAATCATTCAAGGGTTTAGTCATATATTCTGAATAACAAATGATTATTAAATAAATTAATTGAACAAAAACATATATAACATCAAATGATGGTAATTGTCAAAGTGTGAATGCTTAATATTATATAAGAACAACATTTCACCCCTTTCAAGTCAGTAGATTAGTGCATCTATTAGTAAGCAAGCTTAGTAATCTGCACCTATATTTTATTATTAAATGAAAATTTAATATTATAATTGGTGACTCCCCTTCCACAGAGATTAATTGATGATTGGATGGATTGACTTTCTATTTTAAAAGCAAATAAAAATCAATTTAACAAGCAATATATATATATATATATATATATATATATATATATATATATATATATATATATATATATATATATATAACATAGCATCAAATATTAATCCAGTGTAGTCTGGCCAGTTCAAAATATTATAGTTTATGTAAGAGAATGACTGAGTATCTTTTCCTTTAGGAAAGTTCCTTTGCATTAACTGGATGATAGTTCATCTGATGGTATTTGGTCACCATTTGGATCATCATGGTGATGACTCCTTTTATAAACTGTCTTTCCTGTGCTAAGATAATTTCTTTACTTGGCTGTAGCATATTGTAGATCTTTTTGTTAGCATGGTCATCATGGATGTTAACTTTAAATAATAATCATATCAAAAATTCATGAATGTATGACAACAGCTTGATCCCCACAATGTTTTCTTCCTTTCTGGCCATGTATGATTTGTTCTTTCCTAGCTTATAACTTGGCTTAAAAATAAAAGCTTTATGTAATCAAGGTGGGTTCTTTAATCAACTTCATCAAGTTGCAATTATAGTGGCTTATGAGCTTTAATATTGAGGATAGTTAAGATGACAAATAAATTAATTTTAGGAATTTATCAAGTAACTTTTCTTGAAGACGTAATTTATTTGCCTTCCTTTTTTTTTCTAAAAAAAAAGACCAAGTTGTGTTATATTATCTTTTGTTTGATTTGTTGATGCACGAGTTTCAAGATTGTGATTTTATTTTTATTGTTGACATCATTTTGATCTTCATAGAATTTTATGCTGGATTAATAAACAACAACAAAAAATAAGTTTAACATTAATGATTTCTTTTTTTTGTTTTTTGAGATTTTTAATTGCTTGCATTTATGGGTTTGAGTACTTGTGTGCTATTCCTGCAATGAAAAACAGATAGGAGGCCTTTTCACATACCTGATAAAGTAATAATCTTACAAACATCAAACAAACCTTGAAATTTGAGTGTTATTTCTCATTGAAAAATGTGTTTTTAAACGTACACAAAAACGTGTTTTGCAATGTGTTCCAAACAAAGGGTATTCTATTGCTGCCTTTTGGAGATTTTGGTTGCATATCATATCAAATTCTGCAGATATCTTAAAATATATTTTATTTGTCTCATTAAAAAGTTTGTTGTTAAATTTGAAATTAGTTGTTATTGTTACTTAATTACTGCATTTAAAAAGTTTATGTTGAAATTTAAAGTTAGTTGTTACTTAATTGTGGACTTTTTAGTATGAATTTTTGGTTAATTTCTCATTTTTAATTTCAAGTTAGTTCTTTTGTAAGTGTGAACCCCAGTTTGTGGATCCACCAAATTAGAAGTGTTGCTGCTGGCTGATCTTTAACTGCCATGATAAAACATTCGTGGTCTCTCTGCATAAGACACACACACACACACAAAAGGAAAAACAAAACAAATAAATCAGAATAATAAAGAAATATAAATTAGAAAACTTTTATGATCTGCTTTACACATGCAGGCAGAAAAAAAAATGAAATCAAAATTTTACTAAACTATCCTTTTCTTGGAAATACACAAAACAAAACCAATAATTCAGAACAATAACACAAAACAAATATCTATTGTAAGAGTTTTCCTGCAGAAAATAGAATACTGAAAATGGTTTTCTATCATTGAGTAGAGAGAAAAAATGGGTCTGGACTGTTATGGACCAAATCTAGTAGATTATTTCCATTTTAATCTAAAATTCAATAGAGAAGAAATTCTTTACCTTTCTTTATTAATAAAAAAAAAAATTTTTTTTTGTTCAACAAGAAAACAAAGTATTTATTTCCACTAAGGAAATGAAATCGAGATCAAAAAGCAATCACATAGTCCTTAATCTGTTTGGGTGTAAATCCCAGTTTGTGGATCCATCAAATTATAAGTGTCAATCTCTCTGTATAAGCCGCTAAATATCCACTGTTGAGAAATAATTCGGCCTTGTTGATTTTTCCTCCATGAAAAAAAAAAAACCTAACGTCAGTTGTCAAACAGAAATAACACAACTAGAAATAAGGCAAAATAACAGATATCCAAGCAGATTTTTAAAAAAAGACAGTGCTTTTGCAACTGAAAAATATTAATAAATAAGGCAAAAAAACAACAATCAAACACATTTTTCAATATACATTGCAATTGTCAAATACAAATAAAGCAACTAGAAATAAGACAAAATAACAGTCATCCAAGCAGATTAAAAAAAAGACAATGTGTTTGCAACTAACAAATATAAATAAATAAGATAAAAGATTGTTATATATAGAGTACGTAAAAAAACAATCTCTTAACAAGCTTCAAAAACCCTCAACCCCAGACCGCGGTTTCTACATCTAACGTCATCGGTGAGGTGTTAGGGATTAAAAATACTAGAACTAGTCTAGCATTTTATCAATGCCTAACTATTGAGAAGAAAATCTGAAACTTTCAGACATTTAAATGTCCAAAAATCCAGCTATCTAACTGCAGAAACCACGGTCTGGGGTTGAGGGTATTTTTGAAGCTTGTTAAGAGATTGTTTTTTTACGTACTCTTTCTCTCTCTCTATATATATATATAAGATTTGTAAATACGAGCTTTATTAAAATTAGGTCATATGATATCCGACTTGATTTTTTATCAATTTAATTTTAGTTTTTGCTATTAAGGCTTTGGCGATTTTATATTGCTAGAGCTATTAATATATGGTGTATCTGAATTTAGTTCAGTCCCATACGGCTATTTGAGTTAGATAGCTGGATTTTTGGACATTTAAATGTCTGAAAGTTTCAGATTTTCTTCTCAATAGTTAGGCATTAAATAAAGTGCCAGACTAGTTCTAGTATTTTTAATCTCTAACACCTCACTGATGACGCTAGATGCAGAAACCGCGGTCTGGGGTTGAGGTATTTTAAAAGCTTGATAAGAGAGTGTATTTTTACGTACTCTATATATAACATTTGTAAATACGAGCTTTATTAAAATTAAGTCATATGACATCTGACTTGATTTTTTATCAATTTAAGGCAAAAGAACAACAATCAAATACATTTTTCAATATACATCACAGGGTTGATTTTTTTCAATGTGATATCATCACAATATTATATCTTGATCGCTTTTTCCTCCAGTCTAAAAACATCTCATCAAAGTGTTGCAATTTACACTTACTTTGTTTTTATTTGCATATTGAATTACTACATTGACTGGTTCTTACTTTTGTTTTGTTTTTGGTGTTACGTTGTTGTTGTTATTGTTCTTTTCCTTTAATTAAAAAAAAAAAATCAGATTGCCATTCATTGAATTTGAAAACTTATCTTGCATGGCAAAATTCTGCTTACCCTATGTACTGTGCAATCATGTGCTCTGTAAGCATTTCGATTGAGGAGTTGGGGGGACGGGATTTCCAATGAAAAAATTCTTTACCTTGTTATTGCAAGAAGACAATTCAAAATTGCTGATTATTTCAACTACGAGATGTTCTACTATGAGCCAGGAAGTACCATCTGTGCGTGTATATAATGTTTTATTTTTAAAAACTATTTGTCCACATTTTTTTTTGAAACTGATTGAATTAATTTCAAAGTGTGGTCGTCTTCGTATGTGTATATTTTATAGAAGTACATGTATATTTCGTATAATTTTTTTTCATTAAAAATATATATATCTTGTATATTACACGGTAAGTATTATCTGCATGTACGTATTGTTTTGGTATGTGTTTTTAAAAAGTATTTCTACACATTTTTTGAATTTGATTGAATTAATTGTCAAAACATCATCTGTGTATTTATAGAATTCATAGAAGTATGCTTATATCCATATAATATTTATTTTTCCTTTTTTAAAAATATAGATCTTGTGGACTATTCCTGCAATGAAGAAAAGATAGGAGGGCTTTTCACATTTGTATTAATGCATTGGTAACTTTGTAATGGTAGATACCTTTGTAAATGGTAGCCAAAATAACATTACAAAGTTACCAGTGTATTGATACCAATGTGAGAAGGCCTCCTGTCTTTTCTTCATTGCAGGAATAGTCCACAAGTACCAGGGTTTGGTATACATATATGTCAGTATTGTCAAGGATATAATTTTAACTGCTGAATAGTAAGTTCCATATGAACTTACAATCGATTTGTGTGTTATGTAGAGTAGAGAAAGAAAGCTTGTTACATTTGTTTGAAGAGTGTAAGGCTCTTTGGCATATCAGAAATCACATGTTTCATACTCCAATAATAAATTTAAAGAAAATAGTGAAGCGATACATTGTGAATTTTAATCAGCATAATGAAATGGCAATAATACATACATAAGATGTACTATGATTTTTAATAAGAAAAAATATAATTGGATAAAGAAGCTTGTTAAAGATTGGGTTAAATATTTTAACTAATGTCTCAAATATCTACGTAAGAAAAATATAGAGAAAATTTTGAAAAATATTTATCAAACTGTAATATCAGTGATTAGATTACATGTTCATACTAAGAAGATTAACATTAATAAGAATATTTAGCAGCCAGATTTCATACTGACAACTTTTTACTGTAGTTTACAATAAATATTTGTGAAATAGAATGGAAAGCTATACCAAAGAAAAATACATAGGTATTATTTATGCCATCTAGATTTTGCGAATGATGTGTTTGTATTTGCAAATATGTTTCCCAACTTGAGGAAATGCTATAAGAATTATCAGATGAAATTAATAAAGAAAATAATGAAGCTTGATAATCATGAATAAGACAAACTTAATAATTTCAAATATCTTGACGTCAACATAATTAATGAAATTAATTACTAACATAAATAATTAAATTAATTACAAAAATTAAACATGGACGAAGAGCTCTTATTAAAATTAATTTAATAGTAAAAGAAAATATGGTTCTAAAAGAAAGATTTTTAATAGATGTGTTTTATCAGTTCTTTTATATGAATATGAGATTTGGATTTTTGTAAAAGAGAAATTTAGAGCCTTCAGATCATTCAACAAAATAGGGTGAGGTATATATTGGGAATAATAAAAAAAATATTGAAAGTATAATATGTGGTTAAGAAGGAAAAAATAGATATCACTGCCATCACTGAGAAATATTAGAGGTTAAAATGGAATTGGACAGCATATAATGTTAGAAAAGATGATAATAGATAGTTGGAGTCTTAAATAGAATACTAAGAGACTGTAACAAACTTAAATAGAAACAATATATGAGATGGATATGTAAACTAAGAAACTTCATGAAAAAGACTACTGATCATAGCAACTGAATTAAGCTTAGTCAGACCTTCATCTTTCAATGGATTGATAAGTGGAAAATGATGGTGATGATGAAGAGAACATCAATGTTTGTATATATTTCAAAGTGATCAATCATTTTTCCAACATCAGCTGTAATTTTTTGAATTATTCTCTAATTTATTTTCTATGAGCTATGTCAATAATTTTAATATTAAACACTTCAAGTATAATAAAAACCTAGGCCCAAATCTAAGGGTGTTTAATCAGATGAACATTCTTTTCAGAGTTGACATCCTGTTTGATAAATGTTAAGTTATTGTTATTATGGATCTTATTGGAATACATCCTGTATTGTAATAATTTTTTATGAGATTTTTTTTTGAATTCCAGTGATTTTTTAAAATCAAATCAGATTTATTACTGAAAAGATTTTCATTCATTTTTGAATAGCTTTTATAGAAGTATTTGTTATACATATTTTATTTCGGTCTTTTCTTAATTTTGTTGCTTTTAATTTATTTTAAATTGCATATGATTACACACATGTTTCCTACAAATTCATTTCCAAGGATATATATATATATATTTTGCTGTTGTGGCTTTAGCTAAATTAAAGAGCTAAGCCTACTAATATATGGAGTATCTGAATTAAGTTCAGGCCCATATGATTTTTTCAGTTGGAGAGCTGACTTTAAAGACATGTAGATGTCTAAAAGTTTCAGATCTTCTTCTAACAATTATCTTTTAGATAAATGCTTTGCTTGAGTTGGTTTTTTAGATCTAATGTCCCAACTCCTCACTGAAGAGACCCATAGGTCGAAACCGGTCTGGGGATGGGGACAATCCAAGATAAAAATGATTTGAATGCCTTCTCTTGTAGTAGCATTTATCATAAGTGAAAGGAAAAGCTTGTTTAGAGTTATTAGCATGCTCTTAATTATATATATATATATATATATATATATATATATATATATATATATATATATATATATATATATATATATATATATATATATAACAATATTATATATATATATATATATAATCAAAACTACCCCAAATCTAAAATTAAACCAGACCAGCATAAAAATAATATTAAAACACAACCTAAGGTTTCACTGCTACAAGCAGACTTCTCAAGTGTAAAGAACTACAAAAAACCACACATTATATATACTATTAAAAACTACCCACAAATCCATTCACTTCCCATCCACCCTTAATATTAAAAGAACTCTTAAATAAGTTAATTGCTTCAGAATAATAAATTTTCAATAATAAAGACTCTTTAATTCTTCTTTTGATTTCATTTCTCTCAAAGAAGACAACCTTAGCTTCATCAAAATCAATAGTGTGGCCTGTATCTTTTTCATGGACATACAAAGCAGAACTAAGATATCTATTTTTAACTCTACTTTTATGAACCTTTATTCTTTCATTTAAACTCAAACTACTCTGACCTATGTAAACCTTCTTACAAAATAAACAAGGAATAAAATATACCACACCAGGAATAGTCTTTCTATCAAAAACTTCTTTTGTATTATTTAATAAATTATTCAATGTAACACCCCTTTTCCAAGCAATTTTCTTATTTCCAAACAATTTACTATTTCTACACACAATTCTATAAGAAGACAATTTAAATGGCAAAGAAATAAAATCATATTTTTCTTTAACCTTTACATCCTTACAAATATTACTATTAAATAAAATACTTTTAACAAATTTATCAGAGTATCCAACACTCAAATAATCTTTATAAAATTGATATTTCTGAAACAAAGCTACCCCACTAGAATTATTTAATTTAATATTCCTATGACAATAATTCCTTAAAGCAGCTACTTTATGAGATACAGACTGATAGCTATCAGGTTTAATTATAGATCTTAATTCTTTACTTTTAACTAAATGACTGCACAATAAACAATTAGTTTCTATATTTCTAATCACCAAAAGATCTAAAAATTTTAACTTACCAAAATCTAACCCCCCTCCTTCTAACACAAATTTTATAGAAGGATCAAAACAATTAAACTCATTTACAAATTCCTTCAATTTATCATTCTCAACTACAAATAAACAATCATCAACATATCTGACAAATAATTTTACATATAAACAATTCTTTTTAATAATAATTTCCTCTTCCATAAAACTAATATAAACTGAACATACTAAAGGAGAAATAATATAACCTATTATCCACCCTTCCTTAATCTTATAAAAATTACCTCTATAAGTAAAATACATAGAATCTTCCAATAACAAAAGTAAATCTTTAATTACCTTAATTTTATTTTTTGATAAAGAACTTTTCTTAATCAATACAGACAAAAGAACATCAATACTGCTTAACCTATTAACAGACTGATACATATTTTCAATATCTAAACTTCCAAATACCCAATTACTTTCCATTTTAAAATTATTAATCTTATCAAAAGCCTCAAAAGAAGAAGAAACTGTGTACTGACCAAAATCAACAAATTGTTTTAAAAAATTATTCAAGAATCTAGAAATACCCTCTACAACACTACCTGTAAAATCAAAAATAAATCTTAAAGGAAAACCATCTTTATGAGTTTTAATATTCACAAACATCTTAGCTGATGTAAAATCATTAGGATAGCATTTTAAATAATCTACTCTATTAAAAATTTTTAAATTAACCATTTTCTTCATAATATCTATCAATTTTCTTTTAATCAAATTACCTGGATTTTTATCTAACAACATATATTTACCATTATTTAATTCTCTATCCATTTTCTCTTTGAAATCATCTCCTTTCATAATAACAAACCTACCAGCTTTGTCTTCACGAGAAATGATTACATCATTAGCAATTAACCTATTTTTAAGATGTTTAATCTCAGCAGGATTAATAACAAATTTTTCTTTCCTTTTTAAACTTTTATTCAAAATCGATTGAATACCAACTTTCTGCTCATCACTCAAATTACTAGATTCAATAGACGAAATTGTATCAAAAACTATATTTTTTGAATGAAATGGAACAAAATTAGGGCCTTTACCAAGAATATCTAATTCTCTATCATTTAACTTCAAATCCGTAAGATTAACAACTCTATCCTCAGAAACCTTATTCTCATATCCTTTATCACTACAATAAACTTTATTAACTTTCCCAAACAACCACTTTAATTTTCTTTCATATTTTTTACAATAGAAATTTGACCTATTCTGTCTAAATTGTCTCATAAAAAAATTCAAAATTGAATAATTAAAATCTTGCCTCCTTTCTAAATAATATCTATTCCTTTTATATAGATAAATAAATTTATAAAACCTTACAAAAGTATCTTTTAAAAAACTATTCAATATATATGTTTGTAACTTAAAAACTAAATTTTTATTTTGAATCAACTTTTTATTTCTACTAAAATTAATAACACAACACCTAGGAAAAACACTAAATTCCCTACATTTTTTAAGAAAATAAATCTGCCAACGTAAAGACTCTATCTTATCACTCAATTTAGACAAATTTTTAATCCTTCTAATATCATTAAATGGAAAATTATTAAAAATTAAACTCCACAAACCCATACTAAATACCCAAATTACCAATACCCTTATAAATTAAAACCCAATAAAACCTACACACACTTCTATATATATATAACTAAATAAACACAAATACACTCTTTCAACCCAAACTCAAACAACAAACATAATATACATAAATGACATTCAAATATACCAATAATTAAAAACACAAAACAAAAATAAATCTATCAATAATAAAATGTCAATAATAAATATCAATAATAAAATATCAATAATAATAATAATAATAAAAAAAAATCTTTACACTACATCAGCAAAACTACTCTTAAACTCAAAAAACTCATTAAAATGTAAACATTACAAGCATAAAGCTAAACTAGTCAATATAAAATCAAAACTACCCCAAATCTAAAATTAAACCAGACCAGCATAAAAATAATATTAAAACACAACCTAAGGTTTCACTGCTACAAGCAGACTTCTCAAGTGTAAAGAACTACAAAAAACCACACATTATATATACTATTAAAAACTACCCACAAATCCATTCACTTCCCATCCACCCTTAATATTAAAAGAACTCTTAAATAAGTTAATTGCTTCAGAATAATAAATTTTCAATAATAAAGACTCTTTAATTCTTCTTTTGATTTCATTTCTCTCAAAGAAGACAACCTTAGCTTCATCAAAATCAATAGTGTGGCCTGTATCTTTTTCATGGACATACAAAGCAGAACTAAGATATCTATTTTTAACTCTACTTTTATGAACCTTTATTCTTTCATTTAAACTCAAACTACTCTGACCTATGTAAACCTTCTTACAAAATAAACAAGGAATAAAATATACCACACCAGGAATAGTCTTTCTATCAAAAACTTCTTTTGTATTATTTAATAAATTATTCAATGTAACACCCCTTTTCCAAGCAATTTTCTTATTTCCAAACAATTTACTATTTCTACACACAATTCTATAAGAAGACAATTTAAATGGCAAAGAAATAAAATCATATTTTTCTTTAACCTTTACATCCTTACAAATATTACTATTAAATAAAATACTTTTAACAAATTTATCAGAGTATCCAACACTCAAATAATCTTTATAAAATTGATATTTCTGAAACAAAGCTACCCCACTAGAATTATTTAATTTAATATTCCTATGACAATAATTCCTTAAAGCAGCTACTTTATGAGATACAGACTGATAGCTATCAGGTTTAATTATAGATCTTAATTCTTTACTTTTAACTAAATGACTGCACAATAAACAATTAGTTTCTATATTTCTAATCACCAAAAGATCTAAAAATTTTAACTTACCAAAATCTAACCCCCCTCCTTCTAACACAAATTTTATAGAAGGATCAAAACAATTAAACTCATTTACAAATTCCTTCAATTTATCATTCTCAACTACAAATAAACAATCATCAACATATCTGACAAATAATTTTACATATAAACAATTCTTTTTAATAATAATTTCCTCTTCCATAAAACTAATATAAACTGAACATACTAAAGGAGAAATAATATAACCTATTATCCACCCTTCCTTAATCTTATAAAAATTACCTTTATAAGTAAAATACATAGAATCTTCCAATAACAAAAGCAAATCTTTAATTACCTTAATTTTATTTTTTGATAAAGAACTTTTCTTAATCAATACAGACAAAAGAACATCAATACTGCTTAACCTATTAACAGACTGATACATATTTTCAATATCTAAACTTCCAAATACCCAATTACTTTCCATTTTAAAATTATTAATCTTATCAAAAGCCTCAAAAGAAGAAGAAACTGTGTACTGACCAAAATCAACAAATTGTTTTAAAAAATTATTCAAGAATCTAGAAATACCCTCTACAACACTACCTGTAAAATCAAAAATAAATCTTAAAGGAAAACCATCTTTATGAGTTTTAATATTCACAAACATCTTAGCTGATGTAAAATCATTAGGATAGCATTTTAAATAATCTACTCTATTAAAAATTTTTAAATTAACCATTTTCTTCATAATATCTATCAATTTTCTTTTAATCAAATTACCTGGATTTTTATCTAACAACATATATTTACCATTATTTAATTCTCTATCCATTTTCTCTTTGAAATCATCTCCTTTCATAATAACAAACCTACCAGCTTTGTCTTCACGAGAAATGATTACATCATTAGCAATTAACCTATTTTTAAGATGTTTAATCTCAGCAGGATTAATAACAAATTTTTCTTTCCTTTTTAAACTTTTATTCAAAATCGATTGAATACCAACTTTCTGCTCATCACTCAAATTACTAGATTCAATAGACGAAATTGTATCAAAAACTATATTTTTTGAATGAAATGGAACAAAATTAGGGCCTTTACCAAGAATCTCTAATTCTCTATCATTTAACTTCAAATCCGTAAGATTAACAACTCTATCCTCAGAAACCTTATTCTCATATCCTTTATCACTACAATAAACTTTATTAACTTTCCCAAACAACCACTTTAATTTTCTTTCATATTTTTTACAATAGAAATTTGACCTATTCTGTCTAAATTGTCTCATAAAAAAATTCAAAATTGAATAATTAAAATCTTGCCTCCTTTCTAAATAATATCTATTCCTTTTATATAGATAAATAAATTTATAAAACCTTACAAAAGTATCTTTTAAAAAGCTATTCAATATATATGTTTGTAACTTAAAAACTAAATTTTTATTTTGAATCAACTTTTTATTTCTACTAAAATTAATAACACAACACCTAGGAAAAACACTAAATTCCCTACATTTTTTAAGAAAATAAATCTGCCAACGTAAAGACTCTATCTTATCACTCAATTTAGACAAATTTTTAATCCTTCTAATATCATTAAATGGAAAATTATTAAAAATTAAACTCCACAAACCCATACTAAATACCCAAATTACCAATACCCTTATAAATTAAAACCCAATAAAACCTACACACACTTCTATATATATATAACTAAATAAACACAAATACACTCTTTCAACCCAAACTCAAACAACAAACATAATATACATAAATGACATTCAAATATACCAATAATTAAAAACAAAAAACAAAAATAAATCTATCAATAATAAAATATCAATAATAATAATAATAAAAAAAATCTTTACACTACATCAGCAAAACTACTCTTAAACTCAAAAAACTCATTAAAATGTAAACATTACAAGCATAAAGCTAAACTAGTCAATATAAAATCAAAACTACCCCAAATCTAAAATTAAACCAGACCAGCATAAAAATAATATTAAAACACAACCTAAGGTTTCACTGCTACAAGCAGACTTCTCAAGTGTAAAGAACCACAAAAAAACACACATTATATATACTATTAAAAACTACCCACAAATCCATTCACTTCCCATCCACCCTTAATATTAAAAGAACTCTTAAATTTTTAGATCTTTTGGTGATTAGAAATATAGAAACTAATTGTTTATTGTGCAGTCATTTAGTTAAAAGTAAAGAATTAAGATCTATAATTAAACCTGATAGCTATCAGTCTGTATCTCATAAAGTAGCTGCTTTAAGGAATTATTGTCATAGGAATATTAAATTAAATAATTCTAGTGGGGTAGCTTTGTTTCAGAAATATCAATTTTATAAAGATTATTTGAGTGTTGGATACTCTGATAAATTTGTTAAAAGTATTTTATTTAATAGTAATATTTGTAAGGATGTAAAGGTTAAAGAAAAATATGATTTTATTTCTTTGCCATTTAAATTGTCTTCTTATAGAATTGTGTGTAGAAATAGTAAATTGTTTGGAAATAAGAAAATTGCTTGGAAAAGGGGTGTTACATTGAATAATTTATTAAATAATACAAAAGAAGTTTTTGATAGAAAGACTATTCCTGGTGTGGTATATTTTATTCCTTGTTTATTTGTAAGAAGGTTTACATAGGTCAGAGTAGTTTGAGTTTAAATGAAAGAATAAAGGTTCATAAAAGTAGAGTTAAAAATAGATATCTTAGTTCTGCTTTGTATGTCCATGAAAAAGATACAGGTCACACTATTGATTTTGATGAAGCTAAGGTTGTCTTCTTTGAGAGAAATGAAATCAAAAGAAGAATTAAAGAGTCTTTATTATTGAAAATTTATTATTCTGAAGCAATTAACTTATTTAAGAGTTCTTTTAATATTAAGGGTGGATGGGAAGTGAATGGATTTGTGGGTAGTTTTTAATAGTATATATAATGTGTGGTTTTTTGTAGTTCTTTACACTTGAGAAGTCTGCTTGTAGCAGTGAAACCTTAGGTTGTGTTTTAATATTATTTTTATGCTGGTCTGATTTAATTTTAGATTTGGGGTAGTTTTGATTTTATATTGACTAGTTTAGCTTTATGCTTGTAATGTTTATATATATATATATATATATATATATATATATATATATATATATATATATATATATATATATATATATATATATATATATATATATATATATATATATATATATATATATATATATTAAAAGGCCAGATTGTATCAATAAGTGAGATGATACATGCAAACTTCCTCCTATTTGGAAAGATTTTTTTAAAAAACATTCTTAATTTAACATTTTTTCAATTCAGTGATTGTAGCACCTCTACAACTGTCTTTCTACCTTTTATCACCCAGTGGATGACTTGTGTGATCAAGTTAAAACATCGGTATATCAATGAACCTGCAAAATATGTCTTTTATATATATCTGAAATGCAAATAAAAAGTAATTGTGTAAAACAATTGAACTTTTGCATTTTGAATTTGTTTGTCATATTTGCCCCCCATAAATTTTGATCTGAACTTTTATACATACATGTCATAGAGTGGATGCCAGAGCTTGAAAATCTGTGTTCAAATCTCCTCTATTCATCTAGACCTCAGGATTTAAAATATACTTGTATTTAAAAACATTACAAATTCAGCCTATATACCAGCGGTCCCCAACCTTTTTGCACTTAAGAGCACATCCTATAATACTGGCTAGGTGGGGGGCACCATTTATTTTTTCAATGTAAATTTATAGTTGGATATTGTTAATAATACACATAATATACAAAAAAATATTTATTTCAAAAATAAAATTTTAACATTTGATTACAATATAATACAATAATTTATAAGAAAAGTTAAAAATTAAATTTATTTGTATCAGATAAATGATTTTTTATTATGTTTGGATAGTGGTGGGCACATGTAAAATGGTCTGCGGGCGCCATGGTGCCTGCGGGCATAGGGTCGGGGACTCCTGCTAAATACGGACCATCACTCTTCTGTGTATTTAAATAGACAAGGTCCTATACATGAGGGGTCAGAGTGACTTAATGTCAACATGGGCATGACAATAATATTGACATTAATAAGGGATTTGGGTGTTTCATCATCAGATTTTTAATGGTATGGATAGTTGAAGGGTTGAGTGGATTGAAGCTGTCTATTAAAGTATGAAGATCTGCTATCTTAATATAAATCAAGTACTGATTATATATGAGTGTGGGAGATGATGATCTTGATCTGCTGATGAGTCCTGGTTTAGCACAAAATATTTATATTGGAGATCATTTATATTTTTCAGATGCATGTGGTCATTGTATCAGTTGTATGAGATAGAGTGGTTGGCTGAAGGGTGCTTGAAAGTCTGAGTTGAAATTCCCTGTTATGTAAAATATACTTGCATTTAAAAATATTATACAGGAAATTTTGTATTTTGTAAACAAATCACAGGAAATTTTTGAAATAAAAAAATAACTTTTGAAAAAAGTGAATAAATTTTGTTTTAATTTCGTTTTTAAATGTTGTGTAATATCCATAAATTCCACTTCTTTTTTTTTTTTTTTTTTTTTGCTTTTTGACGGTTAGGCAAATATCTACTTATAGCAAATTGAATGAAAACAATAAGTATTATCATTGATTTATAATGAGTTCATACAGTTGCAATATTTAAAATATTTTAAATTATATTGTCATCGTAATTTCATACTATCAATAGTATTATGACTTTAATAAATATTATTGCAAATTAATTTTGACATCATATATGCTGATTATATATATATAAGAATAAATTATAATATATATATTCCATAGATATTATATAATAAAATAAATTACAATGAAATCAAGCCGTATGTCACATGATCTAATTTAACAAGCTTGTATTATAAATGTTATATATAGAGCTTGAAAATAAGCTCTTAACAAGCTTTGCAGAATATCCCCAACCCCAGATTGGTTTCTGCTACTGGCTTCTTTAATGAGGTGCTAGGATATTCAAGCATTAGATTAAAAATACAGTATCAGGATAAGCTTATTTGTGAGCTCTATATATAACATTGTAATACAAGCTTGTTAAATTAGGTCATGTGATATATGACTTGATTTCATTGTAATTTTATTTTTTGCTATTAAGGCTTTGAGTTTTATATTGCTAAAGTTATTAATATATGGTGTATATGAACTTGGTTCAGTCCTATATGGTTATTTAAGTTAGATAGTTGGATTGGAAGACATATGATTTCAGATTTTCTACTTAATAGTTATCCATTATATAAAGTGCTGGGCTTGTCTTGATATTTTTAATCTAACGCTTGAATTTCTTAACACCTCATTGAGGAAGCCAGTGGCAGAAAGTGGTCTGGGGTTGTGGATATACTGCAAAGCTTGTTAAGAGCTTATTTGTGATCTCTATATAACATTTGTAATAAAATAAATTCTACGAGAATATGTAGATAATTATCAACTATTACAGTAATATAGTAATAAATTTTGGTATAAAACAACATTTGTTTTTTTGCTAAGTCAGGCTTTCAATATGGTATATCTTTGTCAAAGAATGACTAAAGTGAATATTAGCAAATACATTAGCATATCTGCCTATCTATAAATATACATTAAACTAGTTGCTGATTATAATAGATTTTCATAATTACATGTGTATATACATATAACAAATTAATAAATTAAATAGCTCACTTCAATATCCTTTCAGAAATGAAAAATGAAGTATAAACAATGCCTACTAGATAAAGCATCTAATCAAATGATAAAACTAATATTTTCATGACTTTTGGAGATACCCATTTACCAACCAACAATTGGATGTCTATATAAATTAATTATGGCAAGCTGCCTAAAAAAATTAAAGATTACTTGGAATCTTGAAAAAAAATATCCAAGGTTTATTCATCCATATAAACATAAACAAGTGATTATCCATGTCTTTTAGGCAGCAGGAGTAATACTTGGATTTATCTCTCAAGTTTCTAGTAGTACAACTGTGTTAAACCACATAGGTCTCAGAAATATATTATATTTATGAATTAAAAACTTACTAGTACAATTAGATTTGAACACAAAAACTATACAATTATGTTTAAAAGATGAAACTAGAAACATATTTAAATAATTTATAGTAGGATAAAATTAAAACTGAACAATGACATAAACAAACATTTATTCAAAAGGCATGTGTCATAACAAAAATGTAACAATATATTCTATTAGAAAATAAAGTAGATAAAAACAAAACGGAACTTGAGACTTTATGTCTTCAATTCTTTATATATTTCTATTATTTTTAATAGTATATTTGGAAGAGTTCAATTTCAATTTTTTAATTCTTTCATTGATGTCAAAATGTCTTTCAATACTTAGATACTCTGAATGAAGGTCATATGACATTTGGGACCAGAAGAAACAATTCGAACATTTTGCTAAATCATACAGGTCACATAAATTTATTGTGTTAATAGATTAAAAACTTAACAGTGGAATGTGTTTTTGTTTAGCAAATGTGCTTAAAAAAGTGTAGCCAAAGTAAAAAGTTGTCACATATATATATTTAAATAATTTATAATAGAATAAAAGTTCCTACTAAAAATGATTTACAAAAAGCATTTAATGAAAAGACATTTGTTAAAAACAATAGATATAACAACAGCTATTATTAATAAGTGAAATAGATTATATATATATATACTGTTAGATTTAATAGTACATAATTTAAATTTTTATTAACTTATTTCAAAGTTATAATATAAGCAAAATCCTTACCTTATGGAAAATGATCATTGAATCTATTCTATATTGTGACGTTATAATAATCTTTTGCGTTTTAAAGATATATTGTAGTAGCTTTTATATAAATGAATTTTTTTTTTATTATTAAAACGGCATATTAGATTAAACTTATGTATTTTATACTTTTATATTTTATGTGTACACATATTTATTTATTTTACGTTAAATTTAAAGGATTTTTATTAGTTTAAATGTTTCAGTTTTACATTATTTTTTATTTAATATATGAAATTTTTTCTTTAGTACAGTTTTTTTCATACATGCACTTCAATATGTAATATATAGGGAGTTTGAACTCAGACTTTCACACAATAATAGCGTGGATATTTGAGGATTGTGTGAAAGTCTGAGTTCAAACCCGTTATTTTTTATTATAAAATCATACTTAGGAAGGTAATAAACTTGTAATAGTTTTACAATTAATAGTATATAGAATTACTTATATATATACAAAGATAAAATTAAAAATTAAAAAGAATCCAATGTTCTTCTTGGCAATGCTTTTTATTATTAACTAAATTTAGTTAACAACTGGTCAATTAAAAATGAAGTGGAAATTTATGTAAAATAGTATATATAAAGTTGCGTAATTTATGTATTATTTATTCTGTACTGTTATGCTATATATTCAATTTTTTGAACTTATAATGGATTTTTATATGGTTTTATTCTATTTTGTTGATATTTATTTTGTCATTGTTGTTATTTTATTTTCATTATAGAATATTAGATTGTGTTCTATCTGCACTAAGTGGTTAGCATTAAAATAGATGCTAACATTTAAAAAGGGCGTAAACTTTTGTGCCAAAAATTAGCTTTTAATGTATAATTTTTATTAATATATATTTATAGCTGTTGTATATGATTTTTATTATTATTATAATTTACATGAAAGAACATCGTAATAAATTTCAGTAATTTCCACTTATGATTAAATAAAATTATATCAAAAAGTATAACATTCTATTGATTATTATTGTTTTAATAACAAAAGTGCTTTTTTTAATCTAATATGATTTATGCTAATGATAGCAGGCATTTTTGCATGGGGTAAATTAAAACTTGCTATTAGTATAAAAATTTTAAATAAAAAACTATCAGTTTTCCTCATCTATGCTCTCTGGTTGCTCCGATGTGCCATTATCGTTGACCAGAGAGACACTCAGTCAATCAAAAGCTTTTGGACCTAATTCGCTCTCTCAAAACCAGAGATACCAAACTAGCCTAACCTCCACTCCTCACAGACATTTGGGCAATCCTCCAACTCCCATCCTCTCAGCCTCTGTCATAGGACTCAATCATGAAGGCATGCATTTCGGACCAGCCTGGACTTCCATTTCCCATTCCCTTTCACATGTATCCTTCCCCTCTTACCATGTTGCTCCTGAATTTTCAATTTATCTTATAATCACTCTCTTGTAAACCTTTTTCTAACTGTATCTGTGTTGTTTTTTTTTATGAATAAACGTTCATCACTGAGAGAAAAAAAATTGACAAGTAATACAAACATTTTAAAATTTCATTTAAATGCACATTAATTCTTTACACCGTGAATGTTTGTTTCTCCTTAGTACTGAATAAAATTTGATTTTTTTCTCCTCAGATTATTATTTTTTTATGAAAATTGTTTTTGTCTATAGTAAAATCAAAAATATGGAAGTCATATTTTTTTGAAATTTATTCTTGTATAACATATACATATTTCTATTTACATGATAAACAATTATATAGTACTTCATTTTTTGGCAGGAAATAGTAAAATTTGCCATTTAAGACTTTAAAAATAATTTTGCTTTGATGATATCAGTATTCTATGTAATCAATAGTTTTACACATGACAACAATTTAAAGATAAATTGTTTAAAAATTAAAAAAAATTATTTGAAAATTTGTTTAATGATCATTATAGAGAATAATTGATTGTTAATTTAAGGAATGAATACAAATTGTTACTTATCAATATTAAACTCTTTTCAAACCACTAGGTATCTATATGAAATATTTATATTACTTTTATCTATACCAGAAGCTATTCATAAACAAAAATGTCTGTAAATTTATTACTAGAAACGAGTTTTATATTGACTAAAAAAATTAATTTATTAATAAATAATTGCACATATAGAAAAGTTTTGTATTATATTTTGTTTATTTGATATTTTGAAACACTGTCTTTTAATTTATTCTAGAGCAATTTCTTTTCTAAATCACTTCAATACCTTCATTTCTTATAGCTCTCTGATGTATTCTATTTCCTGTCATATCTTTTTTTTTTATATGTCATAGCATCTGCTGGGAGGCGAACCCGCAACAACTGTCTCCAACCAACTGCTTGCAAGGTTGCTGTGCTAACCTCTTGGCTAAAAATGCCTCTGTCATATCTTTCCAATGAAAACAATCAATATTTCATATTTTACAGTGTTTTGAGATTATCCTTATAACAATAAATATGGTCCATTTCATTGACAATAAAGCATGCTCAAATTAACATAAAATATTCTCATATAAAGTTTTGTATTATACAATTCAATGAAAATAAGATTTATCAATAATGCCCTCTTCAAAATTCACATCTTCCAAACTGAAAATAAATTCTTTGGTCTATGTTTATTGATTCCAATTCTTTTTTCATTAACTTTATAGTTAATAGGCTGCCCAATTCTCATTTTATACAATAAATTGAATAAAGTAACTGCTCTATGTATAGTTAATTTGATTGGGTAGTTATTTCACTGCAGCAAAACACCTTATCTTTTTAATTTTCTAAAACCAATAGAACACTGGAGTCATGTTGCATGTAAGCATTTAAATTTATTGTTTTATTTTAAAAGTTACCAAGAAATTTAAATTGTTTACATTCCAAGGTGATAATTATCTAACTTAAAATTTGCTGAAGATTTTATCTTTTCATTGGCTGCTAAAATCTTGAAATTTTGAACTTTTTTTCCCCCATGTGTCATAGCATTAGCTGGGATGCGAACCCGCTAACCCAGGACAACTACTTGTATAGCAGCTGTCACTGATCTCTCGACCACCAATGCTTGACTAAAATTTTGAATTTTAATTACTAAAACAAAGTTTTTATGTGATAAATTTAGCACATTAAATAATTATATAGATCATTTTTGAAGCTAACAAAATAAAATTCATGTTTTTGCTTTTAATCTATTCAGATTTAAAGTTAAAACCACTAACCATCACATGATCAGGTACAGTGCTCTCATATCCAAGGCTCCTCACTGATGAAAGTCACAAGCTAGAAACTAGGTTGGGGATATTGGATAAGTAGGCAATAAATAGGGATTTTATGCACATGCCTTCTGGCATCCATTGATTACTCTGGCTTGTACTGAGTGGCAATACATATGGAGAGCTTTGCCTGTTTTAATAACAGATTAAAAGTTCCATCACTAAACTTGTATACATTCTGAAAATTGATTTATTAATATACCTATAAACAGTTTTAAAAAAAAACAAAAATCACAAAAATTGCAACTACCTCAGATTTGTCAACATTATTAATAAACTTTTTTTCACTTTGTCATGTAGATGGTATATGATAGTGGTTAACCAACTCATTTTAAACAGTGGTATAGACATTTTCAATCAATAAATTCAAATATTTTGACAAAATCAATACAGCAATATATAAATCACTATTTTGTTCCTGACATTTTACATCTACTTCAAAAACTGTAAAGTTCTTCTTGATTTTCTAAGACAATACCAAATCTTTCACACCCATTCATTTATAATTGGAAGAAATATATTCGACGATATTTTTGAAAGTATGATTTTTATTGTCATTGATAATAATATTCCACAATAATTATCGCAAACTTGTCTATCCATATATTTATAAATACTGAAACAACATAGATATCCTTAAGATCAGACAATCGTAATTTCATATATTTTTAGATAATTCCCAATATTTTAAAGCAATATATCATTATATGCTTCTATTTCCTTTCCATATTCTAAATTACAAACTGCCATTTTGATTTCCTAAACTGAATATCTAATGGATGAAATTAATCATAGAATTAAACTTGGTTGGACTGCTTTTGGTAGAAATAACTTGATACTAAAAGGAAATATGCCTATGTGTTTGAAAAGAAAGGTTTTTAATAAATGTGTTTTACCAGTTCTTATTTATGGATCTGAGACTTGGACACTTAATAGAAGAGCAATACAGAGACTTCAGACCACTCAAAGAAGTATGGAGAGGTGTATGTTGGGAGTAATGAGAAGAGATTGAAAATGCAATGTATGGGTTAGAGAACAAACAGGTGTTACTGATCTCATTGAAAAACTTAAAAGACTAAAGTGGAGTTGGGCTGGACATATTGCTAGAAGAGATGATAATAGTTGGACAATTAAAATCTTAAACTGGATTCCAAGAGATTGTAAAAGACCCAGAAAGAGACCAAATGCGAGATGGATAGATGAAATAAGAAAGGGTGTATGGGTGATGTGGAGAAGAGAAGCTAAAAATTGGAGATGGATTGAACTTGGAGAGACCTTCATCCTGCAATGGATTGATAATGGTGATGATAATGATGACTTAAAAACTGATCAAAGTATGTCTCCACCTATTAAAATTATTATCTCATATAAAAGAATGGCATTTATGTATTCAATAGAATTGGGTTACTATATTTTAATTTGGTATATTGTTTTAAATATATCAAAAAATAAATACAGTGACCAAGATCAGCAAATGTTTGTGTCTTTTTGCAGTTTTAATCCACTGAGTATTTTAGTACTAATTCTTATCAGTTGTTGAACTTCTGTCTTTAAGTCTCAATATTTAATGCTAAAGGTCCTGTGTTTCTTTTTTATCTAGTGATTAATAATGTGATCATCATCAAGAGATCAGTCAGGACATGTAATTTTCAGTCAAGAATAAATTTGCTTGAATCCATAACAACTCTTTATGTTTCAATTCTACTAACAGTATGTGGCAATTTTAAAAGACCAAATTTGAAATTTTAATGTTTAATAGCTATTAAAATTAAGCATGGGTATTAGATGCTTCTGAACTAACATCAGTTAACTTGGAAATATTAACAGATTAAGGTCTATGCTTTAATACAACTATCCATTTTTTTCATATGTCAAATGTGTTGACTGGGATGTGAATCTGGGCCAGCTGCTTGGAAGGCAGCTATGCTAACCACTAGTCCACCAATGCTTGACTATCCATTTTAACTTTGGAATATACTAATCTATGTTCTATCAAACAATCTGCAGTTTTCAGTTCTTATGTATTATAAACTTCTTTTAAATTCTGACTTTTAATTATAATGTAATTTATTAGTGCATGCATGTTTTTATAGTATTTATTTTGCTTATACAAAGTATTTATAACAGTCAATCTATGTACAAAAATTTATTAATACTAGACACTTTGAGTTCATTTCTTTAATACTTTCATTTCCAACAATTTTAGCCAATGCTAAGAAAGAATATTCAACTTTTTTTACTGTTTATTGCTACAATAATGCTTTCCAGAAAGCATTAAAAACTTTCTCCTAATTTTTGGAGTTAAAATAAAAATATAAGAACTAATAAAAATAGAACAAGTATCATTGTAAAAGCTAAATTTTAATCCCATTAGCCTTTGTTTGATACACCAATTTCAACACTCATTTTACTAGTCAATCTTTTTCATAAAATAATTGTACCATCTATTTATTCTATTAATTTTTAGTTTGTTTGGAAAATGAGTTTTTCTTATTCTTCTCCTTTACTTTCTTTGCATTTCTTCATATATATATATATATATATATATATATATATATATATATATATATATATATATATATATATATATATATATATATATATATATATATATATATATATATACTTTAATGCAAAACAATTTTTTAATAAAACTTCTTTATTTTTCTGACAGTTTTGACTGTCCAGCAGTCTTTATCAGAGTTTCTCAAATTAAAAGAAATTTGAGAAGCTCTGATGAAGACTGCTGGATAGCCGAAACTGTCAGAAAAATAAAAAAGTTTTATTAAAAAATTTTTTTTTGCATTAAAGTGTATATGAGAGAAATTATTATAAGCAATATATATGAAAATGAGTTTCAATAAGAGCAGCTACATTAATCTTAAATCTTAATAGTTTCTTAGGAATCAGTATTATCCTTCTTGGAAAAAGTTTGTATCAAATAAATTTTTCACATCCCACATAGTTATATTTAAAAAAATGGATTTATACTACTTAGTGTTTGTAGAAATATCTGAGTTCTTATTATTACTGATTATACTTTTTGTTCTAATGATTCATCCACCAAACAAAATAATATAGCCAGATTCTATGAGATAGAACATTTTTGAATATTTTTTAAGATCTCTCCAATTTCCAAGACAGGCATAAAAATGCATTAAACATGCAACTTATGCAATATAAAATTTCTATCCCAAATTCAGTCCATCATAATAATTTATGATTGTACTGTTTTGAAAAAAAGACCAAAAATAAAGATTGTCACCTAAATCTGTTCCTCTTGTTAATTTCATAATTCTCTAGAGCTTGACCTAATGATCAAAAAAATAAAAATTGTTGTGCATGTGGATAAAAAATGGAAATTTTATTGCACAAACACACTCCTCATGATGACCAGATTTTATACTAATTTAAGTGACTGAAGACAATAATAAAAAAAGAGGGAGATGAAAAAAGACTATAGTGAAAGCGGTATGTAGTCTTTGAGAACCAGGATTCTATTTTATAAGGCAGCAGTAGGTACGTGAATGGAGTATAAAGGGAAACATAATTATTCATGTTTCTAATATTATGCTTGTTTTCTGAGATTAATAGACAGATGTTATTACTCTCCATTACTGAGATGTCACAAACATAGAGATACAAGCGATATATACTCAATTAAATGCTAAACAATTATAATTATCTTTTTGTCTCTATAAAATCTGGATAAGCCAAACACTTACTGATCCTATCTTTCCATATTAATATTTATAAAAATATTCTAGTATCTAAAATAAATACAAGCAATTGATTAAGTGTACTATAAATCAATGTAAAATAAATCGGCACACCATGTATATTTTTTAGATGAGCATGACATTAATACCTATCTTCATGACCCACTCATAACTCATATTAAGGGATCTGGTGTTTTTTAACTCTTCTATATCAAAGCAGAATTGACACTTTTGTCTATTAATTATAGTCATGAATTTATTTCCTAACATTTTTGTAAAAAATATTAAAGCCAAATTTTATTACTTAAATAATTTTATATAGCATAAATAAATATGGAAAATAAAAAATATTTACAGCTCAATGTTTTCTTTTCATTTCGTCTGTTTTCGTTACTTCTTCCTTTTCTTTAAAAGTGTCTAAATAATGTGAAGTTCCTTTCATTATTTTTATATTGGAATTTCATTATTTTTTATTGATTACATATCTTTTGAAATTGAATCTCATTTTCCTATTTTCTCTTAAACAAATACTGTTTTTTATTACCAATTAATTATCTTTAATAAATATTAATTTACTTAATGTGTGTGCTTAATTTTCATATATACAAAACATGCGTGTGAGAGATTTAAAACTTTATTTATTGGTATTTTCTCATCACGCATAATCCAACTATGCATGTTTGTGACATGAAATGGTGAAAATATTTAAATAAATATTTCATCTTGAAATTGAAATATGAGATAATATTTGAAATTGTTTTCAGTTCAATATTTTATATTTTTCAATGACGCACATTAGTTTCATCAACTTTTCATTAATTTTTTTTTTCATATGTCATAGCATCGGCCGGGACGCGAACCCACAACCGTCTGCAACCAACTACTTGTTTGCAAGGCGGCTGCAACGACCTCTCGGCTAACAACGCTTGACAACTTTTCATTAATTTTTTAAACAAACTAATGCTCTTTAACAAAATTATATGATAGAAAACGTCTTTGCTTATAAGATTTCTTTATAATAAAAAAAAAAGAAATCTTTTATAATTCAAAATGTAGTAGTATGGTGTTCAAACTTAGAATTGGTCTGTAAAGAAAAAAAAGTTGTCTTATACCAATAACCTAATTTGCTCTGCATTAATACCCGACAATTGCTTTTCTTTGACATAATCTGTTTCATGTTAAGTTCTCTTTTAAGTTATGTATTTTGAATGTCAAAGAATGTAAGATTTGAACCTTATTCTTCTAAGTTAAGCTTGTCTATAACTTGCCTGACAATTTTTATATGGCATCAATATATTCGCAATAATCTCATGACATTCAGAGCCATCTATCATTAAACTGATACTGTAAGTGAAACAAATTTCACTTTAAAAAAAAATTCTTTTGGGATAATATAAAATTTTATTTTAATGGCTTTCATGAAACAATTTAAGGTATTTATATTTTGAACATTCTTCTAAATGTGCTAACATTTTTATGAAGTACTAATAGACATTTGAGCTCAAATTATTAATTTATTTAGCATTGATATTTAATTTTTTTATTGTAACTGTTGTAAATATCTGATTAATAAATTTAAAATAAACATGTTTGAATTTATATTCTATTTTACATAATAAATTTAGTTATACAATTTAGCAGTAATAAACATAAGCAAATATATTCATTGTAAGAATGATAAAACACAATTCTAAATAACTTTGGAATTTATAAAGTTTCACTAACTATATGACTTAGTTTTTTTGTTTACTATTTTATGTCCTTAAGAAAATAAACTTTATTCATTTTTAAAAAATACATATGTATCATTTTATTTATCTGTAAAACAAATATAATGTGCAGTTTGAATAATATTGATCATTTAATTTATATAAAAATTCAAACACGTGACATAATTATGAAAAATAATTATCAAACACACTTCATATATGTTTAGCCAGCAATAAAAAAAAAAACATTAAGTATATTTTATTCTAGAAAAAAGATTTTTTAAAATTCTCATCTTTAAAATCATAATTTAAAGTTTTATAAAAGCAAGAATTATTTCTATTTTTATATTGGAATATTTCCATCATCAAATATGAGTATTGAATGTCTTTAGAAAAAAATAAGTTTATTTAAATATTCCAAATACATTCAACTATTAGTAATAGCACATCAAACAGGTTAATCCATATACTAACCTGTTTGCTATGAGATTACTAACATTTATTTGCTGTGATATTACTAACAGTTGGTGCATATACTAACCTGTTTGTTGTGATATTACTAACAGTTGAATGCATTTGGAATATTTAAATAAAATTAATTTTTTTCTAAAGTCATTCAATACTCATATTAGATGATGGAAATAGTCCAATATAAAAATACAAGTAAAACACCATCATCACAAACCTCCAGGAAGACACAAAGCAATAATTATATTTGGGAAGAATTACTTATATTTGAAAGTGTAAGGAATTCTTATAATTAGTATATTCCAATCTTTTATCAAATTAAATGTTATGAGATTAATGGTGCATTTATTTTCTTTCTATTCTTTATTAACTTAAAACTGATAACATATTTTATTTTTCTAAAATAACTTTTAATGCCCAAGGTAAGCTAATGTGAACTTTTATACTAACAAGCATTAACTTAAGTATATTTTTACTGAAAGAGACATTTTTAAAAACCTAATTCTCTTTGAAATTAGTTTTTAGTTAGAAATTAAATTTATTCGTATGATAAGTTGATATTTTTATTATACTTTAAAAAAAGTATTTCTAAAATAAAATTTAAACATTTATAAGATCTTACGTTTTGTAAAGTACTAGAAATTAGTATATGCTATCTTTTGTATTAGTTTATTTGTTTTCTTTTGGAAATCTTTTCAAATTTTATTCTTAATGAAATCTTTGAAAACTTGAAAGCTGACAACATATCAAAATGTATAAGATAGTTCAAAAATTGTGATATTTTAAATGTTGCCACTATGATGATAGGTTTACATTAATATTATAAATTACAATTGTAAAGTAAAACATTTTATATTTATTTGGTTATTTTTTTTTGTTTCAGATAACATTATTGTTATGGAAAATTTTATTTACACTTTATGAGACAGAGAGAAGAGGACCTAAATAAACTATAATCCCCTTACATTACAATTCTATTTATTTATCTTTTTATATACTGAAATAATAACCTCAACAATTAATAAAAAAAATCATTTTTTTAAATATTTTACTTGACTGACACCATTTTTCATATTTATTGTTTATTGATTGGGAACATTTTTAATAACTATTCTATAGTTAGATTTGTGTCTGCTTTTCTAGACATCATGTGATTTCTGTAGGAAACATTTGATAGACATTGATTAATAAAATTCTTTGGATGTATTAAAACTAGTAAATATTGTACACCAAATAACTTTACTTAAATTCAATTTTTTAATATTTATAATTAAGAATGCTCAAATTTTCACATACACATATATTTCTTTTTGTATTTATTTCAGCTAGAATTATACCTTAATGGAATAGAATAAAATAATTAGTTTATATGTAGTATTGCTGTATATTATACAATTTGTAAAAGTGGAATTAATTTACTAAATTTAATCTAAAATATTATAATAATTTGACAAATAAACTGCTGTTCAGACTAATTTTTTTTTTAGATTGATATTTATTTATTTTTATATTTATCTTTAATAAAAATAATAATAATCATAATATAGTCTGAACAGGCATTAACCTGTATTCAATGCTTTAAAATTGCAATAATCAAGCATATTTTTCCAGAGGGATCTTCCAAACCACGACACAAGATAGCAACTTTTATAAAGATAAGAACAGCTGTTTTATCTTTAACCTAAATGTCAATTTATATAGGTGAATCTGAAGCATCTTGATTTGGAAGTGTGAAGTAGTTGTCGTGGCTTGGAAGATCCCTCTATTAGCAAAATATGCTTGATTATTGCAAATTTTAAAGCGCATTGAATACAGGTTAGTGCCTGTTCAGACTATTTACATAAGCTCTCTGTGCACTCTATAAATTAATTACTACTCTTCAATAATAATAATAATAATAATAATAATAATAATAATAATAATAATAATAATAATAATAATAATAATAATAATAATAATAATAATAATAATAATAATAATAATAATAATAATAATAATAATAATAATAATAATAATAATAATAATAATAATAATAATAATAATAATAATAATAATAATAATAATAATAATAATAATAATAATAATAATAATAATAATAATAAAAAGAAGAAAAAAGAAAAAAAAGTTATTTCCACATTTTTCCTGAGATTTAAATTTGCAAGGGCATTTTCTTGAAAAAAAAATGACATTTTTAGATTGTTCAAGCTGGTCAGGGTGGCTGGATGGCAGCTGCCCTGGCTGGGTGGTTAATTCCAAAGCCTGTTCTGCCATGTTTCTGGATTTAATTCATAAAGAGGCATATGCCACCATCCTCAGGAGCAGTTTCCATGTTGGCAGGGGCAAGTATGTTTCAAATCCATTGGCAAGAGGGCCAGTTTGGGGTTTCAGAATAACCAATGCAGGCAGAATTTGAGACTTGGACATGGAAGCACAGGATTGTGCCCCCCCCCCATGGTGTGGATTGATATTATGACAGCAATTTGCCAAAATTTATTATTGCCATGCCACAGAAGATATTTTGCATCATCTAAGATATTTCCCCTTCAAGTCTGTTATTGTATCAGCCACAAATTCAAACTACTTTCTGTATCACTTCCACCTCACTCCTTGGTACCTCAACTACTCAAGTACCTGCCACACATAAACTCATAGCTCCAACATCAAACTAGGGTGAATCAGGGAATAAATACTGTGCCACTTGAAAGTAACACAATGCACCCACCTCACCAACCTTCTGAACCAAGGTGGTTTACAGAATCACTCCTCCAACCTTGACATCTATGGTGCTACCAATTGATAAGTGCTATTTACATGCAGCCATATACCAATGGAACACTCCACCCACTCTCCCTAGATATATTTATAAATGTCACCATGTGATTTTATGTATTTATCTCATAATGCTTTTATAAAATTTATGTTGGCTTAATTTGAATTATGTAACCTGTTAAGCAGCAATTATTATTTTTCCAACTACTGTAAATCACCTTTTTTTTATTATAAGCAAAATTATAATATTTAAACAGCATTAAACAATAGCACATGCACTTTTGATTTTTTAAATATAAAATGAATGAATACTAAACACTTCAACCACATGATAAAGTCTTTGGAAAAGATAGAATGGCCATCTATCTTTTCAAACCCAAACGCTTTTGTATGGGCGAATCTTAAGTGTTTGAAAGTGAAAGCATGAAGATCTTAAATAATCACTTTAAATTACTTTTATAAAAACATCACGCTATATAAAATAATTGATTTATTTATAAGCAAAATTGTAAAACCTCATAGTATAGCTAATTTCATGTAACAAATTGTATCTAAATACTCATGTTTTTCAAAATGGAATTTATGTAACACATGAAAAATATAATTATTCAATGAAAAATATAATTCTTGTCACTAAGTAGGACCATTTTTATATACAATCATATATTAATCTTACACCAATTCCCACCCACACCTCATATGTTTTCCTTCATACTATTATGTGCTTTCATGTATTTTCTCAAAATCCCATTTAAAATTTTTATGTAAACACTTTAACCTTCAACTTCTTAAAAGAAGCACCAACACATTGGAGGCTTAGTTGAATCTCCAGATCTAAGTCCAACGTTCTATTTATAAAACTACCAAAGTATTTAAAATGATTTACATTCTTAAGTTGATAACCATCTGGACTGAAAGATGCTGAAGATATTTCTTTCACTGCTGGCTGATAAAGAACTTGAATTTTACAAACTTTAATTAATAAGCCGATATGATTATAAATTATATTAAGTACAGTCTATGAATCATATTTTAAAGTAGCAACATTATCTTAATTTTATTTTAGCTACTTCTTTTTTTAAATGGCTATCTCAACTAACATTTACTTCCTTTTTTATTTTATTTATTTAACAGCTTTTATAATCCCTAAATGTCTTTCTTATCATTTTTCACTTTATAAAAACTTTTCACTTCATTTCCTCTTATTAATTCTGGTAATTCTAAACAACCACACATTTACATGTTTTTCATCATATTCATTTACTCTTCCTACATTTTGAAATCTGATTATTTTATAGTGTTTTAAACATATTGATTAACCTACTCAATTTAATTTGGATTGCTACTTCCTACCCACTGGTGAACCTATAAATCACATTATTTACTGAATAGATACTTTCAATTCCATTATAAAATTAGGATTGA